>JAOANR010000010.1:21134545-21689512 GCA_030278955.1 Hygrophila difformis
TGACTTGGCATTTTCCAATGTCTAAAAAGATCAATTTCTTAAACTTTAATTATTTTATAAAGATTAAAAATATAGTAATCCTCTAAAGTTCAAATTATGTTTAAACGGACTTCATGGAAGTTGATTAAATTATCTAGCATTCTGCAATCATCATTTCAGGCCTAAATTTGAGTCTTTCCCAAGCATACAAATTTACCTATAGCGATTAAAAGTCACATTTCATTTCCCAAATCATTGCATACATGCCAGAATCTATTTTTAATGTAATTTATTCGCAATTCCGGTATTAAAATATTAATTCTACTTTTTATCTCCCGATTTAGTAAAGCAGAAATCACAGGATTAGATTCTAACATTCAATTATGCAGAATAGTGTAAATAACTTAATAATTATGGTAAAATATTGATAAAATATGGTAAAATGAATTTTTATACTAAAATTAGAATGTGAACAGATTAAGATTATGCTAGATTAAACTTAAACAGATTAGAACAGAAAGCATCGATCATCATGAATTAGCAGATTAAAAATACAGATCTCAGATTTTTGCTAAAACATAATTGTCAATCAATTTCAGGCATCCAATACATAATCCTAATTCAAATTCTAACATCATTAAAGATTAATCCAGATTTAAACATATAGACATCGACATTTATTATACTTCCATAAAAGATAAATTCATACTTCAAAAGTGATTCTGAACTCCCGTTCTAGATGACTCCTAACACGAACATTACAGAAATCCGTCTACAAATTTGAAACATAATAGCAGATTACATTTAGAGGCAAATTCATAACATTACAAAGCAAGAAAAAGAAAGGCAACACCTAGAATAGGAAGAACACGCCGATAACAGCGTTCTTGATGCATTCCTCCAGCATGGATTTGTGTTCCGGCCTTCTTCTCCCATGATTTAGTGTTTACAGTGTTTTTCTGATGTATTTTCGCAGTCTGAATGAAGAAGAATGATGAAGAACGGTGTTTAAAACCGAGTTCAGGAGGTTAGAAAAACTGCCCAAACCGCGACTATGGCGCGTAATGTGGCGCTCGGGACCCAATTTCGGCGCCACCAAGGAGAGTCGGCGCATCCTAACAATTTTCCCAATTTTCTGATTGTGGCGCCTAAAGTGGCGCCTGGAGGCAGATTTCGTCGCCGCCAAGAAGGTGCGGCGCATCCTGAAGCTTTTTTCATCCGAAATTTTTCTAAGTGTTGAAGTGGCGCCTGATGTGGCGCTCCAAGGTGCTTTTGGGCGCCGCCATGCCAATGCGGCGCATTCTGGGCACACTTCATTGTTGAAAAATCCGAATTTGATATTCTTTGTCCTCCGAACATCTTCATTTCTTCATTTTAATCCCTGAAATATGATTGCAATGTATTAGATTTGCCAAAGTCTTATTATAAAGCATGGTAAATTAAGCTCAAATAAACTTAATTTAACCATGATTATTAATATTTACAAATCACTTGAAATATAAACTAAAAAACATTAAAATATGGTTATATGCATGCATTTTAGACATATTTTAGCACAATTTAAGCGCATTTTAAATGTGGCTTCACAGGGTGCATCAACATCATCATCACCCTCATCGTCACGATGTGCAACATCCACCCAAGCGACATGTTGTTCCGATCATCTTCCTCGAATGAAGAAAACCCTCCATTTATCCACTTTCGGAGCCCCCTCATCTCATGACTCTCCCATGGCCTCAATCACAACAGCTCCGGTCGCCTTCTTCTTTATTCAGGCCACCCCGAAAGCCGTAACACTATCGAAAAACAAAACTCCATCGCGCCGCCACAAGCTTCCATCGCCGGCCAACCATCATCCTGCCACGACCCTCATCAACCTCCGGCAGTCACATCTTCAATCCAAGACTGTTGCACCATCTCCGTCGTTGCTCCGGTCATCTTCTCCGTTATTCCGGCAAAGAAAACCCTCGAATTATCTCGAAACTCCAGCAGCCGCGTTTCCACCTCTTTCTTCACTCTTCTCCGGCGAGCTTCACCTCACCATTGCCGATATTCCCATGCCTGTCACAACCGGAGAACTCATCTTCGTCTCCCGCGGCCTCATCTCTCCAAGCGACCATGGCCGGAAGCCAAGGGTGGGAAAGAAACCCCCGTCGGAATGCTTTCACCCAACTCTGTCGAAAAGCCGAAGCAGCTCCACAACGCACACGTTGCAAGGGGGTCTGCTACGTCGCCAGACTCTCGCGTTGGGAAGCAAGAGTCAAGCGACGGGAACGGTTCCGGACGAGGGAAGCTTCGAATTTCACTTTGCCAAATGCTTTGGGAAGTACCGGGAGCAAAGGTCCTGCAGTACAAGAAACTTTGGAGTCTTCCTTGGGACCTCGAGATCCCGTCTCTTCCTGTGGAAGACCCCGAAATACATTGCACTACTTTTGATCCCGTCGTGAACCTCCTCAAGCATGGCGACGTGTGTTCACTCTTGCGACGGGCTCAACAAGTCCTTTTCACTTATTTAATTTATTTTAGTGTTTGTTTAATTATTATAATGGGTTGATTAAAGCCCCTAATTAATTAATTAGCTTAACTAATCCATGTAATTAGGGTTTGCCTATATATATGGAACTCCCCAACAATTGTTCTTCACCTTTTGAATTGAATGAATTTTTGCTTGAATGCAATCCATTTTTCTTAAGGTCATTAAAGAGTTTGTGGGAACCGAAAATCCTCATCTAATTGTGTTTGTAGCTTGAGCTATTTCACAATTCTTGGATCTTGAAGCAAATCCAAGGTTGAACCCATTGTTGTATAAACATTGGGAGCTTCCCTATCCTCTTGTTCTTCATCCCATTTCTTCTTCCCTTTCATTTTATTTCTCCATATTGATTTCTTTGTTTTGGATCCTTGCGCTACTCCATTTGATATTAGAGCCAAACAAAGATTCAATAGATTTTTCCATATCCAAAAACCCATAAAAATTCAAAAACCTCAAAAACTTGTATTCTGCCCACTGAAGCCATTTTGCTCTGTTATGAATTTTGCAATTCTGAGTTCATATTTGGTTTCAGTGGGTTGTTTACACTCAAAAACATATAAAGATCGAAACATTTGGCCAAGGGAATCATTTTATATGCTTTTTTGAAGTTTGGCCAATTTTTCTTCAAAATCTTGTTCATCCATTGATCATCATCTTGTTCATCCCTTTTCACACACACCACTCACCATTTGGGAGCATATTCCATTTACTAATTTCAAATCCTCCATTCCTAAGGGTTTATAATGCCCAAATTTTTCCAAACTCATCATCTTCATCAAACCCCCCCCCCCCCCCCCCGAAAACCCTAAAAACAAGCATTTTGTCCAGTTCTTCAAATTTCTGGTTTTTGCTCTTTGAGAGTTTGTGAAATCTGAACCCATATTCTTAATCCTCATCTCAAGATCTTTCCATTGGTATATGATTCATATAAATCCGAGTTCATACACTACAAGAAAAACAGGCTTTACCGACCACCGTGTTGCGGGTCGGATGTACCGACTGTAGGGCCGACCGCAACTGGTGGTCGGTAAAATTAATCCGTTGTGGGGTCCGGGATTAAAACCCAACCACATCACCGACCAAAAGTCGTCTGGTCGGTGATAGTGACCGCGTTGGTGTGGTCGGTAACCTAGGGATTAAATCCCCAAATCGCGAACAGAACAAGAACAGAACAGCCCCCTTCACTCCCATTCTCTCTCGCGCACCAGGCGATTCCTCCGACTCCCGACCACCATTCCGACCGCCGCCGACCCCGCCGCCGTCGGCCTCCCTATTTCGTGGAAGAGATTCGAGCCACTCCCGAAAGTCCATTCGAGAAGCGGGCAGTGGAGGTTTCTCCTCGAGGGGAGCATTTCGATTCCGTTCGTGCAATCACTCAAGGTATTTGATTGACTACTCCTTCCCCTTTTAGATATTCGATTGTTCTAAATTTTGGCCAAATTTTATGTGTTTCGGTTTCTTAGCTTGAGGTTCATTTCAATTGAATGTGTTTATTTGATTGTGGAATCTGAAATGATAGAAACAATATTGAGTGTTATGTGTTATGTTTGATGTGTTTGTTAGCAAATAGCAAATTCGCAAACAAGGAAAAAAAATCGAGATTGCATGGCTAGAGTTGGGGCAGCAGAGTGTTTTGGCCATTTGCGCACAAAATGTTTCGATTCTTGAAATTATAAGCACATAATTGGAAACCTCTCATCGAGTAGATGAATTTGCATATATGATATGCTTAATTTGGATATCGTATGAGAAACTTATGGCCTGTTGAACTGTTTTTGGGTTGTTCTCATCATTGGTTTTTAATAGGATTCATATTGTGCAACCACTTATTTATGATATTTCCAATTTAGTATTTAAATTAGGTTATATTATTGGATTGTATATTCGGAAGTCATGTGGAGATGTTGAATGGAAATATGTTAAATATAGGATGAACTTAATCTAGTTGATTGATTGGATTAAAATCAACATGTCCACTTGTTTTTATAGGTAAATTTGATTTAATTTAAAGGCAAATATACGATGAAAACATATTAATGTAACATCTACTTAGTCTAATCCACCTTAGGGTAAATTTGAATTAATTTAATTTGACACGTTGAATTAATGCAAGTGAACAAACCATGTAACATCCACTTAGTCTATATTTACCAAAATGAGGACAACATATTAATGTAGGTGATGGACCGGAGTTGGATGTACCGCTCCCATTGTGAAGTGGGAGTACTGACCTCAGAATTTAAGAGTGGAGTTGATTTGTTCCTACGTATGTCTCATCAAAACCCAAATGTGGATAGAGCACAGGGAAAACTAAGGTGTCCGTGTAGACAATGTAGGAATAAGTGTTATCTACTTGATGATGACATCAAGTATCATTTACAATGCAATGGATTTGTACTGAACTACGAAAGGTGGATATGTCACGGAGAGTCACACCACCCTCCTTGTTCAGAGCTTCCTGAAACGGCCGCCTCTTCAAGGTCTGCCACTGAAGATGCTTACATACAAATGGTGTTCGATGGAATGGGATTTGGTATTCCGAATACAACACCGCCCGATGAAGGTGATGTACCGAGGCCCCCCGAGGAACCTAATGCACAAGAGAGAATGTTCTACCGTATGTTGGAGGCGGCGGACAAGGATCTGTGGCATGGATGCAAGAAAATGACTTTATTGTCAACAATTGCTAGGTTGTTCAATATTAAGGCTGAACATAATCTGTCTGAGAGGTGTTTCGATACTTTATGCCAACTCATCATCGATACACTTCTTGAGGATAATGCTATGGTAAAGAACTTTTATGAGGCGAAGAAGCTACTCGAGGGGTTGGGGCTACCTTTTCAGAAAATAGATTGTTGTCCTAAAGGTTGTATGTTATATTGGCTCGACGATGCATCATTAGATAGATGCAAGTTCTATGACGGGCCTCGGTTTAGGGAAACAAATTCCACTTCACGGCTTGCATGCAAGTACATGTTCTATTTCCCACTAACAAACAGATTAAAAAGGTTGTACGCATCAGAGACGACTGCGGAGCATATGACTTGGCATGTTGGACATGATCATGGGTCTTCCAGGGAGATGTGTCATCCTTGCGACAAGAGGGCATGGAAACACTTTGACACACTTCATCCAGTTTTTGCTGCTGAGGGCCGGAATGTCCGTTTGGGCTTATGCACGGATGGTTTCCAACCATTTGGTCAGTCAGGTTCACAGTACTCTTGTTGGCCAGTTATTCTAACCCCTTACAATCTCCCTCCCGGCATGTGTATGAAAGATGAATACATGTTCCTGACATGTATAATCTTTGGGAGATCAAGCCCAAAACAGGGGATAGATGTGTACTTACAACCCTTAATAGCAGAGCTATTGGATTTGTGGGAAGTTGGGATCACAACATATGACAGATATTCCAAGCAAAACTTTCAGCTGAAGGTGGCATTGATGTGGACAATTGGAGGCTTCCCAGCGTATTCTATGTTGTCTGGTTGGAGCACATATGGGAAAACGGCTTGCCCGGTATGTATGGAAGAGACTGAATCCATAAGGCTAAAAGAGGGTGGAAACCAGTCCTGGTTTGATGTGCACATGAGGTTCCTACCTCCCGATCATCCTTTCAGAATTGATAAGTCAAAATTCATGAATGATCGAGAGGAACACGAGTCGCCACCAAGGTATAAGAGCGGTGAAGAGGTGCTGGAAGACATTGAAATGCATGGAATGCGACGGCTTACCGAATTAGGAGGAGCTGAGGAGAATACAATGCTTAGTAAGACATGTGGATGGAAAAAAGGAGTATCTCTTGGGATCTACCATATTGGAAGAGGAATTTGGTTAGACACAATTTGGATGTCATGCACATTGAGAAAAATGTGTTCGAGAATGTTTTCAACATAGTTATGGACGTTCAGGGTAAGACAAAAGATAATGCGAAAGCATGAGAGGACCTTAGGACATTGTGCAACAGGCCTGAACTGCATAGGGACAATCGTAACGGTAGATATCCAAAAGCAGTATATACAATGGACAAGGAAAGGCGGGATATATTTTTGAAATGGGTTGCAGGGTTAAAGTTTCCCGATAGATTTGTTTCCAACCTGGGCAGATGCGTAGATATGAACAAACACAGAATGTTTGGAATGAAAAGTCATGACTCCCATTTTTTTTACAGCGTCTCCTACCGATAGGTTGGCGGGATCTACTCCAGAAGAGTGTGTGGGAACCCATAGCAGAGTTGAGCAACTATTTCCGGGCCTTGACTGCGAAAACAATTAAAATTGAGGACTTAGACAAATTGGCCTTCGATATTCCAGTTCTTTTATGTAAGTTGGAAAAAATTTTCCCACCAGCATTCTTCGACTGCATGGAACATCTTCCCGTCCACCTACTCACGAAGCCAGGCTTGGCGGTCCTGTGCAATTCAGATGGATGTACTCGTATGAGAGGTGAATTTTAATTACATTGTTATGTACTATTACATTGATTCTATTCACTGTGATGACCAATATTTCTTTGCATTATACCTTGCAGATATCTGAATCTCTTGAAGAGAACTGTGTGCAACAAGGCGCATGTTGAAGGGAGTATTTGCAATGCATATATGTTTGAGAGGCCTCAATTTTCTACTCTCATTACTTTGAGAAGCATGTGTTCACACGCGAGAGGAATGTGCCAAGGAATGATGACGGTGGCATAATTCAATATGATGATATCCTACCTAGTGTATTTGCGCACGGGGGACGTGCCCAAGGGAAATCAACGAAGAGACGACTGTGTGGGGAAGAGTTGAATGCCGTACATAATTACCTCCTCTTAAATTGTAAAGAGATCGAACCGGATCTCGAGTAAGTTCTTGTTATAATCTTTCAATTAGAAATATGTAAGTGCTTGTAACATAACCAAATTCCTTGTCTCAACAATAGGGCATTCCAACAGCAGCTGCTGGAAGATCGCCCTGGTCTAAGTGTTACAGATATATGGGCAGCGCAGTCCGCAGACTTTTCTAAATGGTTTTTGGAATACGTGATCGAAAATCCACCAGAGAATCCATGCATTTACCACGTGGCACAGAGCCCGCTTCCAATTGGTACATCATATCCTATGTACTTTATCAATGGAATGAAATTGCACACAGAATCTCATGGTAGGCAGAAGTCGACATAGAATAGTGGAGTGTGTATCACGTCGGAAGAACAAGGAGAATACTACGGTACAATCGAACAGATTATAGTCATAGAATACCCCGCGCTGCCTATCAAGCAAACAACATTCTTCAAATGCAGGTGGTTTGACCCTCGCGAAGGAATTGGGACACGAACTCATGCGAACTATAAGATTGTCGAAATAAATGTCTCAAAATCTTTGAACGTATATGAGCATTTTATTTTTGCTCATCAAGCCGAGCAGGTCTGCTATGTACCGTTCCCAACCAACAGACCAGCGGCTAATCGAATGAGTGGTTGGCTTTTTGTAAAGTCAAACCACGAGGTATAATAACGGTTAGCCAAGGGGAAGAGGCAGAAGCATTCCAGGATGATGTTCCCGAGCATGGCTACATCAGCACTGCAAATATCACGTCCATGCGAGAGCCCTTGACAGACGATGAGGTGCAGTACGTTGATCTATAACTGAACGAGGGTATTGAATCAGAATCTTCGATAGGAACTCATTCAACTTCAGGAGAGACTAGTCCGGATGATCCATCGCATGAGACTTCGGATGATGATTTTCAAATATAAAATGTGACAATCTAATTAATGTTTTTATGTTAATGTTTGAAATTATGAAATTTAATTCAAGTACATTATTTGTGTAATATCCTTGCATGTTCTAATAATATTACACTCTCGCAGATTACTGACTGATAATGTCCAGAAATGTCCATTATTTTCAATCCATTTCCGTGTCTGAAACGGGCATTTGATCACATTCCGGTCTTATTTTACATAAGAAAGCAGTTGAATTGGACTGATTTATGCATAATTGTAAAAATATTGAGCTGGTACGAAAAATGCATGAATATGCAATTTTATTACACATTTATGTTAGAAAAATCCAAAAACATGAGAAAAAGAAAAGAAAAGAAAAAGGAAACAAAAAGATGGGAAAAGAAATGAAAAACCCACAAAACTTGCAATTTTCAGGTAATTACAACGCTACACTCAACTACGACGCCAAGCATGTATAGCGTCGTAGGCAGAAATGGAGGCAGGACTCCGAAGGAGAACTACGACGCCAAGCATAGCGTCATAGACCAAGTATAGCGACGTACTGGAGGATAGCGTCATAGGCTGTTCACTTAGAGACAGAGTGTATTCGAAGTGGAAGACTACGACGTTACACCTATAGCGTCGTAGTAATGGACAACGACGTACTCAAGCCATAGCGTCGTAACCTGGCCAGAATTCAAAATTCAAGGCCTGGGGGCCCATGGGCCTAGGGTTTCCCACCTATATAAGGACAAGTTGACTCCTAGGATCAACAACTTAGCAGACAGCATACACTTGGAGACAACTTGGTGTTCTTGAGAGGTGTGTAGGTAGTTAGTTTAGTTAGGTTTTATTTTTTTGTATTATTTATTTTTTGTGTTTTGTTCTTAGTTTCTAGTTGTTGTTTATCTTAGATTAGTGAGTGCTTAGGGTTTTAGACCTAGATAGCCACTGTTTTCACTTATTTAACAGCTTTGAAAAACTTATTAAGGTTTGAAATACCCAAATCATGGGTCTTATCATACCATTGTCTTATAAATGGGAAGATAATCACAAAAAGAGTCCCAAATCATGAAATGGACCTTGGTTTATGGATATTTATGCTTTATTTCTGCTTAAATGACCACTTTGTCATTCTATTTTTCATTCATGTGGGTTTTGTGTCTCTATTTCCAGTTTTGGGTTTTAATACATGGTTTGTGGTTGAAAACCCTCATTCGAGTTTTGTGGTTCATTATGTTCATTAGTGGCTCCCATTTTCTCTTATTTTCATGCACTACAGCTTTCTTTACATTTCAGTCATGCCATATTTTGCATCCCTGAGCCATAAACTTGAAAATAGGGTTTGCAATCGCATAGATTGCATTACCCGACTAACACTTATGTTCTGGGGTAGCTACGACGCTAACCGCCCCACGACGCCAACCTAGGTTGGCGACGCAGGGGAAGGTTTTGCATCGTAGTTGCTCGGACTTAAGCAAAAATTTTTACTACGACGCTATCCAAGTATAGCGTCGTAGTTTTTGTCTAGGGTCGTAGTACCCCAAAATACAACTTTTCTCACAAAAGCCCACCTACGACGCAACGCCCACGACTATATCCTAGGATAGCGTCGACATTTAGTGTATAGCGTCGTAACCCCCAATTTCATCAAACTTCTCAAAATTCGACAGTACGACACTACACCCACACGCTGTCCTTGGATAGCATCGTAATATTCGTATAGCGTCGTAATTGGCGTTTCTGCCAAATTCTCTGTAACACCCCAGATTTGATAACCCAGGCCGGGATGTCACCGCCACATCTCCCTAACAAGACACGGCTTCCCGAGCTCACTAAGGAAATGCAAGGCTTATGGGTACGTAAAAGATTTAAAAACATTTCAATATTGAGTCCGGAAATTAATAATACTTAATTCAAAATACGAGAGTAATAATCATCATGCGCGAAATAGAGTAAATGCAACGGAAAAGTAACCACGGCCAACACGACCAAACCTCGGGTTTAACAGACCCGGTAAAACAGTAGTACGATGCAGAAAGTAAAAATGTTCATAAATGTTTCCCCCCAAGTGCATATGCATGCGTCACTCGACATACTCTGTAAAAGAAAAATGACAACGGTTTATCAGTATAAAAATATACCGAGTAAGTTAATCCCTAACTAAACAATTTAAGGGGTTACATGCGTTTTAACTAAAGATTACACTTTTCATGCATTAATTTAAAAATCATAATTTACTCGCAGCGGAAGAACATGATTAATTTATTCAATACGAAAATACATAATTAAAAGACTTAATTTAAAAGCGTAATTTAAAAGCAAATTTAAGAACACAATTTAGATGCATAATTTAAAAACATGGTAAATAAGATTTAAGCATAATTAAACACCCACACAAGTCTTTTATATTTTATCCCGCAAACTAAGAAGAGGACACCATACCGGGGAGATCACTAACGAGGCAATCTCAAAACGTAGGACCACTAACGAGGCAGTCCAAATAATGGGAGACTACTAACGAGGCAGTCTCAAAGATAGTAGGACCACTAACGAGGCGATCCAAATAACACAGCGCGCGAGATCACTAACGAAGCAATCTCTGATAGTAAGGAGACCACTAACAAGGCAGTCTCAAAGATAATGATAGCATGAAGATCGGCTCAGCCTAGTGAATGGGATTTTTCGAAAGTTCGTATTTCAATGTTACCAAAATATTCGATATCGCGTTTCGTAGTTCGAGTTTTCTCAAGTTCGAAAAATTCGATTCAACGCAGTTTACGCCTTTCTTAATTAAAAATTCATCTTTAAACCAAAAATTCTGAAATTTACACAGTAGATCAAAAACACACATACGAACAACTTTCATGTTTTAAGTTTTTGGAAATAAGGTTTCAAAGAGAGTCAAATTTCGAGTTCTTTGCAAAAGATGATTTCTGTCCAAAAGACTAATTCCAACACAGTTACGTGCGACGCCGAATAAAAATTCAATTCAAAGCCAACTGGTCCAAAATTTTTACAGGATGTGCACAACATCTTAATGAACAACTTTCATGTTTTAAGATTTCGGAAATAATGAATTTTAGATGTTCAAAAGTCGACCACAACACGCTGCATACGTGCGGACTCCAAAGTTAGTTTAGAACAGTTTCTGAAAATCGTCTGTTTGACATATCTAATGAACTCCAAAATTCATGAATTTTTTTTTGCATAATCTAGACACAATTATCTACAACTTTTGTTAGAAATGCAAAGTTGAATCGATCTAAAAACAGGTGAAAAATATGCATCAAGTCGAGTCAAATAATCTGTCCAGAATTCAAACGTACGATTTTGTCACAGAAATTTTTACGGCGCAATTTGGGATAGCAAATCTTTATGTCAATGGCTGAAATTTGGACACAAGGTATATTAGAGTTTTATGAACAAAATCTATGTTGAAACGTTTTTTGTTTGAATTCCCAAAGGTCGAGTTTTAGGCAAGTTTATAAAATTGGACGGAAATAGGGTTTTTGAAAATCGATTTTTGTTACGTGTCTAGATCTCAGGTTTTAAGCGAGAATAAACCACAAAAAAATTGAAGAGTAAGATCTTAACTTACTTAGTTAGAGAGTAGGATCGTTGGAAGGGATTTCCGGATGTCCTAAGGTCGCGACGAACGGCCAACTTCTTCGATCGCTTTTTGTTCGTCCCCCGACGTGAAATCGTAGTAAAAGAAAGGATGTTAGATTTCGAGTTTTTAAAACTTATGTACGACTTAAACACTGTAATACTACTTACCAAGGTTCTAGAGGGTAGAGGCTTCGTCCCGTTTGCCTCGTCGTCGCCGGAATACTCGCCGGAAAGTGGAGTCGATGAGATTTTGGCTTGGAGAGGAAATTGAGGGAGTATAGAGTGTGTGTTTTCTGAAAACAATGGGTATGTGTAACACCCGAGGAAAAACAAATTCAAATTGTTTTGAACTACGTCATGACCTGATCCCTTCACAGGGTACGTAGGCAGCTTGGGAATTTAAATACCAAGTTCAGTCATAAAATAAATCACAAAATAAAAATATAACCGAAGGCATCCCAACGTTTAAACCCGAGGAAACCAAAACACAACTTCCGTAAAATCATTAAGGAAGGACGAGACGAGTTTAAGTAGACGAATTATCATACGGGAGTTAGATCGAATTCGTAAATAAACCCACATGAGAATTTCGAGTCGGGAGTGACCCAAAAAGTCGGACCAAGAACGCGAAGGATAGAAACCCGATCGAGAAAAGGAAGAAAAGAACCGACGGACCACACGAACCGCCCGAACCGGCCGGTTCGGGCAGCGCGCACCCCGCGCGCGTACGCGCGGCCACCGCGCGGCGAAAGGGAGACGCGTCCCAGGACTGCTCGCGCGCATTCCGCGTGTATAAAGGTTTATGTGCGCGTCACCTCCGCGCCAGAGGTGCAGGAGGTGTAAACTTTCCTTCCATGGCGATTTTCTTGCCAAAAATCCGACCTCTATCGGTGGCAAGCCGATCGCAGCCTTAGGGAAGGCTTAAGGTTGGATTTGGGGCGCCTCCTTGCCACCACTTTTCAGAAAACAAACCCCAGGCCTCCATTCTTCCTCTCCAAGCCAAAACCCTCTCCGAATCCACTTCCCGACGAACATTCCGGCGACGAAAAGGCGAAAGGAACCAAGCCCTGCCCTCTAGACTCTTGTTAAGCCATGGTTTAACGTTTAATTTTGTCCATAACACTTAGAAACTCAAAGTCTAACCCGTTTCCTTTACTACGATTTCACGCCGGAAAACGAACGGAAAGCGATCGGAAGGATTGGCCGTTCGTCGCGACCCTAGAGCATCCGGATACCCATCCCAGTAATCCTAATCTTCAAATCTGTAAGTTAAAACCTTACTCACAAATTTTCGTGGTTATTTGTTGTTTAAAACTCGAGATATAGGCTTGTAACAAAAATCGGTTTTCAAAAATCCTATTTTCGTCCAATTTCAAAGACTCGCCTAAAACTCGACCTTCGGGAATTCAAACCGAAAACGTTTCAACATAAAAGTTGTTCCTAACACCTTTATCTATCTTATGTCCAAATTTCAGCCGTTGACATTAAGATTTGCTATCCCAAATCACGCTGTAAACTTTCTGTGACAACCCGAACATTTCAAACTGTGACAGTTTCCCTTACTCGACTTGATGCATGTTTTCACCCATTTTTCGAATGATTCAACTTTGCATTCCTAAACAAAAGTTGTAGATAATTGTGTCTAAAGTGTGCATATAAAATTTCACGGATTTTGGTGTTCATTTGTATGTCAAACGGTCGAATTTCAGAACTGCTTTAAAACCTTTTCGAAGCCCGCGAGTATACAGTGGGTTGTGGTCGATTTTTGAGTATCAAGAATTCATTATTTCCAAATTCTTAAAACATGAAAGTTGTTCCTTAACGTGTTTTGTAATTACTATAAAAATTTCGCATCAATTGGTTTTGAAATGAATTTTTAATCGGCGTTGCACGAACCTGTGACGAGACCAGTTTTTAAGACAGAAATCATTCTTTGCAAAGAACTCGAAATTCGACTCACTTCGGAACCTTATTTCCAAAAACTTAAAACATGGAAGTTGTTCGTGTGTGTGTCTTCGAACTACTGTAAAAATTTCAGAATTTTTGGTGTAAAGACGAATTTTTAATTAAGAAAGGCGTAAACTGCCTCGAATAGGATTTTTCGAACTTGAGAAAACTCGAACTATGAAAACGCGATATCGATCGTTTGATAACATTGAAATACGAACTTTCGAAAAATCCCGTTCACTAGGCTGAGCCGATCTTCATGCTATCATTATCTTTGAGACTGCCTCGTTAGTGGTCTCCTTACTATCTGAGATTGCCTCGTTAGTGATCTCGCGCGCTGTATTTTTGGATCGCCTCGTTAGTGGTCCTACTATCTTTTTGAGACTGCCTCGTTAGTGGTCTCCCATTGTTTGGACTGCCTCGTTAGTGGTCCTATGTTGAGATTGCCTCGTTAGTGATCTCCCGGTATGGTGTCCTCTTCTTAGTCTACGGGATAAAATGTAAAAGACTTGTGTGAGTGTTCTATTATGCTTAAATCGTATTTATCATGTTTTTAATTATGTATTTAAAATTATGCATCTTAAATTATGCTTTAAATTGCGCTTTTAAGATTATGTCCTTTAATCATGTTTTCCGCTGCAATTTATGTATTTTAAATTTATGCATGGTAAGCGAAATCTTTAGTTTAAACACATGTAACCCCATTTTATTTGTTAGTTAGGGATTAACTTACTCAGTATATTTTTATACTGACCACCGTTGTCATTTTTCTTTTACAGAGTATGTCGAGTGACGCATACGCATACACTTGGGGGGGAATTATTTGTGAACATTTTCGCTTTCTGCACCATATTACTATTTTTACCGGGTCTGTTTAACCCGAGGTTTTGGCCGTGTTGGCCGTGATTGCTTTCTGTCGCATTTACTGTATCCGTGCATGATGACCTTTACTTTCGTATTTTGACTTAAGTAGTATTAAATTCCGGACTATACGTTGAAATGTTTTTAAATCTTTTACGTGCCCACAAGCCTTGCATTTCCTTGGCGAGCTCGGACATCCGTGTCTTGCTAGGGAGATGCGGCGGTGACACCTCGGCCTGGGTTATCAAATCCGGGGTGTTACAGTATGGGGCGCCCTAAACTGAACTTATGCCCTTCCCAAAAGCTTTGATCCGCTTGCCCTCGATAGGGGATGGATTTTTGGCAAGAAAATCGCCATGGAAGGAAAGTTTACACCTCCTGCACCTCTGGCGCGGTGGTGGGGCGCATATAGAGCTTTGTCCGCGCGAAGCACGCGCGACCAGTCCTGGGGCGCGTTGCCTCCTTCCACGCGGTGGTCGCGCGGCGGCGCGCGGCGAGCGTGTGCCGGCTGGACCGCCCGGTTCGGCGGTCCGTGTGGTTCGTCGGGTCTTTTCTTCTTTTCTCTATCGGTTTTCAACCCTCTACGTGTTAGCTCGACTCCTCGGGTCGTTTCCGGTTCGAAATCTTTACCTTAAACTTGTTACGAGTTCGGGCTTAACGCTCGTAACATTTCCGTGCCCTAATTAGTCTGGTTAAATTAGTTCCAATTCCTTCTAACATTTTTGTGATTGATCTTGTGATTTATTTTGTGATTTAATTTGTGATTTATTTTGTGACTGAACTTAGAATTTAGTTCCAAGCTGCCTACGTACCCTGTGAAGGGATCAAGTCATGACGTAGTTCAAAACAATTTGAATTTTTTTTTTCTCGGGTGTTACATCCTTCCCCCCTTAAGTATACAGTTATGTCCCCATAACTGTGGCCGGTTCATTTTGGAAGAGGGTAGGGTAACGTTGTTTCATGTCGGCCTCCAATTCCCACGTTTCCGTCTCCGTCTTGTGGTTGGACCAAAGGACATTGACCATTCTCACGGTCTTATTCCTCGTTACTCTCTCCTTCGTGTCAAGTATTCGTACCGGAACTTCCTCGTAACTCAAGTCATCCTCAAATTCAATTTCTTCCGGTTGGAGCACATGGGTCAGGTCGTGCACATACTTCTTCAATTGGGAGACGTGGAATACATCGTGAACACGAGCAAATTGTGGTGGCAACGCTAGTCAATAAGCGATTTCCCACTCTTTCCAGGATTTCATATGGTCCCTATGTATCTTCGTCCCGAGGGTTTTCTGTAGCCTTGCAAAAGAAAATGCGAGGCAATTCTACTGTCTTTGTCAGGAATGATGTCGGGTGATACTCCATGTCGTCGTACCTCATTATCAATGTATGCTCGGGTTAAGTGAGTGGTGTAAAGTAAAAGAGATTAAGCAGAATCGGAAAAAAATAAAACTCCCTCCGTGACCCGCGCGGTATGAAGCCTCAGCGCGCGGCGGCCGCGCGGCTGCATCAGTTCGAGAAAATAGGGCTCGCGCTCCGCGCGAGCCACTTCCCCCATTTCCCATTCGAGACCACTTCACATTTTCTCTCAACTTCGCCCTCTTGTTCCCAACTTTTCCCGGTGCCGGCTTCGATTTTGATTTGTAAGGTATGCACCTACTACTTTTAGTTATCAATTTCAATTTTTATGCTTTGAACGACTTGATTTGTGAAGGGATTTAGGAACTAGGGTTTATGTACGAAAATTGGGGGTTTGTTATTTTTAGGCTTGATTTGTGCAAATTAGCAAGTACATATGATAATTGATGTTACTCTTGTTGCCTTGCTTGTATTTGTGCCACCATGTGTTTGTGTTTTTGGCAAATCCTTGTTGGATTTAAATCTTTAGGAAGACTATGAAGTCTTTAATTTTTGGTTGTTATTGGGGTGTGATTATTAGCTCATTTCTTTGTTGTTTGGTGCCGTAAGGAAATGATGTGTTGTTATTTGAGCGATTGTTTCTTTTTGTGGGCAACTTCCATGTGTTTGTTAGTAACTTAGATTTTGGTTTGTTGAGCACATAACGTGTTCGACGAAATGCCACAAAGGTTTTGGGAATTAGTTTGAGCATATCCTTTGTCTAGATTACCTTCTAGTTGGTCTTAGCAAACGATAGGAATTGATGTTCTTATGGAATACTCACGTTGGAAGTCTGTATTGATGTTCCTTACGTATTTATGCTTGAGTTTTGTGTGGAATTTAGTCTTATAATTGATATTGAATGATTTGCAGGATGTTGCTTTTCTTGTGGGTTGTTTTGGCGTCTCTCATGTGCCCTCCGAGGACCAGGAGACGGGTTACTGATGAGGCTGGCCCCAGCACTGCCGCTCCGGCGATGCCTGATTTTGATGAGAGCGAGTCAGAGGAGGACGAGGAGCAGCGGGGCCCGAGACTCAGGGGTCTCCCTGACGAGGTGCGTCCTCACCGGCATGACAGGTTTCGGTTTAGGACGAGGGCCGCCCAGGACTTTTATTTCGACGAGCTTCGTCGAAACAGGGCTTATGTCCCCGAGAGAGGCATATATCCTGATCATTTGGGCGATGACAGGGTCAGTGCAGTCTTGGAGTACTTGCAGTGGATTGGACTTGCACGTCATCCCGAGGACGTTGCCTCCGGTTATCTGGCTATGGAGGTTATCGCCAACATTGGCGGTCTTGGGGAGGGTGACGACTTATCTCGAGTATGGGTTCGTGGTCGCTATCTCGACTTCAGTGCTCGGGCGATCAATGTCTATTTCGGTTTGCCTGATGATGGCGCATTCTGCCCACAGCCTAAGGGTCGTGTTCTTGCTCCTGCGTGGGACGTCTTATGCACCGTGGTGCCTCCTCAGCTCAAGCACGATCATGAGCTGCGTTTGACGACGATGGACTCCCCTTGGCGAGAGCTCACCCAGATATGGTCAAGGCGCGTCCGACCGATTACTCGGAGCCATATCGTCCTGGATCACGTCTATGAGACCATTTGCTTTATCGCGCGAGGCGGTAGGGTGAATGTGGGAGCTTGTATTGAGGACAACTTGAGGGGTATGCGGAGAGGACGAGGGAGTAGGGTGATTACCCATATTCACCTCATTTGTGGCTTGTGCGCGGCGCAGTTGATTCGCACGACACCGGAGACAGATCCGTATGATCTAGTAGCTGGTAGTTGCTACCGTATCCTGACTTACGCTGCCCGGCGTAGCGCCTTACGTCGTGGAGTTCCCCGGGCTGTACTTCTCCCGCAGCCTGATGATGGCGGCTTGATCCTAGTCGTACCACCGGGCAGCCACCCCCTCCTCCAGTAGTTCCACCTCTTGCAGTGGCGCCTCAGGGCCAGGAGATGGCTCAGATGCTGCAGATGATGCAGGAGATGCGGGTCGGTATGGATGCTGGGTTTGCAGCTGGGCAGGCCCGTTATGACGCCTTAGACGCTAAATTGGACTTCTACCAGGCCCGTATGGACTTATTCGCTACGAGGCAGGCTCAGCAGCAGGCCACTATGTCCGACATGTATGCCTATGTACGGCAGATGGACGACTATATGCGTCGGCAGTTCCCGCCTCCCGATCAGTGATTTTTTCTTTCGTATTCGCGTTTTCATTTAGGTTTTGCATAAGACGTATTTTGTTTAGTTTCCTCCTTATGAGGATGTTTCTACTGACTGGGATTCATAGTTTACATTTCCGTTATGTTATTGCCTATTTACGTGTTTGACCTGCGTTAGTCGTTTGCTGCTGTTTTAGAAAGATGGTTTAATCGTTCTGCCTTAGTTTATGGTTCGAGATGTTCGGGATTTACTGTTACCTTCTTATCGCATCTATACGTGTGTGGGTTGTCCAACAATACTTGCATCGTTGTGGGACTGAGCCGCTTCAAGGGAATTAGGTGAAATAATGTGATAAGGTTTACAGGGAAAAATTTTAAGTGGATATATGTTAGATACATAACTGCTTGTAAGGAAATTCTTTTATTATTATTTTTTTAACAATATCCTGTTCTTTTTTTTTTTTAAGGGTTTAGGGTCTTCAGGATTTGGGGTTGGAGGTAGCCTTGTTTAATATTGTCCTTATATATATATATATATATATATATGTTGTTTGTTTATTAATAATTGTGTATTTTTATTTTTTATTTTTTATTATTTTTTTGTTTCGGTTGTCACCTCATTATTATAGATACACAAGTTGGTTATTTATTATTACCTTGTTCCTCATTTGATCAAGGTAATTAAACAATTTAATAAAATGTATGAAATAATTTAAATATACTTGTATATGAAATAAAGGCTTGTATTTTTTTTATTGCTCAAGAAATAATTTTGTTTGGGTTACAAGCATTCGAAACGGAAATAATAATAGTGCATCGGTATGGATCTCTAAGTCTAGAGTGAATAGGCAGGTACATCCTCGATGGGATCGTCCTCGTCGCTGGATACGTCAATGGGGATGGGTGTCCCCAACGGGCTCGGGCTCGGAAGAAATATGTCAGCCTCTAGGCCCAGCAGCTCCGCTCCTAAGTGTCCTATTTGCATCATCAGTTTGTTATCCTTGTTTTGAAGTGCAACCACTTGGGTTTGGAGTTCGGCGACTTGGGCCTTGAGTTGGGTTATTTCATGATGGTCAGCTTCCCTAAGATGTCCCAAATGGGCCACGTTACCATCTAGTTGCCCTACTCGAGCCTTGAAGTGATTGATGTGCTGTTGGGACTCGAGGTATGCGTTGGTCAGTTTCATCATCAGATTGATCGTGTTCGCGTTGGGTTCGGCCATCTAATGTCAACAAGGGAGGTTAGAGTTAGACATATTTCAAGCAAAGTTAAGATATGCAGAAATTTAGATCTATATGAAATATGCATATGCAATATGCAAGTGCAAGTTCCTCTTTCCCCATTAAAATTTTTAATTTATCCATGTATTTAAAATAAATCTACTACATGGGTAGGAATAAAAGTTGGGCCTCTATAGTGGACCAAAAATTTAATATTTTCTTGGCTAAGATATTGGGCTACGTGTAAAAAAGCTTTTGGGCTAAAAAAAAAATAATAATACTAGTCGTCAAAAATAATAAATTTAATAATAACACTTGAGTTTATAATAATGGTTTAAAATAATAGTAGTAGCTTTAAAAATTTTCCGGGCTCTGATACCAACTTGTAACACCCCGGATTTGATAACCCAGGCCGGGATGTCACCGCCACATCTCCCTAGCAAGACACGGCTTCCCGAGCTCACTAAGGAAATGCAAGGCTTATGGGTACGTAAAAGATTTAAAAACATTTCAATATTGAGTCCGGAAATTAATAATACTTAATTCAAAATACGAGAGTAATAATCATCATGCGCGAAATAGAGTAAATGCAACGGAAAAGTAACCACGGCCAACACGGCCAAACCTCGAGTTTAACAGACCTGGTAAAACAGTAGTACAATGCAGAAAGTAAAAATGTTCATAAATGTTTCCCCCCAAGTGCATGTGCATGCGTCACTCGACATACTCTGCAAAAGAAAAATGACAACAGTTTATCAGTATAAAAATATACCGAGTAAGTTAATCCCTAACTAAACAATTTAAGGGGTTACATGCGTTTTAACTAAAGATTACACTTTTCATGCATTAATTTAAAAATCATAATTTACTCGCAGCGGAAGAACATGATTAATTTATTCAATACGAAAATACATAATTAAAAGACTTAATTTAAAAGCATAATTTAAAAGCAAATTTAAGAACGCAATTTAGATGCATAATTTAAAAAGATGGTAAATAAGATTTAAGCATAATTAAACACTCACACAAGTCTTTTATATTTTATCCCGCAAACTAAGAAGAGGACACCATACCGGGGAGATCACTAATGAGGCAATCTCAAAACGTAGGACCACTAACGAGGCAGTCCAAATAATGGGAGACCACTAACGAGGCAGTCTCAAAGATAGTAGGACCACTAACGAGGCGATCCAAATAACACAGCGCGCGAGATCACTAACGAGGCAATCTCAGATAGTAAGGAGACCACTAACGAGGCAGTCTCAAAGATAACGATAGCATGAAGATCGGCTCAGCCTAGTGAACAAGATTTTTCGAAAGTTCGTATTTCAATGTTACCAAAATATTCGATATCGCGTTTTGTAGTTCGAGTTTTCTCAAGTTCGAAAAATTCGATTCGACACAGTTTACGCCTTTCTTAATTAAAAATTCATCTTTAAACCAAAAATTCTGAAATTTACACAGTAGATCAAAAACACACATACGAACAACTTTCATGTTTTAAGTTTTTGGAAATAAGTTTTCGAAGCGAGTCAAATTTCGAGTTCTTTGCAAAAGATGATTTCTGTCCAAAAGACTAATTCCGACACAGTTACGTGCGACTCCGATTAAAAATTCATTTCACAGTCAAGTGGTCCGAAATTTTTATAGGATGTGCACAACACCTTAATGAACAACTTTCATGTTTTAAGATTTTGGAAATAATGAATTTTAGATGTTCAAAAGTCGACCACAACACGCTGCATACGCGTGGACTCCAAAGTTAGTTTAGAACAGTTTCTGAAAGTCATCCGTTTGACATATCAAATGAACTCCAAAATTCATGAAGTTTTATATGCATAATCTAGACACAATTAACTACAAATTTTGTTTAGAAATGCAAAGTTGAATCGATCTAAAAATGGGTGAAAATATGCATCAAGTCGAGTCAAATAATCTGTCCAGAATTCAAACGTTCGGTTTTGTCACAGAAAATTTACGGCGCGATTTGGGATAGCAAATCTTTATGTCAATGGCTGAAATTTGGACACATGGTATATTAGAGTCTTATGAACAAAATCTATGTTGAAAAGTTTTTGGTTTAAATTCCCGAAGGTCGCGTTTTAGGCGAGTTTATAAAATTGGACGGAAATAGGGTTTTTGAAAACCGATTTTTGTTACGTGTCTAGATCTCAGGTTTTAAACGACAATAAACCACAAAAAATTGAAGAGTAAGGTCTTAACTTACTTAGTTAGAGAGTAGGGTCGTTGGAAGGAATTTCCGGATGTCCTAAGGTCGCGACGAACGGCCAACTTCTCCGATCGCTTTTTGTTCGTCCCCCGACGTGAAATTCTAGTAAAAGAAAGGATGTTAGATTTTGAGTTTTTAAAACTTATGGACGACTTAAACACTGTAATACAACTTACCAAGGTTCTAGAGGGTAGAGGCTTTGTCCCGTTTGCCTCGTCGTTGCCAGAATACTCACCGGAAAGTGGAGTCGATGAGATTTTGGCTTGGAGAGGAAATTGAGGGAGTATAGAGTGTGTGTTTTCTGAAAACAATGGGTATGGGGCGCCCTAAACTGAACTTATGCCCTTCCCAAAAGCTTTGATCCGCTTGCTCTCGATAGGGGACGGATTTTTGGCAAGAAAATCGCCATGGAAGGAAAGTTTACACCTCCTGCACCTCTGGCGCGGTGGTGGCGCGCACATAGAGCTTTGTCCGCGCGGAGCACGCGCGACCAGTCCTGGGGCACGTTGCCTCCTTCCGTGCGGCGGCGCGCGGCGAGCGCGTGCCGGCCGGACCGGCTGGTTCGGCGGTCCGCGTGGTTCGTCGGGTCTTTTCTTCTTTTCTCTATCGGTTTTCTGCCCTCTACGTGTTAGCTCGACTCCTCGGGTCGTTTCCGGTTCGAAATCTTTACCTTAAACTTGTTACGAGTTCGGGCTTAACGCTCGTAACATTTTCGTGCCCTAATTAGTCTGGTTAAATTAGTTCCAATTCCTCCTAACGTTTTTGTGATTGATCTTGTGATTTATTTTGTGATTTAATTTGTGATTTATTTTGTGACTGAACTTAGAATTTAGTTCCAAGCTGCCTACGTACCCTGTGAAGGGATCAAGTCATGACGTAGTTCAAAACAATTTGAATTTATTTATTTTTTTCTCGGGTGTTACATTCTCCATTTCTCCCCCTAGTTAATTGAACCTTTATATTAATATTTTGAGGTTGAAATCCAATGATCTCAACCAAGGATTAATTTGACGTAAAGAATTTTGTTCAATATTCCATTAAAAGACTCCTCTACAAATTAAACTCTAATGATCTAAGTATATAATCCGGTCTGTAATTAATTAATTATGGAATGAGAGATTATTTAGACCATGAAGAGTGATTATGAAATAATTTCCATACCTTGCATGAGAAACCAATGTCTCTCATACAAGATGACACAAAGATATTGTAACACCCAAGAAAAACAAATTCAAATTGTTTTGAACTACGTCATCACTTGATCCCTTCACAGGGTACGTTGGCAGCTTGGAAATCTAAATTCTAAGTTCAGTCACAAAATAAATCACAAAAACGATAAGAGGAATTAGAACTAATTTAGCTAGATTAATTATGGCACGAAAATGTTACGAGCGTTAAACCCGAGCTCGTAACAAATTTAAGGTAAAGATTTCGAACCGGAAACGACCCGAGGAGTAGAGCCAACACATAGAGGATGGAAAACTGATTGAGAAAAGAAGAAAAGACCCGACGGACCACGCGGACCGTCGAACCGGCCGGTCCGGCCGCCACGCGCTCGCCGCGCGGAAGGAGGAGACACGTCCCAGGACTGGTCGCGCGTGCTCCGCGTGGACATCCCTATACGTGCGCGTCACCACCGCGCCAGAGGTGCGGGAGGTGTAAAACTTTCCTTCCATGGCGATTTTCTTGCCAAAAATCCGATCCCTATCAATGGCAACCGGATCCCAGCCTTAGAAAAGGCTAAAAGAGAGTATTGGGGGCGTCCAATCCACATTCTCACAGAAAAACACAAGTCCTTCCCTTCATTCTTCCTCTCCAAGCCAAAATCTCTTCGACTCCACTTTCCGGCGAATATTCCGGCGACGACGAGGCAAACGGGACGAAGCCTCTGCTTTCTAGACCTTTGGTAAGTCATGGTATAGTGTTTAGTTCATCCATAAACCTTAAAAACTCGAAATCTAACATCCTTTCCTTTGCTATGATTTCACGTCGGGGGACGAACAAAAAGTGATCAGAGAAGTTGGCCGTTCGTCGCGACATTAGGACATCCGGAAATCCCTTACAGTGACCCTATTCTCTAACTAAGTAAGTTAAGACCTTACTCTTCAATTTTTGTGGTTTATTGTCGTTTAAAACTTAAGAACTAGACACGTAACTATAATCGGTTTTTAAAAACCCTATTTTCGTCCAATTTTAGAAACTCGCCTAAAACCCGACTTTCGGGAATTCAAACCAAAAACGTTTCAACATAGATTTTGTTCATAAGACTTTAATCTACCTTGTGTCCAAATTTCAGCCATTGACATAAAAATTTGTTAACCAAAATTGTACCGTAAAGTTTCTGTAATAAAACCGAACATTTGAATTCTGGACAGATTTATTGACTCGACTTGATGCATATTTTTCACCCATTTTTAAATCGATTCAACTTTGCATTTCTAAACAAATGTTGTAGATAATTGTGTCTAGATTATGCATATAAACCTTCATGAATTTTGGAGTTTATTTGATATGTCAAAACGGATGATTTCAGAACCTGTTCTAAACCGATTTTTGAATCCACGCGTAAGCAGTGTTTTGGTGTCGAATTTTGAACATCTAAAATTCATTATTTCCAAAATCTTAAAACATGAAAGTTGTTCATTAAGGTGTTATGTACATCCTGTAAAAATTTCAGACCAATTGGATTTGAAATGAATTTTTAATCGGCGTCACACTTAACTGTGTCGGAATCAGTCCTTTGGACAGAAATCTTATTTTGTAAAGAACTCGAAATTTGACCCACTTCGAAACCTTATTTCTAAAAACTTAAAACATGAAAGTTGTTTGTATGTGTGTTCTTGAGCTACTGTGTAAATTTCAGAATTTTTGGTTTAAAGATGAATTTTTAATTATGAAAGGCGTAAACTGCGTTGAATCGAATTTTTCGAACTTGAGAAAACTCGAACTACGAAACGCGATATCGAATATTTTGTGACATTGAAATATGAAGAGCCAATCTTCATGCTATCATGATTTTTGAGACTGCCTCGTTAGTGGTCTCCTTACTATCTGAGATTGCCTCGTTAGTGATCTCGCGCGCTGTGTTATTTGGATCGCCTCGTTAGTGGTCCTACTATCTTTGAGACTGTCTCGTTAGTGGTCTCCCATTTATTTGGACTGGCTCATTAGTGGTCCTACGATTTGAGATTGCCTCGTTAGTGATCTCCCCGGTATGGTGTCCTCTTCTTAGATTGCGGGATAAAATATAAAACACTTGTGTGCGTGCTTAATTATGCTTAAATTTATTTATCATGTTTTTAAATTATGCTTCTAAATTACGTTCTTAAATTATGCTTTTAAATTACGCTTTTAAATTAAGTCCTTTAATTATGTATTCTCATCTTAAATAAATTAATCATGTTCTTTTGCTTCGAGTAAACTATGAATTTTAAATTAATGCATGAAAAGTGTAATTTTAATTAAACACATGTAATCCCTTAAATTGTTTAGTTAGGGATTAACTTACTAGGTATATTTTTATATTGATAAACCCGTTGTTATTTTTCTTTTACAGAGTATGTCGAGCAACGCATGCACTTGCACTTGGGGGAAAACTTTTATGAATATTTTTATTCACTGCATTTTACTACTGTTTTACCGGGCCTGTTGAACCCGAGGTTTGGCCGTGTTGGCCGTGGTTACTTTTTCCGCTGCATTTACTCTATTTCGTGCATGGATAATTATTACTTCCGTATTTTGAATTAAATATTATTAAATTCCGGACTCAATATTGAAATATTTTTAAATATTTTACGTACCCATAAGCCTTGCATTTCCTTGGTGAGCTTGGGAAGACGTGTCTTGCTAGGGAGATGTGACGGTGACATCGGCCTGGGTTATCAAATCCGGGGTGTTACAAGTTGGTATCAGAGCCCGGAAAATTTTTACTATTATTATTCTTAAACCATTATTTTAAACCAAGGATTATTTTTAAATTTATTATTTTTTACTACAAGTATTATTTTTAGCCCAAAAGCTTATTTTTACGTAGCCCAATATCTTAGCCCTAGAAATATTAAATTTTTGGTCCACTATAGAGACCCAACTCTTATTATTACCCATGTAGTAAATTTATTTTAAACACATGGATAGATTAAATTTTTAATTGGGGAGGGAGCTTGCACTTGCATATTGCATGTAAATTTAAATTCCTATCTAATCCTGTCTAAAACATATTCTAACTCTAACCTACCTTGTTAACATTAGATGGCCTCACCAAACGTGAACATGATCAACCTTCTAATGAGGTTGATCGAAGCATACCTCGAAACCCCTCAAAACGTGAACAACTTCAGGCTAAGGGTAGAGCAAATGGAGGCTAACCTGGGCCACCTGACTAACCTGGGGGAAGCAGGGCATCAAGATCTGACCCAACTCCAAATTCAAATCAACGAACTTCAGACCCGCGAGACTGAGCTCCGGACCTAGATTGACGGCATAGAGACTCAAGCAGGGATCTTGGGAAACGAACTGCTTAACCTAAAGGATATCTTGCTCCCACATGCCCCTCTTAGCCCGGAAGCTCCTCCTGTAGCTAGCCCTGTTGCTGATCCTGTCGCTGTCCCGGCAGCCGCCCCTACGCCAGTTGCCGCCGTCGATCTTGCTCCTACTGCTGGGCCCGATTGGGCAGCAAGCCCAGTGTTCCATGGGCCCCTTGGCACGGGCACCATCGAGGATTCGAGTGACGAGGATGACCCCATGGAGGATCCGACCACCTACCCTCCCCAGGCTTAGGGATTATTGATACATTATTCCTATTTTCTCTTTTCTATTTTCCCGAACTATTCTCAGTATTTTGATTCCTATCGCTTGTACTGAATAAAGTTCCCTATTAAGCAATAAATTCACAAGCATCTATTTTATACACAATCTTCATATTTTATTAAAACTCAACCAACCAAGGAGACAAGACAACAATAAACGAACAACATATCTATATATGCATAACGAATCGATAAGGTACATCGAACCCTAAACCCTAGAAACCTGGGGTCTCAACGTTTCGACCCTTATACCCTTAACGTAAGCAACTGAATAAATACAAACCCTAACCAACTCTCAGTAGGCATCACTCGATTCAGTAACTCACTTTCTCCCTACACTCTATCAAATCCCCAGAACTCTAAACCTTCTTTGTGCTCGCATAGTTATAACAGAATGGCACCCAGAGGACGACCAAGGACCTTACCTACCACTCCCAACACCTGCGATACGCCAGGACAACCCAATGAGCAGGCACCTAACGTTGAGGCGCCAAACCCAGCAGGCCCAATGCCAAACCCTGCGGAAGGGCGAATGAGGAATATCAAGGAACTACTGGTCGCACTGGGCAATGCTTACGTTAACCAGGGCGGAGCTGCCGCGGCACCACCGCCGGAAGCAAGGATCAATTACTTGGCTTCGGTAAACCCCTACCGACCTCCCTACTATGTCGGGGTGGAAGATCCAGCTAAGCTCGAGGAATGGTTGAGGACCTTCGACAAATTACTGAATGCGGTGAGATGCCCGGAAGGAGAAAAGGTTCACGTGGCTTCGTACTATCTGGGTGGCGAGGCCGACGAATAGTGGCAAGCTACCCAGGAGAAACTTGGCGAAGACGACGAACCGTACTCGTGGAACGAGTTTATGGAGACCCAATGAGTACTAAGGAAGCACTGTACGAAGAGTTCTCATCCCTGAAACAAGGGGAAAAATTTGTTCAAGAATACTATGCTCGGTTTAAGGAGTTGGCGAGCTTTGCGCCTCGGATGGTACCCACGGACGGGGAGCTTGCGCAGAAATTCGAAATGGGATTGAACTTTTTAATTCGGGAGGTGATAACCGGAGTTAACTACCCGGACTTACAAGCTGTCAACGACCGTGCGGTGGCAGTCGCACGAGTACAACAGCTAAAGAGAAAGACTGCAGGGGAATCTAGCCGGGGGGCACAAGGACCAAACAAGAGAAACCGAGACAATAGAATGGGCAACACTATTGGTGGGGACAACTTTCAAAACAACTTTCGGCGAGGTCCGAACGGGAATGTTCAAAACAACAATGGTCGGAATTTCAACCAAGGAGGACGAGTGCCACCGTGTCCGAGGTGTGGCAGGCCTCATCTGGTGATGAGATGTCCTCAGGTGGGCGAATGTTTCCGGTGTGGCCGTATTGGCCATCGGAGGGAGGAATGTCGAACCCGACTCAAGAACATCACAAAGAGAGAGGATTTGGTCACAGGACCCAATGAGCCGTTCAACCAAGGAGGCAGGAATGGAAAAAATCAAGGATATCGGCCTCCTCAGAATCTGAACCCGCGCCCTCCAAACCAGCAATAAAATCCGAATCCGAATCAGAACCAACCGGCCAATCAAGGGAGGCCGATGGGAAGGTTGAATGTGATCAACCAGGCTGACATACCCGCGCAGGGTGATGTGATGGCAGGTACCTTTCATGTCCTAAGTACTCCGCTTAGAGTTTTATTTGATTCCGGAGCCAGTTGTTCCATATTATCTTCGAGAGTTGTAGCTGAACTAGATCTACCTAAGTGTGAAATGATTAGCTTAGGAATCCAACTGCCCTCTGAAGAAGTAATAGCCTGCTCTAAGCGTTATAACGGAATACATGTGGTAATAAAAAACATAGAGTTTTTCGTGAACTTGGTAGAGTTTGACGTCAGAGACTTTGACGTCATACTAGGGATGGATTGGCTAACCCGTTATAAGGCCGTGATCGAATGCCAAAAGCAAAAGATCACGCTGTCAAAGAGTAGGGGGAGGAGAGTCATCTTCTACTCCCAACCCCCTAAGAAGTCTAACAAAATAGTCAACGCCCTCAAGTTATGTAGCTTAATGCGGAAGGGTTACACGGTATACGCATGCTACATTCATAACCTGGAAGCTGAAGGAGTCAAGGTAGACGACATCCCGGTGGTGAGGGAATACCCAGATGTGTTCCCTGAAGACGTACCCGGTACGCCACCCAAGAGAGATCTTGAATTCACAATAGACCTCATTCCGGGAACGTAACCTGTTTCGAAAGCTCCTTACCGCATGGCGCCACTGGAAATGAAGGAACTAAAGGAGCAACTCGACGAGTTGTTGGAGAAGGGATACATTAGGCCGAGCACGTCCCCATGGGGAGCACCGGTCTTGTTCGTCAAGAAGAAAGACGGAGCGTTACGACTGTGCACGATTATAGAGGACTCAATCAAGTCACCGTCAAGAACAAGTACCCGTTGCCCCGGATCGAAGATTTGTTCGACCAACTAAAGGGAGCTACGGTATTCTCAAAGATCGACCTACGCTCGGGATATCACCAATTGAGGATCGCCGAAAAGGACATCCCAAAGACGGCGTTCAGGACTCGTTACGGACACTACGAGTTCACGGTGCTATCCTTCGGGCTAACGAACGCCCCAGCAATGTTCATGAATCTCATGAATAACGTATTTCGAGAATTTTTAGATCAATGCGTGGTGGTGTTCATAGATGACATCTTGATCTACTCGAAAAGTGAAGAAGAACATTCCGAGCACTTACACAAAGTGTTAGGGATCTTACGAGTGAACCAACTGTATGGTAAACTATCCAAGTGCGACTTCTGGTTAAGGGAAGTGGCATATCTCGGGCATATAGTATCCGCCAATGGAGTGGCAGTGGATCCGGCGAAGATCTCGGCAGTGACCGAGTGGGTACCGCCGGAGAGTCCAACAGTGGTACGAAGTTTCCTTGGACTGGCGGGATACTACAGGCGATTTGTCAAAAACTTATCGAAAATCGCACGCCCGTTGACCCAGCTGCTGAAGAAAGGGGTAAAATACGTCTGGACCAGTGAGTGTGAATCCGCATTCCAAGACTTGAAGAAACGATTACCACGGCACCAGTATTGGCATTGCCATCTGAGGATGGAGACTTCTAGGTGTATAGCGACGCCTCGAAAGAGGGATTGGGATGCGTGCTAATGCAAGACCAAAGGGTTATAGCATACGCATCGCGACAACTGAAACCACACGAAGAAAACTACCCGAGGCCCGACTTAGAACTCGCCGCGGTCGTGTTCGCCTTAAAGATATGGAGACACTATCTCTATGGGCGAAGATGTCGGATGTTCACCGACCATAAGAGCCTCAAGTATATATTCACACAGAAAGAGCTGAATTTGAGGCAGAGAAGATGGTTGGAGTTAATAAAGGATTATGACATGGAGATTGCTTACCACGAAGGAAAAGCCAACGTTGTAGCCGATGCCCTGAGTCGAAAGACTCAACACGTGGCAAATTCACTCGTGATACCGGCCGAGTTGTTCAAGGACTTAGCAAAATTAAGTCTAGAGTTAGTGCATTCCGGCACGGTAAATGAAGCCGTCAACGCGATAGCAGTTGGAACCCACCATGTTTGATGAGATACGACTCGCCCAATCGGGTGACGAGAAGTTGAAGGAGATTAGGAAGAATATTGCCGAAGGAAAGGCAATGGATTTTAAAATCCATGAGGACGGAAGCATCCGCTTCAAAGGAAGATGGTGGCCATAACACGCCATACTCGGTCCATCCCGGAGGAAGGCCATAACACCCCATACTCGGTCCATCCCGGAGGCGACAAACTGTACAAGGACTTAAAGAAGAACTAATGGTGGCCGAACATGAAGAGAGAGGTAGCCGAATTCGTGGCGAGGTGCCTTACCTGCCAGAAGATCAAGGCAGTACGCCAAAAACCCCTAGGACTAATGCAACCATTGGAAATCCCAAGCTGGAAATGGGATAGTATCTCAATGGATTTCGTTTCGGGGCTACCGTGTTCACCGAAGGGAATGAATAAAATTTGGGTGATCGTGGATAGGTTGACAAAAGCTGCCATACTTATCCCAATGAAGGATACCTGGTCAATGGACCAACTGACAAGGGCATATGTCGACAATGTGGTACGTCGACATGGAGTACCACATGATATCATCTCAGATAGAGACAGCAGATTCGTCTCTCAATTTTGGACAAAACTGCAAGAAGCCCTCGGTACCCAAATAAAGAAGAGTACCGCATTCCACCCTATGACGAATGGGCAGACGGAGAGAACGATCCAGACGCTGGAAGACATGCTAAGGGCATGTGTACTAGACTTCAAGGGAAGTTGGGAGAATCATCTACCTTTGATCGAGTTTTCCTACAACAACAGCTACCATGCTAGCATCGGCATAGCACCCTTCGAGGCACTGTATGGACGTAAGTGCCGAAGTCCATTAAGCTGGGAAGAGAATGATAAAACGGTGATAGTGGGACCACAACTTGTTGAGGACATGGCTCAACAAATCAAGGTCATCCAAGGGAAGATGAAAGCCGCTGAGGACCGGCAAAAGGGTTACGCGGACGTGAGACGGAAAGACTTGGAATTTCAAGTCGGCGATAAAGTCATGCTAAAGGTATCACCAATGAAGGGTGTGATGTGCTTCGGCAAACGAGGAAAACTGAGTCCACGGTACATAGGACCATATGAAATCCTGGAAAGAGTGGGAAATCTTGCATATCGGCTAGCATTGCCACCACAATTGCTCGTGTTCACGATGTGTTCCACGTCTCCCAATTGAAGAAGTATGTACACGATCCGACCCATGTGCTCCAACCGGAAGAAATTGAATTTGAGGATGACTTGAGTTACGAGGAAGTTCCGGTGCGAATACTTGACACGAAGGAGAGAGTAACGAGGAATAAGACCATGAGGATGGTCAAGGTCCTTTGGTCTAACCACGAGACGGAGAAGGCGACGTGGGAATTGGAAGCCGACCTGAAACAACGTTACCCTACCCTCTTCCAAGATGAACCGACCACAGTTATGGGGACATAATTGTATTCTTAAGGGGGGACGATGTAACATCCAAGAAAAACAAATTCAAATTGTTTTGAACTACGTCATGACTTGATCCCTTCACAGGGTACGTAGGCAGCTTGGAAATCTAAATTCTAAGTTCAGTCACAAAATAAATCACAAAATAAATCACAAAAACGATAAGAGAAATTGGAACTAATTCAAACTTTTGACAAATTTCCTACACGAGTATTTTTCTTAAAATATGCCAAGTTAAATTTATTAAAAGGAAAGAGTTATGATTTGTGGGAAAGGGGTTTAAGGATATATTTCGTTTTTTATTACTCATGTGGGGTACTCTGATTTCAAACGGCGCTGTGGTCCTCCCCGGCATGAAACTTTTGACAACTTTCATGGTGCAGCCAGGATAGATAGTTCAATCTTGACCTTCAGTCTGTCACACTGATGGTCCCCGGCAATTGGCATCATGAAACTTATCATAGTTTCATGTCATGAAGATCCTTGCCATGAAACTTTTAACACATTCCCACTATATGAGTATTTTCTGAAAAATCATAATCCAGGTTTTCAATTTTATTCAGTGAAACCAATTTATGAAGATGGAGTTGGGATAAGGGATATATTATAGGTTGTCACGTTTTTATTACTCGTGTTAAGAAACTGTGCCCCCGAAAGCGCACGGTGTCAAAAATTGCAGTAATTGATAGTAAGACCGGATCGTTCACTGGAGGATGTGCGATAGAAGCAGGGCCCACGTCGTTTACTAAGATTTTCCACTCGGTTACTCGATTCAAGTTTTGCAATGATTTCTAACAACTACTTGACAATAATTTAAACTAGACTATGAAAGCAGTAAAATTATTCTACAAAGCATGGTAAATTTAGTCTAGAAAGTGATTTAATCTATTCTAAGAAAGCGATAAGAATTATGCTTGGAAAGCAGGTAAAATTATTCTACGAAAGCGAATTAAAATGTGACAGAAGGGACAGGGAGAAAATAATAAAGATTGGACAAGATTCAGATGAAACACAATTAAACTTCCGTTTTAATACACAGATCTTTGTTTGGGGTAGTTCGTCAGTTAGCTAACTCTCATGCTTTGTGCACTATGTTCCCTTTAACAGACAGGTACTTACAGTGAGAATTTACATGCTCTTAAGACCTCAATTTCTAAGATACCACAGATTAATAACTCCCCTTGCAATGCCTTGCAAGAGTATGTTAGTCATATGTGGTGGACAAGCAACACCTAACATATCATTAGTTGATATGCCAAGTACTCCTGTCATCCCCCTTGTCACACCCATAGTCCAAATCTAACCCCGAACTAATCCATAACTCTTAAACCTTACAACCGAAGGCCAACCTCCAATTCTTCCGAGTGACCTCTATGAAAGCATTTTAAAGAAAGCGGTAAAGAAAGCGGTAAAGAAAGCATTTAAAACCTATCACTCGGAAGTCTTAAAAGATCATCACATTCCGTCAGTATAAAAGAGCCCCTAGTCTTGGTGACCAGATGCAGATTTAGAACTTCCCAAATATCAGTAAGCCACAGGGCTTATAATATCCGGTTAGTTATGAGATACAAACATGAGTGGAACAGACCTATGAAGATCTATTCAGAATGTACTCACTCGAGACTCAATTTTAGGCTTTGGCGGGAGAAGATAGTAGTTGAAAGAATACTCAACCTTACCTTAGAAATTAATCAAGGCTTATATGTTGTTCCTCTAATATTAATTATCACATCTTATCCGAATCCAAGTGGACACTGATTTGATGCAATACTTAATAGAAGATTTCCAACACACAGTAATTTTGAGAAACAAATAGATGTTTGAAATTCATTCCCTAAACAGGTACTAAACTCTCAATTTAAACACAGATCATTTCAGTCTAGGTGAGACCTAATCGCTGACTCTGCTATTAAGTCTTCAAAATCAACCCCCAGTAGAAGATGAATTAGTCATAACTGTGAAATTATCCCTTACTCAGATCCGGATTTTATAAAGTGATTTTTGTGGAAATTTATTGTGCAGCATCTGATTTAAATCAAGACTTCTATGTCCAAGGAGAAGGATCTCCAAAATATTATAGACCACAGTATCTACATAATAATATCATGCATACATGTATATGAGAAGTAAAATAAATTACCCCAAAATATATAGTGGGGATAGACAGAATTTGGTACACAAAGATTAATTAGCCTGAGATAAGAAGAATTTGGCTAAAACGAATGCCAGAAATAATTGGGGTTATCCGGACTGCAAACATCTACTATCCAGTTCCCAATTATTCCAGATGGAATGATTTGTAGACAGTGGAATGCCTTAAGTGACAGTTGCCGCGGTCACCTTAGACTTTACTATCTGTGAATTTGGATGAAAACCCACATGTTCTATTACTGCAGTAATTAATAGATGACATTGGCATATATCATCTATAATTAATACAACTCTAGATTCAGGTTTGAAATTAAGGTAAAGAGAAGAAAACTGTATCTAATTAGGAGTTGGCTGAGTGACTAATCGTTATCTCCATGAAGAGACCTTTTCGCCTTAGCTTGCACCAACCACTAATCAGACCATGCAAAATAACGAGTAATAATTAATACACAGAAGACGAGCTAATTGTTATCCCGGTGAAGGGACCTTTTCGCCAACATTGATCTGTGATATTTCTTATTACCCATTCATACACATAATGAAAGGGAAAATAAACAAGATTAAGAAAATGTTTTTAGTATTGTGTGAGTGTTAATCACACAATAATTAGACACTGATGGGTTGAGATGTGTAATGGATGAAATTAGATGTAGTGGGCCTAGGCCCAATACACCCATGCAACTTACACAACTCTTGTAATAAAATATTTTTGGAGTTTTAAAAATAGAAGGAAGAAAGCAATTCGGTCTATTGGGCAAAATGCAAAAGAGACCGAATTGAGGATGCATGAGGTATGGAGTAACACCGTACCCAATTACTCCTTGTAAAGTCATGAAGCATCCTCTAATTCGAATTGTCAAAGCAATTCGGTCTAAACCGAATTGGACAATTCGAATTGATGAAGTCATTCCTTCACTCAATTTTGGCTAAGGCATTTACTCCAAAATGAGGGTAATTCGAATTGCCAAGTCAATTCGGTCTAAACCGAATTGGCAATTCGAATTGGTAGAACAAATAAAATAAACTAAGGCATGAGGGGGATGGCATGCACACAATGTGGTTTCCAAAGTCAATTCGGTTTATGTGTGCAATTCGGTCTAAACCGAATTGCACAGACCGAACTGCAAGGGAACCACATGAAAACACTTTTTGCTATGCAATTCGGTCTCATGGGCAATTCGGTATAGACCGAATTGCGGGCAATTCGGTATAGACCGAATTGCCTAGATCGAATTGCATATGAATTTGTAGAAAGGGCATTCCACAAATATTTTTGCCATGCAATTCCATTCTCATGGGCAATTCGGTCTAGACCAAATTGCCTCAAATCGAATTGCATGTCTTTTCTCTCACAATAGGTATTTTGAACTCATAAGTGTGGTTTCGGTTTACATTGTGTGGTTCATGATGGATAAGATTTACCAAATCCTTCATTTCATATCAATGTCACCTCACAGCCACACTAATGAGTGTTTTTAAGGAAAATAGACCTAGGTTACGTGGCTAGCAGGTATTGGCATGAAAACCTTAAAACTACAAACAAGCAATCAGAGATCAAAAACTTAAACATCTACTGAACAAATAAGACCACATGCTTAAAAATAAGAACACCTACATTATCTAATGCAACAATAAGCTAACAAAAGAGACTAAAACAGCAACTGAATAGCACGGAAATAAATTCTAACAAGCCTAAGATTGTCTAAAACCTAAGAACACTTATTTGAATCTCTAAGGTGTAAGATCAAGCCAAAAACCAACTAGCATACATTTATTGAGAATGTAAGTCAATTAGGACATAATAAATGTAACCTAGTTGAAACAAACAAATATTCTAACATTTATTGCTAAGGAAAGCATTAAATAAATGCCAAACACTTGAAATGAAAACCCATTTCTGGATTCTTTCTTGTATTGACTCTTGAAAGCAGTAAATAGCCCTAAAACCATTCATTGGCTTGAAGGTAGGGTTCATTCTAACTACAAAGCATTTAAAGTATATGGGAATGGCTACACTAAGGGTGGTAACAAGCTTCTATGAAAAATAAACTAAGCTCAAAAGCAATAAAACTACATTACAAGCATGAAAATAAACTACTAACTACACTACCTACCTAACCCTTAAGGGGTGAAGAACCTTCTGCTCCTTCTTTTTGTCTCCCAGCAAAATGTCCAAGTGTGTAAGAATTAGAATGTTTCTTGTGTTGAGGAAGGTCAGCTTTTATACTTCTTCTCAAAACCCTAGGCCCATCATGCATTTCTCACGTGCTTCACAGCTGCAATTTTGAATGTGGTTCGGTCTCCTCAAGTAGTTCGGTTTAGACCGAATTGGTGACATGGGATCTTTCTCCTTGATCTTGAGCATGAAATGTGGTCATTCGGTCTATGGGTAGACCGAATTGGCCTTGTCGAATTGAAGATGGCTCCTGCTTGCTTCCTTGCTTTGAGGCAATTCGATCTATGCAATCAATTCGGCCTAGACCGAATTGCAATAGATCGAACTCCTCCTTTTCTGTTTTGCTCAAAGTCTTCTCCTTTTCATAGTGCAATTCGGTCTAGGGGTCAATTCGGTTTAGACCGAACTGCCACAGACCGAATTGGTTGCTCTTCTCTTCTTCAACACTTCTCTTTTTCTTCTTCTCTTCAGCAATTCGGTCTAATGAGCAATTCGATTTAGGTCGAATTGCTTATAGACCGAATTGGTCTTCAACACTTAGCCAAATTTTCAGATTGTGGGATTTTCATTCTTTTTCCCATCTTTTTGATTTTTGTGGGCTATCTTATTCTTTTGCCCATCTTTTCATTCCTTTTTCTTCTCTTTTTCCTTTTTTCATGTTTTTGGATTTTTCTAACACAAATGCAATTAAATTTGCATATTTTTGTGTTTTTCGTTACCAGCTCAATATTTTTACAAACTTGCATCAATCTGTCGAATTCAACTGCTTTCTTATTAAAATAAGATGGGAATACGATCAAAATGTCCGTCTCAGACACGGAAATGGATTGGAAATAATGGACAATTTTGGCTTATAGATCGAATTGCTCACTTGCATAAATAAAACTAAGGAATCACAAATGCCTTTTGTAGATCAATTCGATCAATTCAAAATCAATTCGGTCTAGACCGAATTGCCATAGATCGAATTGCTACTTGGCCAAATTTACACAAGGATGGAGGATGTGTCTTGGGGAAGCCAATTCGGTCTCTAGGCCAATTCGGTCTAGACCGAATTGGCTTGGAGATCGAATTGGTTAAAAATTTCCAAGGCATCCTCCAATGCGATCTGTTTCAAACAATTCGATGTAGACCGAATTGATTTGAGATACAAAATAGATCGCATTCAACACTTAGAAAAAAAAATTTGAAATCTTTTCAAATTTCAAATTTTCTGAAATTATGGATTTTCTTAAAAATTAGCATACTAAACACACATTTAAACATAAATATTACTCTACTATAAATTTCTTGCATAAATTAGGTTGGATTAACACCCTTATTTTATGGATTTATTCCGGATTTTAACTTTCTCTAAATTCCGAAATTACTTTCCATTAAATACAGTATTAATCCAACCGAGAACCTGGTTTTCAAAGCTTTATCCTTCTTTTTGTTGGTTCCATGAATTCCTGCAAGGCAAACATAAGAAAAATATTAGATTTTCTCCAAATATCAATATCCTCACATTTAGAGTTAGTACTCTAAATGTTTAGTTGATTTTTGGATACTTATCGTTCGAGATGAATAAATATGCAATAAATAATTATATAGATATATATATATATTATTGAGCATAGGCCGGCTCTGATGTCATTTGGACTTCTTTTTCGGGGTCGAGCGGCCCTAGATACTCCTTCAATCTGTGTCCATTCACCACCAGCTCTCCTTTGTCAGTTCGAATCCTGACAGCTCCACTCTCAAACACGTGCACCACTTCGTATGGCCCTTCCCATCTGGATTTAAACTTTCCGGGGAATAGCTTTAACCTAGAATTGAATAACAAGACATTTTGGCCAATATACAAGTGTTTAGACTTTATACGACGATCGTGTAACTTCTGGGTCCGCTCTTTGTAAATCCTCGAGCTTTCATAAGCTTGCGCACATATTTCCTCAATTTCATTGAGGTCTAACTTGCGCTTACTCTGAGCAACTCGTGGGTCAAAATTAAGCGTTTTCACGGCCCAGTAAGCCTTGTGCTCTAGTTCTACAGGCAAATGACAGGCTTTTCCAAAGACAAGCCTATATGGGGACATCCCAATGGGAGTCTTGAATGCAGTGCGGTATGCCCATAGAGCATCATTGAGTCTACGTGACCAGTCTTTGCGGGTTATCCCCACAGTGGCTTCGAGTATATGTTTGATTTCGCGGTTAGATACCTCGACTTGGCCACTGGTTTGCGGGTGATAAGGCGTGCCGATCTTGTGTAGAATCCCACTTCTGCTCATGAGATTTGCAAAAGCTTTGTTGACAAAGTGAGTTCCTCCATCGGATATGATTACCCTAGGTACACCAAATCTATTGAAAATGTTATTTTTCAAAAATTTGATGACTTGGTGACCATCGTTGGTTGGCAGCGCAACCGCCTCGACCCACATGGACACGTAATCGACAGCTACCAAGATGTAGTGATTCCCATCAGATGTCGGGAATGGTCCCATGAAGTCAATACCCCATACATAGAAAATCTCAAGGATGAGAATTCCTTTTTGAGGCATCTCATCCCTCTTGGAGATATTCCCTAGTCTTTGGCATCTGTCGCAAGCCTTAACAAACGCCTTGCAATCCTCGTAAATGGTAGGCCAATAGAAACCACACTCGAGCACCTTGTGAGCTGTTCGAGTGGGGCCATGGTGACCTCCATATTCCGATTCATGACATTTTTTAGCGATTTGATAAGCCTCGTGCTCAGTTACACAACGTCTAATAATTGAATCTGCACAATGCTTAAAGAGATAAGGATCTTCCCAGAAGTAGTTAACTACCTCTCGGTTGAACCTTGCTTTTTGTTTCTTGCTCTGGAATGGTGGAGTTATTCCACATGCTAAAAAGTTAGCAATGTCGGAAAACCATGGACAAGCTTGATCATGAAGGTGCAAGGCAAACAATTGCTCATCCGGAAAATTTTCATTAACGGCTATCTCGTTTTTATCATTTTCTATTCGAGACAAATGGTCAGCAGCACCATTGTCTTTGCCTTTTCTATCTTTTATTATGATGTCAAATTCTTGCAACAAAAGTACCCACCTGATTAATCGAGGTTTGGCGTCTTGTTTGCTAAACAAGTATCTCAGTGCAGAGTGATCGGTGTATACTATGGTTTTCGTACCAAGGAGGTATTGTCTGAATTTATCAAACGCGAAAACCACAGCATACATCTCTTTCTCCGTGGTGGTGTAATTGACTTGGGCTTCAGTCAGGGCATGGCTGGCGTAATGAATTACACAATGCCTTCCTTCCCTATGTTGCCCAAGAACTGCACCCACGGCGAGATCACTTGCATCGCACATGACCTCGAAAGGCATTGACCAATCGGGTGGTTGCATTATTGGAGCAGAAATCAACATCTTCTTGAGCGTGTCAAAGGCTTGAACACACGCTTCACTTATTACGAAAGAATTTTCTTTACAAAGCAAATTAGTGAGCGGCTTGGCAATTTTAGAAAAATCTTTAATGAATCTCCGGTAAAAACCGGCATGCCCTAAGAAACTCCTAACTGCTTTTATTGAGTTTGGTAATGGAAGGTTGGATATGACTGAGACTTTGGCTCTATCGACTTCGATGCCTGCACGCGAGATGCGGTGACCCAACACTATTCCTTTGGTGACCATGAAATGGCACTTCTCCCAGTTCAAAACTAGGTTAGTGTCCTCGCATCTTTTCAAAATTTTTGCAAGATTTGTCAAACATTCATCAAAAGTATCTCCATACACAGAGAAGTCATCCATGAAAACTTCAATGCATTTTTCGATAAATTCTGAGAAAATAAACATCATGCATCGCTGAAAAGTGGCAGGCGCATTGCAGAGTCCAAAAGGCATGCGCCTGTACGCAAAAGTTCCATATGGGCACGTGAAAGTGGTCTTATCATGATCTTCACTGGCTATTACAATCTGATTGTAACTAGAGTACCCATCCAAAAAGTAGTAGTACTCCCTCCCGGCCAACCTCTCCAGCATCTGATCAATGAATGGCAAGGGAAAATGATCCTTCCGCGTAGCAGTGTTAAGCTTCCGGTAGTCGATGCAGACTCTCCAACCGGTTACTGGACGTGTCGCCACTTCTTCTCCTTGCTCATTAGTCGTTATGCACATCCCCCCACGCTTGGGTACTACCTGCACTGGGCTGACCCATTTGCTGTCAGATATAGGATAGATGATACCAGCATCTAAGAGCTTGATAACTTCTTTCCTTACCACTTCTTGCATATGGGGGTTCAGACGCCTTTGTGGTTGCCTTGAGGGCTTGTACTCCTCTTCCATTAAAATTTTGTGCATGCAAATAGAGGGGCTTATTCCTTTTATATCAGAAATGGTCCATCCAATTTCATGTACATATTTCTTTAGAATGTCTACCAGAGCTTTTTCTTGTTCTTGTGTCAGCTTGGCTGACACAATTACCGGTAATCTTTTATGTTCAGCAAGAAAGACGTACTTAAGATGATCCGGAAGTATTTTAAGTTCAAGCTCTGGCGGACATTCAACAGAAGGTAGTAATTTGCGAGAATTGGTTGGGGGTGAGAGATCAGATTTACCTTAAGGACCCTGTGTCAGTACAGGGTCCACTTCCTCTTCCGTGGTGCTCTCTTCCTCCTCCAGAGTGAGTTCAATACCGTCAAACTCTTCAAGATCCCCTATGATAGGGTCTTCGAAGTGAACAGCGTTGCAGCTTCTTTGTTGCTCAGCACCTCCATGCGTCAGTACCTGTTTTGAAATTTTGTCCGTCATCACAGTCATAGAGTCTATGCTCTCATCCTCACACCTACTTTCTATTACATCAAACATGGAACAAGATCCCTCATTTGGGAATTTCTGCAGCTCCTCCATGTCAAAAGAGATTTCTCGGTTGTCCACCCTCAATGTGACTCTTCCAGATGTGGCGTCAATCAGTGCACCGCCAGTGGCCAAAAACGGGCGCCCAGGATAAGTGGCATTTCAGAGTCCTCTTCAATGTCAAGGATGATGAAGTCAACCGGGAAAAGAACTTGGCCGGTTTTGACTACTACATCCTTGAGGATTCCTACGGGCTTGGTGATTGATCTGTCTGCCAGCTGCAGTTTAATCTTGACCGGTTCATCTCTCCGAGCCTTAGGCGAATTTCCATGGCTAGAGGCATCACGTTGATGCTGGATCCTAGATCACATAACCCCATGCTCACTTTGGCCTTTCCGATCTGTACTGGTAGCGTGCAACACCCCGGGTCCTCTTTCTTTTCAGGTAGCTTCCTTTGAACTATGGCACTGCATGTGCTGTTGAGAATGATCACCTCCTCCTGCTCTATCTGCCTTTTCCCTGAAATCAATTCTTTCAAGAACTTATCATAGGTGGGCATTTCTGAAATCATTTCCACGAGAGGAATGGTTATCTCTACAGACTTTAACCGTTCTAGAAATTTCTTGAATTTAAGGTCATGTTCCTTATTTTTAAGACGTGCAGGGTACGACACCCTTGGCATATACCTATTATTATCTATTTTTGGTGGTAAAGAGAAGGAAGTTGTACCTTCACCCATACCCTCTTCAGCTTCATTTGCAGCTTCAGCCTGCGAGTTAGCTGTATCTGATCTATCCTTTACCAGCTCAACACTTTCATCTCCTTCAACCTTTTCCTTTTCCTTTTCCACCTCCAATGAAACCTTTACTTTCATGGCTTTCTTCTTTGCAGATCCAACATTTCCCTTCAGAGTCTTGCCTCCCCGCAATGTGATTGTTTTGCATTGCAGGTTGGCTTCAGTGCTGCTCGGCAGTGTTCCTTTCCCTCTGTTCTGCAATTCCTTAGCCAACTGGGTGACCTGTGTCTCCACATTTTTGATTGATGACTGCAATTGTTGGTTTATCTCCCTTTGATTGGAGATGAACTCAGTCATCAAGTTCTCCAGGCGAGATGGTGGCTTTTGGTTGTATTGCTGATTCTGATCAGGTTGGGATTGAAAGTTTTGGAAATTCTGGCCTTGGTTTTGGTTGGGCCTCTGTTGGATATGCGGTTGAAAGTTCTGATTTTGATTCTGGAAGTTCTGAACTCTCTGCTGAACGAATCCTTGGTTCTGAGGCCTGAAGTTCTGCTGGAGGTTCTGGTTTGCAAACTGGTTAGGCTGGTGTGGCTGTGTCAACAAATGTGCATTGAGTGCATTGTTGTTGGAATCGGAGAGGTTGGGGTGGCGGTTCTGGTAGTTCCCTGCGTAATTGCAGCTTTCGGTGGCTAGTTGTTGGCATGTGTCAGTTGGATGTGGTCCTTGACATAGCCCACAAATTGCTCCCGATTGTTGTGCTTGCACTTGGCTAGATGAGGCTCCTGCCTGAGAAGTACCTGCTCCCTTTCCCTTCTCCTGTCCTAGCTGTATCGCAGCTACCTGTTCCTGCAATTTTTCGAAATCTGTTTTTCCTTCACTTACAGCGAAAACTTTTCTAGGAGGGTCCACCTTCTTGTCACTGCTGTTCAACACAGATCTGTTGACAGACATTGTCTCAATCTTTTCCCAGGCTTGATCCATGGGCAGATGGAGTAAATTCTTCCGCATGCAGCATCCAACATCATTCTCCATGGATGGGTGAGTCCTCCATAGAATTTCCTCAGTTGCTCCCACGGTTGGTATCCGTGTTGGGGGCATCGCCTCAAGAGGCTGGCGAATCTTTCCTTTGCGTCATACAATGACTCGTCCGGCTTCATCTTGAACTCTCCAATTTTCTCTCGTCCCTCGTCTATCTTAGATTCAGGAAAATACTTTAACAGAAAACTCCTCACCAAATCTGCCCAGGTACTCCTCTGATTTATGGGCAATGATTTATACCAATCCCTGGCACCACTAAACAAAGAAAAGGGAAACAACATTAGTCTTATAGCATCAGGTGAGACTCCCTGATTTTTGATTGTGTCGCAGAGCTCCAGGAAGGTTCGGAGATGATCATGGGGATCCTCATGATTTGCACCGCAAAATTGGTTGTTTTGCACCAAGTTGATGAGTGCCGGTTTGAGCTCAAAATTGCGTGCAGGGAATTGTACTCTCCCAGGCCTATCCAGATAGGGCTCCACGATGGGCTACATAAAATCAGCTGCTGCTTGCTGCTGTTGATTTCCTTGCTCTGCTTGGTTTTGATACTGCTGGTGGTAGTTGGGATTCTGTTGAAAAATATTATCGGGATCATGAGGGTTGTTTTGGAACTGGTCCTGATTGAAGGCTTGATTCTGGTATTGCTGGTTTGGTATATTTTGGTTTTGTTGGTTGTATTGGTTAGGGGGTGGTGGTTGTTGGTGGAACTGCTAATACTGGTGCTGATTTGGATTTGGTAGATCTTCCTCCTCGTTTGCACGATTCGGGTGTTCTACCATACCCCCATCAGCTCCATTACCAGGATTATTGGGTGGATGGTCTATTGGTAAGATTGGGGGAATGTCTTGGTTCTCTGCCATATCGGATATTTCACTGCTTGTGGTTTCGGGTGAGGTACGATTCCGGGCTTCCTGCTCTTTCCTTCGTCTGGCTTGCGCCCTCAGTTGGCGAGCGGTCCTTTCTATTTCTAGATCGAACGGTAGCTCAGGCAATGTGGCCTTTCTCCTTTGCATAAGCAGTTTATATCAAGATTTGACAGCACCTGCACAACCCCCAGGTTAGTAATGATTCGGGAATATATACAAAAACTATCTATGAGTAAATCAGGAGTGTAGTTCTCTTAATAAACGGCGCTGCATCCTCCCCGGCAACGGCGCCATGAAACTTTTGACACATTTCATTGCGCTGCCGGGGGGGGTGAAGAACCTCTAAATACAATTTCCAATTTCATGGCGCTCCCAAGTTATGATCCCCGGCAACGGCGCCATGAAACTTTTGACAAATTTCCTACACGAGTATTTGTAACACCCCGGATTTGATAACCCAGGCCGGGATGCCACCGCCACACCTCCCTAGCAAGACACGGATTCTTCGAGCTTGCTAAAGAGATGCAAGACTATAGGTATTGCAAAAAGGTTTAAAAACAAGTCCGGAATCTATTTAAAAATAGTAATAATATTTCATCCACACATAGTAATACCGGAAAGCAAAATATCGCAGCGGAAATGTAAAGGGGCCGACATGGCCAAAACTCGGGTTATACAGGCCCGATATGCAAGTGTCATAAAAGCGATAAAAATAATGTTAAAGTTTTTCCATCACCCAATGCATATGCTCATGCATTATCTCCATACTCTGAAAAGAAAAGAGGAAACAACAATTTTATCAGTATATAAAATACTGAGTAAGTCGATCCTAAAATAGCAATAAAGGGATTTAATTAGATAATTAAAATTTCACTCCTAAACATGCATTTACAAATTTAAAGGAAATAATATTTTAATGGTGTACTTGAACATGCATTTAATCCACAATAACAATTTAGTCATGATATGAAATTCAAAGACATAATTTAAATGCATAATTTAAAGATATGCGTAAATAAATAAATACTTAAAAATATTAAATCTTTTATTTCCCCGTTACGTAACCATTTCTCAATGTTTTGTATAGCCGGTGATCCGGCGGCCGCAGCCGTGTCGTAAGTATCTTGTATAGCCGGTGATCCGGCGGCCGCAGCCGTATCTGCCATACCCAGTAACACTCCGGAGCCTCGGGAAATCCATACGGACAATCCCGAGAGAGTAGGCCATGTATCTCCCGCCGATTGGCGTAATATTTCATCTAAATTCTCTCGTCCATTATAGGCCCGAAGAGAAAGGCTAGAGGGGCACCCTGCAGAGCACTCACCCTCCACCAAAGTATCTCATGTATCGTTTCAATTTAATGTATCGGGGTTTTTCAAAAGTATAGATGTATCGTATTTCAAGTCTTTGATCGTTTGTCACGAAATTTCAAAATCTCTCGATTTAAAAGTCTCATGGCGTCACAGTTTACGCCTTTTTAATTTAAAAATTCATTTCAAGTCGGAAAAATCTGAAATTTTCACAGTATGTCAAAAACATCCTAATGAACAACTTTCATGTTTTAACGTTTTCGAAATAAGTTGTGGAAACATGTCAAAAATTGAGTTTATTACGCAAGCAGAATTCTGTCCGGACTCAGGTTTGACACAGTTCGAAGTTTCGACTTTTTCACATATCAAATGGACTCCAAAAATTCTGATATTTTATATGCACATACTAGACATGATTACCTACAACTTTCATTTAGATTGCAAAGATCAAATCGGACTAGAAAACATAGAAACATGCTCATCAAGTTCGAATATGATCACTGTCAGTTTTTCGAAAAAGTCCTAGTAAAACAGTTTATGTTCGGTGCGATTTGAAATAGCAAACATTAATGAAAATGTCTGAAATTTTTACACGACCTAGATTTATGTGTTAGGATTAAAAGTCTAGTTTTGAGTTTCTCGGATTGAATCCTCGAAATATGAGTTTTAGGCCGATTTCAGAAACTGTGCGTATTGGGGTTTTTAATTTCGGTTTTTACGTTTCGTTATGTTACGACTACTTTGGACGCCCCTAAACCACCCGTATTGATATGGAAGGCTCATCTTACAGTGACTGTGTTCTTGAGTCGTCCTAGGGTCGCTCGGCTCGTCCAAAATCCTACGAACGGATCTACGAAACGCAAAGTTCCCGACTTTGGCCACGAACGTATTTGCAATCAACGATTCAAGAGTTAGATTGGGGATTTGAGAGGAAAAACGAGATTGAGAACCTAAGATACTACTTACCAATGATCTAAGGACTGTGATCCTTGATCTACACGCCTCTGCGGTCGTCGTTGGTCGTCGGAAGGTCACCGGAAGTTCGTCGGAAGGGTGTTTTGGCTTTGGGAGAGTTTGGGAGTGAAGAGGGGCTTGGTGACTGATGAAAGGGTGGGGGAGGCAGCCCTAATTCGCCCCTAAAAGCTTCCCCCCGTCCAAAATCTTCTTTCCATAGTCGGGGGGTCGAATTATGGCAAGAAATCGCCGAAAACGCGTCATTTGCACAAATCTGGGGACCCACGCGGGGTTGGCGCGCCGTTTGGCCAAACCCCGCCCGGCCAGCGCGCGGTTCCCGCCTGGACTGCGGTCCGGGCGGGTCCGTGCGATCCGTCCGTCGGGTCTTTTCCTCCTCTCTTTCGGACTTCTATCCTTCCACGTTTTCGCGCTTGATTTTCCGGGTCATTTTCGGATTATGCTTCTCATCATAAATTTATTCCGTCTCAATTTGATTTCATGCTTGAAATCTTAAGACCGTCGGTTTCGGTCCGTCGGGTTCTAAATCGTCGTCCTTTGACTCCCGTGCATTTCCGAGTTTACGGGTTCTCGGAAACAAAACTTTCTTTCCTATTGGATTAATTCCTATTTTTATATCCCAAAATTTACGGGTATTACAGTCTACCCCCCTTAAAACCAACTTCGTCCTCGAAGTTGCGCTTCATCCTCTCGCGAGTTCGGGAATTGTTTGATTAAGCGATTGTATTATTGTGTGTTGTTGTTTGTTATTATTTGATTGAACTCAGAATTGAAATTTCCGAGTTGCCTACGTACCCCGTGAAGGGATCAAGTCATTACGTAGTTCAAAACAATTTGAATTTGTTTTATTTGGGGTACAAAATATTCGGACAAAATATCCGGAAATATTCGAGTTGTCACATCCTCCCCCTCTTAAGATTACAGTTATGTCCCCATAACTGTTGTTGCATTGTCTTGGAATAGGGTTGGATAACGATCCTTCATGTCTGCCTCTTGCTCCCACGTTGCCGTCTCGGCTTCGTGGTTAGACCAAAGAATCTTAACCATTCTCACGGTCTTATTCCTTGTTACCCTCTCCTTCAAGTCGAGTATTCGCACCGGAATTTCTTCGTAGCTTAAGTCATCGTCCAGCTCAATCTCCTCCGGTTGGAGTACGTGGGTCGGATCGTGGACGTATTTCTTCAATTGTGAGACGTGGAACACGTCGTGGACACGAGCAAATTGTGGCGGTAATGCTAGTCGGTATGCAAGATTTCCCACTCTTTCCAGGATCTCGTATGGTCCTATGTACCGTGGGCTCAATTTCCCCCGCTTGCCGAAGCGCATCACACCCTTCATCGGTGATACCTTTAACATGACCTTATCGCCTATTTGGAATTCCAAATCTTGCCGTCTTACGTCGGCATAGCTCTTTTGCCGGTCTTGCGCGGCTCTCATCTTTCCTCGGATTATTTTGACTTGTTGAGCTATGTCCTCAACAAGTTGCGGTCCAATTACCGTAGTCCTATCGCTCTCTTCCCAGCTCAATGGACTTCGGCATTTGCGTCCATATAGTGCATCCATATCTTTAAAGCGAACACGATTGCGGCTAGTTCCGAGCCGTGCGTCGGATAGTTCTCTTCGTGTGGCTTTAGTTGACGTGATGCGTGTGCTATAACCCTTTGATCTTGCATTAGCATGCATCCCAATCCTTCCTTCCAGGCGTCGCTGTACACCTCGAAGTCTCAATCTCCGATGGTAGTGCCAATACCGGCGCAATGGTAAGTCGTTTCTTGAATTCTTGGAATGCGGAATCACACTCACTGGTCCAGTCGTATAGTGTGAAGCAGAGGAGGAGTAAGTAAATAGGAAAAGAAAATCGAAAAAAATTTCTTTTTTCTTTTTTTTTTTTCGCGACCCGCGCGGGGTCCGCGCGGGGTTGGTGGCTTTAGCGCCCAGCCACCGCGCGGCGCCACCAGGGTGAAGAAATAGGGCTCGCGCCCCGCGCGAGCCATTTCGTCCCTCTCACTTCCGAAATTCCTCCCAACTTCCTCTCAATTTCGTTCTTCCGTGCTCAGATTCTTCCGGTTTCGACTTCGATTTCTCTTTGTAAGGTATGTATCTTCTATTTTAGCTTGCCAATTTCAATTTTTTTATGCCTTAATTTGTTAGAATTTGGGTAGATTGCGAAATTAGGGTTTTGGCATCCAAATTGGGGATTTGAAAATTTCGGCTTGATTCTTGCGAATTTGTGAGTTTATATAGTACTTTGGTGCCATTTCTATTGTTTAAGAAGTATTGGTGTGATAATATATACTTAAGTTGGGGGATTTCTTGTTAGAATTTGGATTTTTAGGGAAAATTTAAAGTTTTTGATTTTGTCGGTATTATAGGTATGAAAGTGGGTGCATTGGTATTGTTTGGTGATACATTGTGATTATGAGTCGCTGCTTAAATAGTTGTTTGGTTTTGTGGTTAATTGCCATGTGTTTACAAGCATTTTTTTTAACTTAATATATTGCGCATATAAGATGTCCGACGAAATGCTGCAATGGGTTTTTGAATTTATTAGGGCACATTCCTTGGTTTGGTTATCTTCTGATATGTATTGGTAACTATTGAGTTCGAAGCTCTCTTGGATTTCTCCCGTTGGAACTATATATATATTTGATGTTGGTTCGTGTGTGTGACATTAGCCTTACAATTGGTATTAGGTGTTCGCAGGATGTTGCTTTTCCTGTGGTTCATCTTGGCGTTCCTTATGGTCCTTCCGGGGGCCAAGAGACGTGCTACTCGACGCGATGCAGCCGGTCCTAGTACTGCCGTTCCGGAGATGCCGGATAGTGACGACAGTGAGTCCGAGGAGGACGAGGAGCGGGAGCCGAGGCTCAGAGGTCTCCCTGACGAGGTGCGTCCTCACCGGCATGATCGGTTCCGTTTCTCGACGATGGCTGCCCAAGACTTCTATTTCGACGAGGTTCGTCGAACTAGGGCTTATGTTCCTGAGCGAGGCTTGTTTCCTGATCATATAGGCGATGACCGGATCAGTGCACTTTTGGGGCATCTCCAGTGGACCGGTCTTGCACGTCATCCCGAGGGCGTTGCCTCCGGCTATCTAGCTATGGAGGTTATCGCCAACATCAGCGGTCTTGGGGTAGACGACGACCTTTCTCGAGTCTGGGTTCGCGGTCGCTACCTAGACTTCAGTGCCCGGGCGATCAACATCTATTTTGGTTTGCCCGACGATGGCACGTTCCGCCCACAGCCAGAGGGTCGGGTTTATGCTCCTGCCTGGGGTGTCTTGTGTACCGAGGTACCCCCGCAGACTGGGTACCCCCACGAGTTGCGGCTGAAGTCCTTGGATGCTCCTTGGCGTGTACTTGCTCAGCTTTGGTTAGGACGCGTTCGGCCGATCACCCGGAGTCATATCGTCATAGATCATGTCTTTGAGACTGTTTGCTTTATCGCCCGGGGCGGTAGAGTGAATGTGGGAGCTTGCATTGCGGACAACTTGAGGGGCTTACGACGAGGGCGAGAGAGTAGAGTGATTACTCATGCACACCTCATTGGTGGGTTATGTGCTGCCCAGGGGATCCGTACGTCTCCCGAGACGGACCCCTATCCTTTAGCGGCGGGCGAGCACTACCGTATTCCGACTTACACCGCTCGACGCAGTGCCTTGCGTCATGGAGCACTTCGGGCTATACTGCGCCTGCAGCCTGAGGATGGTGGTTTGATTTTAGTTGTCCCTTCAGAGCAGCCACCTCCTCCTCCTGTGGTCCCACAGCAGGGTGTGGTTCCGCCGCCGGGTCAGGACATGACGCAGATGCTCCAGATGATGCAGGAGATTCGTATTGGTATGGACGTCGGGTTTGCAGCTGGGCAGGCTCGTTACGACGCCTTGGATGCTATGATGGATCTCTATTAGGATCGTATGGACACGCTCACTATGAGACAGGCGGAGCAGCAGGCCACCATGACTGACATGTATGCTACATGCGTTAGATGGACGACTACATGCGTCGCCAGTTCCCACCTCCTGATCAGTGACCCTTTGTCTTTACGGTACTCTTAGGGTGCGTAGTAGAAGTAGTTTTCTTATGGGACTGTAAGACGATGATTTCCATTTCCGTGTTTCGTAGTTTGTGCTTTTGTTGTGTTACTCCCTGGTTATCTATTTTGGTTGTTAACTCTAGAATTGTGGTTAATTGATGACTTGGGATTTCAGGGTTTAGGGTTCGAGGTACTCCCGTTTGGATGACATTTATATGTGTTGTTTGCTTATTAATACTTTGTACCTTTGTTTTGTTGACTCCTCTACCATACGTTTGGATATGGAAGGTGGTTCTAAATATGTACATATATATATATATGGGCACTATGGATAATGGAAGTAGAATATAATATAAATGCTTGTATTTTATTGCTCAATAGAAAACGTTATTTGATACAAGCTGTAGGAATCACAAAGATAGGAATAGTTCGGAAAATAGGAACGGTAATAGTAGAAATAATGCGACAAAGATCCCTAAGCGGAGGGAGTGTAGGTGGTTGGGTCCTCCATGGGATCATCCTCATCACTCGACTCCTCAATGGTACCCCAGCCAAGGGGTCCATGGAATACTGGGCTTGCTGGCCAATTGGTCCCGGCAGCCGGGGCAGGATCAACGACAACAACTGGAGTTTGGACGACTGTAGGGACAACGACAGGATCAACAACGGGGCTAGCTACAGAAGGAGTTCCTGGGTCGAGAGGGGCAGGTGGGAGTAGATCATCCCTCAGATGGTGCAGTTGATGTCCCAAGACCCCTGCTTGGGTCCCCACGTCGTCAATCTGGGTCTGAAGTTCAGTCTCGGGGGTCTGGAGTTCGTTGATTTGGATTTGGAGTTGGGTTATATCTTGGTGTCCTGCTTGGCCCAGATTAGTTAGGTGGCCCAGGTTAGCTTCCATTTGTTCTACCCTTAGTCTGAAGTTGTTCATGTTTTGAGGAGATTCGAGGTATGCTTCAATCAACCTCATTAGTAGGTTGATTGACCACAATTTTATTATGCATAATATTGTTTTAATGGTCTAGACAGTATTAAATTTACATAATTCTATTAGTAAATATTGTCCAAACCCTTAATTTAATATTATAACTCTTATAAGGAGACAAAAATAAGGGTCATAATATTGTCTAAACTCTTATAATTTTGTCTAAATCCTTATATTGTCTAAATCCTTATATTGTCTAAACTCTTATAAGGAGACAAAAATAAGGGTCACAATATAGGGTTTATATAAGGGTCATAACATAATTTTATTATGCATATTATGCAGTTATTTAACAATATTGTCTAAACCCTTATATTGTCTAAACCCTTATATAAGAGTTTGCAACCTCATTAGTAGGTCAATCAACCTTATAATATTAAATTTAACCATAATTTTATAAAATAGTTATGACCACAATATTATGCAATCCCCCAAAATTAATTTAATGTGTTTTTAATTTAAATTTAATCATGGTTTTAAGTAATTTAAAAAGTTGGGCCTCTATATTGGCCAAAAATAATAATTTGGACTCAAGAAGTAAAAACATGGGTATTTGGGTCGAATTGGTTGGGCTCATAATAAATAATTATTGGGTCAAAATAATTTAACCCCTTTGGGCTCAAAATATTATACTAAATGGATAGAAAATTTTTGGGCTCAAATTTTGGGCTAAAAAAATAATACTAGTAGTCTTAAAAACAATAATAATAATAATAAATTAAAAATAATACTTAGTCCAAAATATTGGTTTAAAATAATAATAATAGTAGCTTTAAAATATTCCGGGCTCTGATACCAACTTGTAACACCCCGGATTTGATAACCCAGGCCGGGATGCCACCGCCACACCTCCCTAGCAAGACACGAATTCTCCGAGCTTGCTAAAGAGATGCAAGGCTATAGGTATTGCTAAAGAGATGCAAGGCTATAGGTATTACAAATCTTATAAATAAAATTATGTTATGACCCTTATAAGGGTTTAGACAATATTGTCTAAACTCTTATAACTCTTATAAGAGTTTAGACAATATAAGGGTCATAATATTGCATAATTTTAATACTGTCTAAACCCATAATATAGGGTTTAGTAAATATTGTCTAAACCCTTATAATTTTATAAGGGTCATAACTGTCTAGACCGAATTGACTTGGCAATTCGAATTACCCTCATTTTGGATTAAATGCCTTAGCCAAAATTGAGTGAAGGAATGACTTCATTAATTCGAATTGTCCAATTCGGTTTAGACCGAATTGCTTTGACAATTCGAATTAGAGGATGCTTCATGACTTTACAAGAATTAATTGGGTACGGTGTTACTCCATACCTCATGCATCCTCAATTCGGTCTCTTTTGCATTTTGCCCAATAGACCGAATTGCTTTCTTCCTTCTATTTTTAAAACTCCAAAAATATTTTATTACAAGAGTTGTGTAAGTTGCATGGGTGTATTGGGCCTAGGCCCACTACATTTAATTTCATCCATTACACATCTCAACCCATCAGTGTCTAATTATTGTGTGATTGACACTCACACAATACCAAAAACATTTTCTTAATCTTGTTTTCCCTTTCATTATGTGTATGAATGGGTAATAAGAAATATCACAGATCAATATTGGCAAAAAGGTCCCTTCACCGGGATAACGATTAGCTCGTCTTCCGTGTATTAATTATTACTCGTTATTTTGCATGGTCTGATTAGTGGTTGGTGGAAGCTACGGCGAAAAGGTCTCTTCATGGAGATAACGATTAGTCACTCAGCCAACTCCTAATTAGATACAGTTTTCTTCTCTTTACCTTAATTTCAAACCTGAATCTAGAGTTGTATTAATTATAGATGATATATGCCAATGTCATCTATTAATTGCTGCAGTAATAGAACATGTGGGTTTTCATCCAAATTCACAGATAGTAAAGTCTAAGGTGACGGCGGCAACTGTCACTTAAGGCATTCCACTGTCTACAAATCATTCCATCTGGAATAATTGGGAACTGGATAGTAGATGTTTGCAGTCCGGATAACCCCAATTATTTCTGGCATTCGTTTTAGCCAAATTCTTCTTATCTCAGGCTAATTCATCTTTGTGTACCAAATTCTGTCTAACCCCACTATATATTTTGGGGTAATTTATTTTACTTCTCATATACATGTATGCATGATATTATTATGTAGATATTGTGGTCTATAATATTTTGGAGATCCTTCTCCTTGGACATAGAAGTCTTGATTTAAATCAGATGCTGCACAATAAATTTCCACAAAAATCACTTTATAAAATCCGGATCTGAGTAAGGGATAATTTCACAATTATGACTAATTCATCTTCTACTGGGGGTTGATTTTGAAGACTTAATAGCAGAGTCAGCGATTAGGTCTCACCTAGACTGAAAGGATCTGTGTTTAAATTGAGAGTTTAGTACCTGTTTAGGGAATGAATTTCAAACATCTATTTGTTTCTCAAAATTACTGTGTGTTGGAAATCTTCTATTAAGTATTGCATCAAATCAGTGTCCACTTGGATTCGGATAAGATGTGATAATTAATATTAGAGGAACAACATATAGGCCTTGGTTAATTTCTAAAGTAAGGTTGAGTATTCTTTCAACTACTATCTTCTCCCGCCAAAGCCTAAAATTGAGTCTCGAGTGAGTACATTCTGAATAGATCTTCATAGGTCTGTTCCACTCATGTTTGTATCTCATAACTAACCGGATATTATAAGCCCTGTGGCTTACTGATATTTGGGAAGTTCTAAATCTGCATCTGGTCACCAAGACTAGGGGCTCTTTTTTACTAACGGAATGTGATGATCTTTTAAGACTTCCGAGTGATAGGTTTTAAATGCTTTCTTTACCGCTTTCTTTACCGCTTTCTTTAAAATGCTTTCATAGAGGTCACTCGGAAGAATTGGAGGTTGGCCGCCGGTTGTAAGGTTTAAGAGTTATGGATTAGTTCGGGGTTAGATTTGGACTGTGGGTGTGACAAGGGGGATGACAGGAGTACTTGGCATATCAACTAATGATATGTTTGGTGTTGCTTGTCCACCACATATGACTAACATACTCTTGCAAGGCATTGCAAGGGGAGTTATTAATCTGTGGTATCTTAGAAATTGAGGTCTTAGGAGCATGTAAATTCTCACTGTAAGTACCTGTCTGTTAAAGGGAACATAGTGCAGAAAGCATGAGAGTTAGCTAACTGATGAACTACCCCAAACAAAGATCTGTGTATTAAAACGGAAGTTTAATTGTGTTTCATCTGAATCTTGTCCAATCTTTATTATTTTCTCCCTATCCCTTCTGTCACATTTTAATTCGCTTTCGTAGAATAATTTTACCTGCTTTCCTAGCATAATTCTTATCGCTTTCTTAGAATAGATTTAATCGCTTTCTAGACTAAATTTACCATGCTTTGTAGAATAATTTTACTGTTTTCATAGTCTAGTTCAAATTATTGTCAAGTAGTTGTTAGAAATCATTGCAAAACTTGAATCGAGTAACCGAGTGGAAAATCTTAGTAAACGACGTGGGCCCTGCTTCTATCGCACATCCTCCAGTGAACGTTCCGGTCTTACTATAAATTACTGCAATTTTTGACACCGTGCGCTTTCGGGGGCACAGTTTCTTAACACGAGTAATAAAAACGTGACAACCTATAATATATCCCTAATCCCAACTCCATCTTCATAAATTGGTTTCACTGAACAAAATTGAAAACCAGGATTATGATTTCAGAAAATACTCATATAGTGGGAATGTGTTAAAAGTTTCATGGCAAGGATCTTCATGACATGAAACTATGATAAGTTTCATGATGCCAATTGCCGGGGACCTTCAGTGTGACAGACTGAAGGTCAAGATTGAACTATCTAACCCGGCTGCACCATGAAAGTTGTCAAAAGTTTCATGCCGGGAAGGACCACAGCGCCGTTTGAAATCAGAGTACCCCACATGAGTAATAAAAAGCGAAATATATCCTTAAACCCCTTTCCCACAAATCATAACTCTTTCCTTTTAATAAATTTAACTTGGGATATTTTAAGAAAAATACTGTAATACCCGTAAATTTTGGGATATAAAAATAGGAATTAATCCAATAGGAAAGAAAGTTTTGTTTCCGAGAACCCGTAAACTCGGAAATGCACGGGAGTCAAAGGACGACGATTTAGAACCCGACGGACCGAAACCGACGGTCTTAAGATTTCAAGCATGAAATCGAATTGAGACGGAATAAATTTATGATGAGAAGCATAATCCGAAAATGACCCGGAAAATCGAGCGCGAAAACGTGGAAGGATAGAAGTCCGAAAGAGAGGAGGAAAAGACCCGACGGATCGGATCGCACGGACCCACCCGGACCGCAGTCCAGGCGGGAACCGCGCGCTGGCCGGGCGGGGTTTGGCCAAACGGCGCGCCAACCCCGCGTGGGTCCCCAGATTTGTGCAAATGACGCGTTTTCGGCGATTTCTTGCCATAATTCGACCCCCCGACTATGGAAAGAAGATTTTGGACGGGGGGAAGCTTTTAGGGGCGAATTAGGGCTGCCTCCCCCACCCTTTCATCAGTCACCAAGCCCCTCTTCACTCCCAAACTCTCCCAAAGCCAAAACACCCTTCCGACGAACTTCCGGTGACCTTCCGACGACCAACGACGACCGTAGAGGCGTGTAGATCAAGGATCACAGTCCTTAGATCATTGGTAAGTAGTATCTTAGGTTCTCAATCTCGTTTTTCTTCTCAAATCCCCAATCTAACTCTTGAATCGTTGATTGCAAATACGTTCGTGGCCAAAGTCGGGAACTTTGCGTTTCGTAGATCCGTTCGTAGGATTTTGGACGAGCCGAGCGACCCTAGGATGACTCAAGAACACAATCACTGTAAGTTGAGCCTTCCATATCAATACGGGTGGTTTAGGGGCGTCCAAAGTAGTCGTAACATAACGAAACGCAAAAACCGATATTAAAAACCCCAATACGCACAGTTTCTGAAATCGGCCTAAAACTCATATTTCGAGGATTCAATCCGAGAAACTCAAAACTAGACTTTTAATCCTAACACATAAATCTAGGTCGTGTAAAAATTTCAGACATTTTCGTAAACGTTTGCTATTTCAAATCGCACTGAACATAAACTGTTTTACTAGGACTTTTTCGAAAAACTGACAGTGATCATATTCGAAATTGATGAGCATGTTTCTATATTTTCTATTCCGATTTGATCTTTGCAATCTAAATGAAAGTTGTAGGTAATCATGTCTAGTATGTGCATATAAAATTTCAGAATTTTTGGAGTCCATTTGATATGTTAAAAAGTCGAAACTTCGAACTGTGTCAAACCTGAGTCCGGACAGAATTCTGCTTGCATAATAAACTCGATTTTTGACATATTTCCACAACTTATTTCGGAAAAGTTAAAACTCGAAAGTTGTTCGTTAGGATGTTTTTGATATACTGTGAAAATTTCAGATTTTTCCGACTTGTAATGAATTTTTAAATTAAAAAGGCGTAAACTGTGACGCCAAGAGACTTTTAAATCGAGAGATTTTGAAATTTCGTGACAAACGATCAAAGACTTGAAATGCGATACATCTATACTTTTGAAAAACCCCGATACATTAAATTAAACGATACATGAGATACTTTGGTGGAGGGTGAGTGCTCTGCAGGGTGCCCCTCTAGCCTTTCTCTTCGGGCCTATAATGGACGAGAGAATTTAGATGAAATATTACGCCAATCGGCGGGAGATACATGGCCTACTCTCTCGGGATTGTCCGTATGGATTTCCCGAGGCTCCGGAGTGTTACTGGGTATGGCAGATATGGCTGCGGCCGCCGGATCACCGGCTATACAAGATACTTACGACACGGCTGCGGCCGCCGGATCACCGGCTATACAAAACATTGAGAAATGGTTACGTAACAGGGAAATAAAAGATTTAATATTTTTAAGTATTTATTTATTTACGCATGTCTTTAAATTATCAATTTAAATTATGTCTTTGACTTTCATATCATGACTAAATTGTTATTGTGGATTAAATGCATGTTCAAGTACACAATTAAAATATTATTTCCTTTAAATTTGTAAATGCATGTTTAGGAGTGAAATTTTTAATTATCTAATTAAATCCCTTTATTGCTATGTTAGGATCGACTTACTCAGTATTTATATACTGATAAAATTGTTGTTTTTTCTTTTCTTTTCAGAGTATGGAGATAATGCATGAGCATATGCATTGGGGGATGGAAAAACTTTAACATTATTTTTATCGCTTTTTATGACGCATATCGGGTCTGTATAACCCGAGTTTTGGCCATGTCGGCCCCTTTACATTCCGCTGCGATATTTTGCTTTCCGGTATTACTATGTGTGGATGAAATATTATTACTATTTTTAAATAGATTCCGTACTTATTTTTAAACCTTTTTGCAATACCTATAGCCTTGCATCTCTTTAGCAAGCTCGAAGAATCCGTGTCTTGCTAGGGAGGTGTGGCGGTGGCATCCCGGCCTGGGTTATCAAATCCGGGGTGTTACAAGTTGGTATCAGAGCCCGGAATATTTTAAAGCTACTATTATTATTATTTTAAACCAATATTTTGGACTAAGTATTATTTTTAATTTATTATTATTATTATTGTTTTTAAGACTACTAGTATTATTATTTTAGCCCAAAATTTGAGCCCAAAAATTTTCTATCCATTTAGTATAATATTTTGAGCCCAAAGGGGTTAAATTATTTTGACCCAATAATTATTTATTATGAGCCCAACCAATTCGACCCAAATACCCATGTTTTTACTTCTTGAGTCCAAATTATTATTTTTGGCCAATATAGAGGCCCAACTTTTTAAATTACTTAAAACCATGATTAAATTTAAATTAAAAACACATTAAATTAATTTTGGGGGGATTGCATAATATTGTGATCATAACTATTTTATAAAATTATGGTTAAATTTAATATTATAAGGTTGATTGACCTACTAATGAGGTTGCAAACTCTTATATAAGGGTTTAGACAATATAAGGGTTTAGACAATATTGTTAAATAACTGCATAATATGCATAATAAAATTATGTTATGACCCTTATATAAACCCTATATTGTGACCCTTATTTTTGTCTCCTTATAAGAGTTTAGACAATATAAGGATTTAGACAAATAAAATTATGTTATGACCCTTATATTGTCTAAATCCTTCTGTCTAAAATTATAAGAGTTTAGACAAAATTGTAAGGGTTTAGACAGTATTAAAATTATAAGGGTTTATACAATATTGTTATAAAGTTATGACCCTTATTAAATTCGGTCTAGACAGTTATGACCCTTATATAATTAAATTAGTAATATTTCAATCAACACATTATAATATTATGCATAAAATTATGCATAATATTGTCTAAACCCTTATAAAATTATGCATGATAATATTATGTCAATATTGTGGTCATAACTATTTTGGGATCCTTCCCTTGGACATAGAAGTCGTGATTTAAATCAGATGTCTCATAATAAATTTCCAACAAAAATTCATTTATGAAATCCGGATCTAAGTAAGGGATAAATTCCACAGTTATGACTAATTCACATACGACTGGGGGTTGATTTTGGGAAATTAGAAGCAGAGTCAGCGATTTGGTCTCACCTAGACTGAAAGGATCTGTGTTTTAATTGATAGTCTAGTACTTGTTTAGGGAATGATTTTCAAACATCAATTATTTTCCAAAATTGCTAGGTGTTGGGAATTTAGTCTGAACTGTCACACCGAGATGGGATCCACTTGGATTTAAATACAGTGTGATAGGAAATTCTAGAGGAACAATGCGTAGGCCTTGGTTATTTTCTGAGATAGGGTTGAGTTCCTTTCAACTGCTATTCTCTTATACCAAAGTCTATTTTATAATCCTGAGTGAGTGCATCCGGAACGAACTAATCTCTCAGTTTGTTTCATTAGTTTGTATCTCATAACCAACTAGAAGGAAGTGAACACTGCGAGCGGTTCACCGAGATCCGGGAATTCTTGATCCACATCCGGTCATTCTGACTGAGGGCTTTCTTTCACTACCGGTACGAGGTTTTTGAAACTTTCGAGTGATAGGATTTTAAATGCTATCTTTACCGCTTTCTTTTAAACGCTTTTATAGAGGTCACTCGGATGCGTCACTAGATCTTCTAACTGCTACTAGGACTGAGAGTTAAGGGATAGTTCAGGGCTTGATTTAAATCTTTGGGTGTGACATGGGGGAATGATAGGAGTACTTAGCACTTCAACTAATGATGTGTAAGGTGTTGCTTATCCACCACAGATAAATAATATACCTCAGCAATACATTGCAAGGGTAGTTATGCGTATGTGGTATCTTAGAATTTATTTTCTTAAGAGCATGTAAACTCTTACTGTAAGTACCTATCTGTTAAAGGGAACATGGTATAGAGAGCATGAGAGTTAGCTAGCTGATGGATTATCCTAAACAAATATCTGTGTAACAAAATGGAAGTTTAATTGTGTTTCATCTGAATCTTGTCCAATTTTTATTATTTTCTTCCTGTCCCTTCTGTCTCATTTTAAATCTGCTTTCTTAGAATAATTTTAACCGTTTTCTTAGAATAATTTTATTGCTTTCTTAGAGTAGATTTAAATCGCTTTCTAGAATAATTTTATCAGCTCTATTTTATTGCTTTCATAGCTAAAATTTAAATTATGTCAAGTAGATGATAATTAAAACACAATCTTGAATCGAGTAACCGAGTGGAAAATCTTAGTAAACGATGTGGGCCCTGCTTCTATTGCACATCCTCCAGTGAACGATCCGGTCTTACTATAAATTATTGCAATTTTTGACACCGTGCGCTTTCGGGCCACAGTTTCCTACATGAGTATTTTAAAACCGTGACAACCTATAAATATATCCCTAATCCCAACTCTGCCATCATCATAATTTGATTTCATTAATAAAATTAAACCGGCATTATTACCTTCAGAAAATACTCATATAGTGGAAAATTGTCAAAAGTTTCATGGCGCCGTTGCCGGGGAGGATGCAGCGTCGTTTATTAAGAGAATTACACTCCTGATTACTCCTAGTTAGCTTTGTGTATCTATTTCAGAACAGAGAAGTACCCTCAAATCATTTAAACATTTAGAGTACTAAGACTCTAAATGTGAGGATGTTGATTTGAGGAGAAAACCTAACCGATTTGAGTATTCTTTTTTGCAGGAATCATGGAATCACCAAAAAGAAGAAGCAGAAAAATAAAGTAGAAAACCAGGTTCCCGGTTGGATCGATTCCATAAAATTAAGAAAATAATTCTGGAAATTAAAGCAATTTAAAATCCGGAATAATTTTTACAAACAAATGGAGTTAATCCGACCTAAATTATGCAAGTACAATTTTAATTATTTAAGCCCACTTATAACTCAAAATTGATTTGGACTAAAATCTCCCAAGTCCAAAACAAATAAATAGACTGAGGCCCAAATTCATCCTCCCGGGCCCAGTTCGCCTAAATTTTGAAAAATTTTGAAAATTTTCAAAATCGCGGGTGTTAGCTGTAACACCCATGAAAAAAAATAAATTCGAATTGTTTTGAACTACGTCATGACTTGATCCCTTCACAGGGTACGTAGGCAGCTTGGAACTAAATTCTAAGTTCAGTCACAAATTAATTCACAAAATAAATCACAAGATCAATCACCAAAACGTTAGGAGGAATTGGAACTAATTTAACTAGACTAATTAGGGCAGGGAAATGTTACGAGCGTTGAGCCCGAACTCGTACCAAGTTTAAGGTAAAGATTTCAAACCGAAAACGACCCGAGGAGTCGAGCTAACACGTAGAGGGTAGAAAACCGATAGAGAAAAGAAGAAAAGACCTGACGAACCACGCGGACCGCCGAACCGGCCGGTCCGGCCGGCCCACGCTCGCCGCGCGCCGCGGCGCGGCCACTGCGCGGAAGGGAGAGACGCGTCCCCAGGACTGGTCGCGCGTGCTCCGCGCAGGCAAAGCTATAGGTGCGCGTCACCAGCGCGCCAGAGGTGCAGAAGGTGTAAACTTTCCTTCCATGGCGATTTTCTTGCCAAAATTAACACTCCCTTCGATGGTAAACGGATCCCAGCCTTGGGAAAGGCTTAAGAACAGATAAGGGATGCCCCCTACCCCTTATTTTCAGAAAACAAGCCATAAACTCTCTTATTCTTAGTGGTATATTGAGATGGGGAGGGGACGACAGGAGGACCTCCGGTCAGACAAGCGGACGAGCTACTACGGCCAGGACCATCAAGCTGGTGGTGTTCAGTGAAGAAGAATACAGGAGACTGGTGAGGATAAGACAGCTAGAAGTGGTGCTCGTAAAGATTCCTATAGTGTATACATTGGAAGCATTCCGGTGACAACAACGGTAAGGCAAATCGTCAACTATGTCGATAAGGTATCAAAGGTGCGAGATTGGTTTTCCCCTGCGAGGAGATGGCCGGAGAACGGATATAAGTTCGGTTTTTTTAGATTCCTTAACAGAGAAGAAGCTACAAACGTTATTAATAAGTTGAACGGGAAAGAATGGTTTGGGAATAAGCTGCGGGTTAACTGGGCAACCCCGAGTACAGAGAGAGTCAGAATCTACGAAAGGAACGAGATGTCGCATGCAGGGAGGATGGTGACTAGGGAAGGCGGGTTCAGAGGTGGGATGAGAGATCATAGGACATTTGTTGAGGTTACAAAAGGAGGTAGGGGCGTTCTGCATGGCCAACTGAATTTGAACAAAGGGGGGCTGGTGGACCTTGCTGTGGAAAAAAAGGATCTAAGTTGGCTCCAGCGATCGGCAGTGGTCGTGGTTAAAAAGTTTGATGGCATTGTCGAATTTCAGGACTGGGTGTATAAGGAGTTTAGTGGCTGCGAGGATGTCAGATATGGAGGTGGAGTTAGCCTGGTGGTGACATTCGAGAATACAGCGGAAATGGAAAGATTTCTGTACGATCACCGTGACCAAGCGATGGTCGATAACAAGAGCAGATGGTCTCCTGCAGTCTCGGAAAGTAAAATCCTAGTTTGGGTTTACCTTTTCGGGATACCATTCAATGCATGGAATGATGTTAACTTTCAGTTAGTGATCAACGGGTGGGGCAAGCTTATTAGTTCGGACAAAGATACGAAAGAGAAAAAGAGATTTGACCGTGCTCGGATTCTTGTAGAATTAAGTAGGGATAACACTGTTCCATTGGTGGAAAATATTACTGTGGAAGGAAGGTCGTACTTGGTTAGGGTCGTCACAAATTTTTGCGAGGCGGTGGTCGTGGAGGATACACCGCAGGGAGAGGATCAGAATGGATGTGGAACGTCGCGGCAACTGGACAAGGTACCGACGGCAAGGTCTCCGGTAATGGGTAGATCGGTGGAGGATGACAACTCCAGGACCAAAATAGCTGGGGAAGTGGAACAGTTTGGAGAAAAGGGGCATGGGGAGGCGCAAACGTGCATTAAATTGGCTAGTACTAATGATAGCACTAGCAGGGGAAGTAGGCTGGATCTCCAAGAAACAAATGAGAATGATGGTGAGGCGGTGAAGACTCCAAATAGGGCTAACGGGCAGAATGAGGAAGGGTGGAATAATGAAGTTCGTAATTTTGATATGATAATAAAGTGTGGGCCTGACTTGGTATGGGCTCCCAAGCCCAATAAGAAGGGGAAGTCAGTGGCGATGAACGAAGATGGGGCGCTGGAGGATCCAGAATGGGCTAATGGGCCTAACTCGTGTGGACAATTAAATGTCTCCAATACACCTATGAAGATGGTGGGCGGTGGATCACCAGAAAATAGAGAGTGCCAGGATTGCCCAATTGGGAATGTATGTGAATTTTCTAGTAACAATGTCGGTCAAGGAATGGAACTGAATTTTTCTCCAGTCCAAAGTACTCATGGTGGGAATAGCGCGAAGGGTCTATACGAGATAATGAGGGAGGGGGTGGAGGCAGTAGATGGGGGAGTCAAGACCGGGGCTGGGGTTGAGACGAATTCCCTGGTGGGCTTGGGAACGCCGGATTCGATGGGAGAGAGTTCTGCAGTAGGAGTAGGGATTGGTGAGGATTTCGGGTCCATGGAGGAGAGAGGTGAACATAATGGTTCGATTGGGGAGGGTGTGAATGTAAACTCAGGAATAGAGACCCCGACGGAATAGAGGAGAGTGGAAGACGCTTTAGATCGAGTTATTAGAGGTAGGAAAGGGGAACCCCGCAAAAGGGGTAGGAGGGGAAAGAGAACAGGACTAGGGGGGATTCCGTCAAGTGGGAAGGGGATAATAAAGAAGTGTTATGTGGATGGGAGCTTTGCACAACTACAATTTGCAACAGTCCGAATGAAGGAGGGGATCAAGGTGGTGGACTTCTCGGAGGCAGAACAGGTGCTAAAACTCGCAAAAAGGTTGGGACTAGGATGCGGCCTGGGGCAAGAGGAGGCGGTGTTGAAGATATGTAAGGAGGTGGCATGCGAGAGATGAAGAGAACTGTTGGTGCAGTGTAAGTGTTGTGTGTTCCATGTTCTAAATGAAGCTCATATCATGTAATGTTAGGGGTTTAAATGGGGGTGTTAGAAGAAGGGCTTTAATAAGGATATGTAGAAAGGAAAGGCCTACGCTACTCGGTCTTCAGGAAACCAAAATGGAGGTTGTAAAAGAAAAGCTAGTACATAGGATATGGGGCTCGAGTGGTTGCGAATTTCATTGTCAGCCTTCAGTAGGCAATGCAGGGGGCCTATTAGTAGTGTGGGATGAGAGCAGATGGTCCCTTGAGGTAGTAGAGAGTATCCACAATTTGATATGGTTGAAAGGTAGATTGAGAGGAAGGGATGGGGTGGTCAATGTGGTAAACGTTCACGCGCCAAACGATAGAAGGTAGAGGGCATCTTTCTGGGAACGGATCAACCAGGTAAGAGGGTTGGGTGATGGGGATTTCTGGATTATAATGGGGGATTTTAACGCGGTGAGTGGTGAAGGGGAGAGGTTTGGTGCTTGTGCAGAAACTGGATCGTCTAGGGAATTTATAGACCAAATTGGTTTAGTCGATTTACCTATGGAGGGTGGCCTGTTCACTTGGCTCGGGAGGGGGGGGGGGAGAGCGGGAAGTAGATTGGACAGATTTTTATTATCCCCAGAATGGTTGTGTCAGGAGAGCAATGTTGTGCAAAGGAGGGGGGCGACGGTACTATCCGATCACTTTCCAGTCATCCTTGAAGTAAAGGAGGAATCATGGGGGCCAAAGCCATTTAAATTCTTCAATTATTGGCTTGATGAAAAGGGATTCAGGGAATTAGTTCTTGAGGCTTGGAGGGAAGGATCGTCCAGCAATCAGGGTGGGGTGGCCAAACGACTGAAGATTCTAAAACACTTGATCCGTAATTGGGAAGGATATGGGGCGGGAGGCTTGGGGAAAAGGATCCAACAGCTAATGGCAGACTTGGGGGAAGTTGAGGGGAATTTACCTGATGATGGGGTGGCGGGTGAAGCCAGGGAGGCGTGGGCTGAAAAAAGAAGGGAACTTAAGATGGCCCTTCTTGCCGAAGAGCGGAGATGGCTACAGAAATCGAGATTGTGGTGGCTGAAAGAAGGGGACTCTAACACGCGGTTCTTTCACACGGTTACGGCTTTGAATAGACGTAGAAATTACATTGGAGCTATAAAAATTGATGGCCGCATAGTGGATGATCCAAAGGCAATAAAGGATAAAGCTTTTGAGTATTTTCAACAGGCTTTTAAAAAATCAGAGGACGGAGTGTTCAGCATGGAGGGAATAGGGTTTAGCAGGCTGGATGAGGAGGACCGATGCTGGCTTGAGAGGGGCATCTCAGAGGAGGAGGTCAGGGCTGCACTGTGGAGCTGTGACGGGAACAAAGCCCAACATGGCGTTTTTTATGAAATACTGGGAAGTGATAAAGGGGGATGTACTTGAAATGTTTAAACGTTTCGAGATGAATGGGTCAATCCCAAAGGGTGCAGGGAGTTCTTTTATTACATTGATTCCGAAGACCGACAACCCTGAGGAATTTACTGATTATCGGCCGATCTCGCTGGTAGGGAGCCTGTACAAATTGATTACCAAAGTACTATCTAGGCGGATACAGGATGTGATCAAGAAGGTGGTAGGGGATACACAAATGGCCTTCGTTAAGGGCAGACAAATCTTGGACGGGGTGCTAGTTGCTAGTGAAGTTATCCATTCGATCAGGACATCAGGGAGAAGTGGGTATGTGATTAAACTCGATTTCGCCAAAGCGTACGACAACATTTCATGGGATGCATTGCTTGGAGTTCTTGAACTAATGGGTTTTGGGGAAAAATGGAGGCTGTGGATCAAGGAATGTGTCACAAAGGCATCAGCGGCTGTCCTTATTAACGGTTCTCCAACAAAGTTCTTCAACCTCCAAAAAGGGATGAGACAGGGAGACCCACTCTCCCCTTATCTATTCATCTTAATGGCCGAAGCTGTTAACAGGTTGATGGTACGAGCTGCTGAGGTGGGCGATTACAACGGCATAAGAGTTGGGAAGGAGGGAGCGGTGATCACCCACTTGCAATACGCGGATGACACACTCCTATTTTGTGAAGGTAACTTGACCCAGATTCAGCTTATTAAGAGGATTCTTAGATGTATATCTAGGGGTGTAAACGAGCCGAGCCGAGCCCGAATAGTGGTAAGCTCGGCTTGAGCTCATGAGAATTCGAGCCGAGCTTTGACCGAGCCGAGCATTGACCGAGCTACTTCGAGCCGAGCGTTGACCGAGCTTTGACCGAGTCGAGCCGAGCTCGAACTAGATTCATTTTCATCCTCACATAATTTATAAAAGAAATTATATTTAATATATTGTATATATTTAAGTTTATTTAATTTAATCTACATATTAAAATAATTTTGAAAATATATATTTAATTAATAATATATTTTAGATTAAAAATTAAAAGATATAAACAATAATAATACTATACTTTTAATCTTATATATAATTTCTATATTTAATAATAAATAAATATATGTATAAAAATAAATCGAGCCTATTATCGAGCTTTCGAGCTGAATAGTGGTTGGCTCAGCTTGAGATCATGTGTGTTACGAGCCGAGCTCGAGCTCGAACCGAGCCATTTCGAGTCGAGCTTATATCGAATTTTGACCAAGCCAAGCTCGAACAATTCACGAGCCTATCAGTCTCATTTACACCCCAATGTATATCGATGTGCACTGGCCTCAAAATTAATTTTTACAAGAGCAAAATCTATGGAATTAACTGTGGGGAAGATGAGTTGCATGATGCTGCCAGCTTGCTCGGGTGTGATGTTAGGAAGTGGCCAATGTCCTATCTAAGGATTCCTATTGGGGGCAGGTTGAATGGGACAGAAATCTGGAGACCGGTGTTGGCAAAGGTTGAAAAGAGATTAGCCGGTTGGAAAGGGAGAATGCTGTCCCAGGCCGGTCGGTTATGCCTGATAAAATCAGTCATGAGTTGCCTACCAATTTATTATTTGTCAATTTTCAAGGTCCCTAAGGAGATTGCGGAACAATTGGAAAAGCTAAAACGTCGGTTCTTTTGGAACGAATGGGGGGGTTGTAGAAAATTACATACCGTGTGCTGGGAGAAGATTTGTTCTCATAAGGAGAATGGAGGACTCCATGTCAGGAATGTTCAGGATTTCAATAGAGCCTTACTTGTAAAATGGAGGTGGAGGTTTGGGCATGAAGATGCGTTATGGACAGAAGTTATAAAATGTAAATATTATGGGAAGTTGCATCCTATACTTCCAGAGCCTATCACTAAGAGATCAGTATGGGGTTCTATTTGCCGGGCCTGGGGAGAGGGTAGTCAGGAAAGTAGGGTAAACAGGTTCAAAATTTTGGTGGGGGACGGAAGTAGGAAATGAGAAATGAGAAATAAAACAGTAATTAAATAAATAAATAATAAATAAAATAAATACTATAAATAAATAAATAAATCCAGCAAATAAAAGAAATAAATAAAGATAAGGAAATGAGAAATGAGATTTTTACTTAAAAAGGAATTAAAGGAATTTAATTCAATAAAAGGATGGATAAATGGTACACCAAAACCCGACACTAATGAACTCGAGTATTCGAGTCCAAAACATCCAATTAGGCTAAGAATAAAATTAGAGAGAAAGTATGACCCGAATATACCCCGGGAATCGGAATTCGGGAGCATAGAGGGATAGGAACCCGAAAGAGAGGCGGAAAAGCACGACGGGTCGCACGACCCGCCCGGACCGAAGTCCAGGCGAAGTCGGCGCGGTGGCCGCGCGGTAAAGGAGGTTCAGCGCGCCACGACCGCGCCACCCCACAGATTCGTTTGTTGCGTGAATCTCTCAACCGAACGCGGATTTTTCGACTTTCGGTTGAACATATCTCGACTCCAGACCTTTAGGTCGGTTGTGGACGCCCTAGGGATTGAGAATTCTATAAATAAGCCCCTTGGGAGCCCCGAACAAGTTTACAAAACCCTACAACATTCTATACGTTCGAAACCCTAAATCCGGAGTCGTCGGAGGCACGAAACCAAGACGAACGCTGTTGGACGAGTTTCTCTACAGATCTCCATAGTCGTGGTAAGTCTCGGTCCAATCTTTATTCCATAAACGATTCGAAAACGAATCCTAATCATCTCATTTTTCTTTCTACACCCCCGTATCGAATCTAGATCGTAGAACCCGACGAACGGAGAGGAAAAACGGTGATCTGGAAGCCACGCCTCCGAATTGGACATTCCCGACGTTCATAGATACTGTAAGTTAACCTTACATGGTTTTGGGAGATTTTAAAACATTCGAAACCTAAAAGATTCAACAAGAACCATAAATCTGTCCACTTTTGTGTTTCTACCGACGCAACAGATTTGTTGAATTTTTCCGACCCTTAAAACGAACTCAAACGGAAAAACTTAAAACACAAAAAACGTTCCTAAGACTTAGACCTAGCTACTGTAAAAATTTGAGAATTTTTGGAGTTGATTTGATATGTGAAAACCGGTTGAAACCGAACTGTTTGAACCTAGTTCTAGAAATCTTGGACAGAACTTAGGAATGATCTTGATCACGTTTTTGAGATAGGATCTAGGCTGTTTTAGATCTGTGGCCGAACATGAAAGTTGTAGATAAATGTCTTAAGATGATCCCTGTCAAATTTCATTAAATTTGGAGTTGAATTGATATGGTAGAATGTGAAATTTGTAAACTGTGACACTTTGAACTCGGACAGATTTCTTCTTATGCGAAAATTGGCGAGTTTGACCTATTTAGGTATCTCGGATTGAAAAAGTTAAAACACGAAAGTTGTAGATCGTGATGTTTCCGAGTCAGATATGAAATTTTGGAATTTTTGGAATTAAATCTGATTTTAGACGAATTTTGGAGTAAACTGTGATTTACCGAAACGAAATTTTGAAATCTTGTTGAAACATGGAATTAACCTTTAGGGTTGAAACGAATTGAGATATTATTTCTAAATCAATACATTGGAAGGCAGATTTTAAAAACTAAATCCCCTTATAAACTTGATAAATTAAAATTAGGGGTGAGTGCTCTGCAGGGTGCCCCCTAACGATTCACTTCGTGCCGTAATGGACGATGGTGACCCCGCGCGCTAAACTTGAAATTTGATATTGCTAAAACGGCGAAATATAGAGCCTACACTCTCGTGAATATCCGTATGGGTTTCCCGAGGCTCCGGAGTGGTACTGGGTATGGCTGATACGGCTGCGGCCGCCGGGCTACCGGCTAAACTTGTTGACATCGCGATTTTTATCGTGAAACTTTGAAATACCAAATCGGGAATGTAATGGGGATTCTAAATTAAATTAAACTAGATTAAATTATATTGTGGTCCAATTAAATTATTTAAATGCTTTATTTAAATTATGGCTTTTATGATTAAACCATGTGATATGTGTTACTAAATAGAGCCTGAGATAGATTATGCTATAGGATATGGATTATATGAAATCAAATATTATGTTATTATCATGCGTTTGGTAAATTATTAAAGTTATGGCTTTTAAACCCTACGATCATGCATGTGTTAACTTACTCAGCAATTTTGCTGATCAAAACCATTTTTATTCCTTTCTTTACAGAATATGTGGAATGAGCATGTGTGAGCACGAATCATGCATGGGATTTTGGGAATTTTTATTTTGCTTTTAAATTTCGTACGTAGACTACATTATGAACGGGCCTGTTTAACCCGTGTTTTGGCCATGTCGGCCCTTTTTGTATTTTCCGCTGCGATACTGTACTAAACTAAATATTTCCGCTGCGCTATGCTATTATTATTTTCGAGTTATATTGTATGGGCTATTTTGAATGCTTTAAATGTTTTTAAATACTGCAATACCTAGCCTTGCATCTCTTTAGTAAGCTCGGAGAAACCGTGTCTTACTAGGGAGATGTGGCGGTGACATCCCGACCTGGGTGACCAAAAACCGGGGTGTTACAAGTTGGTATCAGAGCCCAAAATATTAAAGCTATCTATGTTAAAGAAAATATCTGATACCAAAGTTGGTATCAGAGCCCGGCTATTTTTTTTAAACTATTATTTTTAAACCATTATTATTTTTAAACTATTTTTAATATTTTGACTATTATTTTAAATTTTAAAGTATTATTTCCATGGAAGAATTTTTATTTTTTTTTAAAAACCCATGGGAAAAATATATATATGGTGCATTAAATTATTATTGGGGGGAAATATCATTTGCATATGCATGCTGCATCTCTGCTATGAACTTAGCATCTTGGCGAAACTTGAACTTAGAATCTTGGAAACTTGAACTTAGAATCTTGGCGAAACTTGAACTTAGCATCTTGGCGAAACTTGAACTTGAAATCTTGGAAACTCGAACTTAGAATCTTGGCGAAACTTGAACTTAGAATCTGGGCGAATTGAACTAGAATCTTGGCGAATATTAACTTAGATCTCTTGCTTGCGCTAGATGGCTAGTCAAGACATGATGCAGTTGATGGTCAGGATGATGAGTGTTCATCTCGATACCCACCAGACCCTAGAGCAGATGAAGTATCGTATGGCTCAATTGGAGGCCAATTTACATCACATGGGCAACTTGAGAGAGGCGGATCATCACCGCATAAACCAACTCGAGCGCCAAGTCCAAACCCTCACTACACAAAACTTAATACTAAAGGAATACATCGATGCCCACGGGCAAGACTTAAACACTATCTTTGACGACCTACTACCGCCGAGTTCGGAGGAGGAAGATCCGGAGGAAGATCCTGCTACCCCGCCGAGAGACGTCATGAGGCACTAGAGATTCTATTGTTAGACATCGTTTTGCTAGAAAAATATTTCTACTTTTGTACTAAAATTTCTTTTGAGGAAATAAAATGCCGATTTATTTTTTTTTAAATCAAAACAAAACAAAACAAGACAAAATAAAATAAAACCCCGAAGCATACGATTCTCCTCAATCCGAACAAAGCACCACGTGCTAAATTACTACACACATATACATTCATAGAAATTGCTTAGACTATATGCTAAATTCACCAGCCCTAATCTATCCTATTGTACCAGAATGGCACCCAGAGGAAGAGGAAGAGGCAGAGCCCAACCTGCTCCCCAAACCACTACTGAAACACCTACTGAAACACCACCAAACGTCACTCAACCAAACCAACCTGATGAGGAACAGCCCCAAGGTGCGCAGGACGCCCCCGCACCGAACAATGTGGGCGATCGTCTTAGGACGATAGAGGAAGTGTTGATTGCGCTCGGAAACGCGCAAGTCAACCAGGGTCAAGCTGCGGCGGTACCTCCGCCCCAAGCTCGCCCTAACTACCTGGCGATGGTGAATCCCTACCAGCCGCCCCACTATGCTGGTGAGGAGGATCCAGCTAAACTGGAGGAATGGATCCGGACTTTTGACAAGCTGCTAGGAGCGGTCAAATGTCCGGAAGGAGAGAGGGTACATGTCGCTTCATACTATTTGGGAGGCGAAGCTGATGACTGGTGGCAAGCAACGCAAGCCAAACTGACTGAAGAGGACGAGCCTTACTCGTGGATGGAGATGATGGAACTACTCAGGGATCGATTCTATCCCTTGAGTACTAAAGCTGCCATGTACGAAGAATTCCTGTCGTTGAAGCAAGGAAGCCAAACGGTGCAGGAATACTACACCCGCTTCAAGGAGCTGGTGAGGTTCGCACCAAGGCTAGTGCCTACTGATGCGGAAAAGGCACAGAAGTTCGAGATGGGACTGAACCTGTCTGTGCGCGAGGTGATCGCGGGGGTACACTACCCCGATTTGCAAGCCGTATACGATCGCGCTATAGCGGTAGCACGTGTGCAGCAGCTGAAAAGAAGGGTGAGTGGGGAGTCCGGCAGGGGTCCTCAAGACAAGAGAAGTCGAGATTCACGAAACGAGAACTACACTGGAAGGAACGAGCAGCGCAGAGGGTCGAATAGGCCCCAACAAAACGACACTGGGAGGAGGTTCAATCAAGAAGATCCGGTACCGCCTTGCCCGCGATGTGGACGAACACATCTGGCAAGGGGATGCCCGCAACAAGGCGCCTGTTACCGATGCGGTCGAATGGGTCACGTTCGACGGGAATGCCGAACTAGGCTCGAGAACATAACAAAGAGGGACGACATAGTCGCGGGGCAAGAACAGCCTCAAAACCAAAACGGGCGAAACGGCAATAACCAAGGGTACCGACCCCCTCAAAATAGGCCGCAAAACCAGAACCAGAACCAACGACCTCCGCCCCCGCAGAATCAAAACCAACAGCCGAACCAGCAGCAGAACGCGAATCAGCAGAGCAACCAAGGACGCCCTGTGGGGAGGCTCAATGTGGTAAACCAAGCGAACGTGCCTGCGCAAGGAGAAGTGATGGCAGGTACATTTCACGTTTTGAATACACCCCTTAGAGTTCTATTTGATTCTGGAGCTAGTTGCTCAATTATAGCATCAAGGATAGTGCCTGAGTTAGATCTACCTAAGTGCGAGAGAATTAGCTTAGGAATTCAATTGCCTTCTGGAGAAATAGTGTCTTGCTCTAAACGATATAACGGAATTCCTATAGTGATAAAGAACGTAGAATTCTTCGCGAACTTGGTAGAATTTAACTTAAGAGACTTTGACATCATACTGGGGATGGATTGGCTATCCCAGAATAAAGCAATGATCGAATGCCAACAGCAAAAGATCACCTTGTCAAAAAGTAGGGGAAAGAGAGTTATCTTTTACTCTCAGCCCCCTACGAAAAGTAACAAAATCGTTAGCGCACTTAAACTAAGTAACTTGATGCGTAAGGGGTATGAACTATATGCGTGCTATGTGCACAACCTTGAGGTGGAAGAAAACAAGGTTGATAGCATACCGGTGGTAAGAGAATACCCGGACGTGTTCCCTGAAGACGTTCCGGGCATGCCACCTGAGAGAGATCTTGAATTCACCATAGATCTCATTCCGGGGACAGAGCCTGTCTCAAAAGCTCCGTACCGGATGGCACCACTGGAAATGAAGGAGTTAAAGGAACAACTCGAGGAGCTATTGGGAAAAGGTTACATAAGACCGAGTACGTCCCCTTGGGGAGCACCGGTTTTGTTTGTCAAGAAGAAAGACGGAGGGCTACGTCTTTGCATAGATTACCGAGGACTAAACCAAGTGACCATTAAGAATAAATACCCCCTACCGAGAATAGAGGATCTGTTTGATCAACTGAAGGGAGCTTCAGTATTCTCGATGATCGATTTGCGATCTGGGTATCATCAATTGAGGATTGCCGAGAAGGACATTCCAAAGACGGCGTTTCGAACACGATATGGCCATTACGAGTTCACAGTGTTATCCTTCGGGTTAACAAATGCTCCGGCCATGTTCATGAATCTCATGAACAACGTGTTCCGAGAATTGTTAGACCAGTGTGTCGTAGTGTTCATTGACGACATCCTGATCTACTCGAAGAGCGAGGAGGAGCATGCGAAACACTTACATCAAGTGTTGGAAATCTTGCGAAGGAATCAGCTATACGGCAAGCTGTCGAAATGTGACTTCTGGCTGAAAGAAGTGGCATTTCTCGGACACATAGTATCCGCTGATGGAGTATCAGTGGATCCGGCAAATGTCTCTGCCGTAACTGAATGGGCAACTCCGAAAAGTCCAACGGAAATAAGGAGTTTCCTTGGATTAGCCGGATATTATAGAAGATTTGTGAAGGACTTTTCAAGGATTGCACGTCCTTTGACCCAGCTACTTAAGAAAGGAGCAAAATACGAGTGGACCGAAGCATGTGAGACCTCGTTTCAAGAGCTGAAGAAACGACTCACAACCACACCCGTATTAACACTACCATCAGAGAATGGTGACTTCGAAGTATATAGCGATGCTTCGAAGGAAGGTTTAGGTTGTGTTTTGATGCAAGACTCGAGAGTCGTAGCCTATGCATCACGCCAATTGAAACCTCACGAGGAAAATTATCCGACACATGACCTGGAGTTGGCAGCGGTCGTTTTCGCTCTAAAGATATGGAGACATTATCTTTATGGGCGGAAGTGTCGAATGTTCACCGACCACAAAAGCTTGAAGTATATATTCACTCAGAAGGAGTTGAATTTGAGACAGCGAAGGTGGTTGGAACTCATTAAGGACTACGATTTAGAGATAGCATACCACGAGGGGAAGGCGAATGTGGTAGCCGATGCCCTAAGTCGGAAAACCCAACACGTGACAAACTCGTTGGTAATTCTGCCGGCATTGTACATGGATTTGGCAAGATTGGAGTTAGAACTTGTGCATCCTGGCACAGTGAGAGAAACGGTCAATGCCATGGTCGTAGAAACTCCAATATTGGACGAGATTCGACTCGCTCAACCGGGCGACCCGAAACTCGAGAAGATAAAAGGGTATATTGCCGAAGGAAAGGCAGTAGGATTTGCTGTCCACGAGGATGGAAGCATCCGTTTTAAAGGTAGATGGTGTGTGCCTTTTAAATGTGCCGAGTTAAAGCAAAGGTTGATGGAGGAAGGGCACAACACGCCATATTCCGTACATCCCGGAGGTGACAAGCTATACAAAGATCTGAAGAAGATCTATTGGTGGCCGGGAATGAAGAATGAAGTGGCAAATTTCGTGGCGAGATGTCTCACCTGCCAAAAGGTTAAGGCAGTGCGACATAAACCCTTAGGATTGATGCAACCACTAGAGATTCCAAGTTGGAAGTGGGATAGCATCTCAATGGACTTTGTCTCGGGATTACCCCGATCACCTAAAGGCATGAACAAGATTTGGGTGATTGTGGATAGGCTAACGAAGACAGCCATATTTATCCCAATGAAAGACACGTGGACTATGGACCAATTGGCCCGAGCCTACATTGATAACGTGGTACGACGACATGGAGTACCACACGATATCATTTCCGATAGAGACAGTAGATTTGTCTCTCATTTCTGGACGGAGTTACAAAAAGCTCTCGGTACTCAAATCAAAATGAGCACCGCATTCCACCCGATGACGGATGGACAAACCGAAAGGACAATCCAAACACTAGAAGACATGCTGAGAGCATGCGTGTTGGAATTCAAAGGAAATTGGGAATCTCATTTACCCTTGATTGAGTTTTCCTATAATAATAGTTACCATGCGAGTATTGGCATGGCACCTTTCGAGGCGTTGTACGGACGAAAGTGCCGAAGCCCTTTGAGCTGGGAAGAAAACGATAAGTCCGTGGTAGTGGGACCACAACTTATCGAAGACATGGCTCAACAAATCAAAGTGATCCAAGGGAAGATGAAAGCCGCACAAGACCGTCAAAAGAGTTATGCCGACGTGAGACGACGAGACCTAGAATTTCAAGTGGGAGATAGGGTCATGCTAAAGATATCACCCATGAAGGGGGTGATGCGCTTTGGCAAACGGGGAAAGTTAGGTCCTCGATACATAGGACCTTACGAAATTCTAGAACGAGTCGGAACTCTAGCCTACCGATTGGCTTTACCTCCACACTTAGATCGAGTTCATAACGTCTTCCATGTCTCGCAACTAAAGAAGTATGTGCCGGACCCGACACATGTACTTCAACCGGAGATAATTGAGCTCGATGAGGATTTGACTTACGAGGAAGTCCCAGTGCGTATTCTCGATACTAAGGAACGAGTAACGAGGAACAAAACCATCAAAATGATCAAGGTTCTTTGGTCAAACCACGAAAGTGAGACGGCAACTTGGGAAGTGGAATCCGATATAAGGGAACGATACCCGACATTGTTCCAAACCGATACCGACACAGTTATGGGGACATAACTGCAATCTTAAGGGGGAGAGGATGTCATACCCCCTAATTTTTCGTGCAATTTTGTAAACTTTTGAACTACGTTATGGCTTGATCCCTTTACCGGGTATGTAGGCAGCTTAGAAGTTTTAATTCTAAGTTCAGTCACAACATAATAAAACAAACTCAAGACCTTAGCACGAGACGAGAAAAGCCGAAACACAACTTCGAGGACGAAGTTGATTCTTAAGGAGGGTAGACTGTAATACCCGAGAATTTTCCAACATAAAATAAAACAGTAATTAAATAAATAAATAATAAATAAAATAAATACTATAAATAAATAAATAAATCCAGCAAATAAAAGAAATAAATAAAGATAATGAAATGAGAAATGAGATTTTTACTTAAAAAGGAATTAAAGGAATTTAATTCAATAAAGGATGGATAAATGGTACACCAAAACCCGACACTAATGAACTCGAGTATTCGAGTCCAAAACATCCAATTAGGCTAAGAATAAAATTAGAGAGAAAGTATGACCCGAATATACCCCGGGAATCGGAATTCGGGAGCATAGAGGGATAGGAACCCGAAAGAGAGGCGGAAAAGCACGACGGATCGCACGACCCGCCCGGACCGAAGTCCAGGCGAAGTCGGCGCGGTGGCCGCGCGGTAAAGGAGGTTCAGCGCGCCACGACCGCGCCACCCCACAGATTTGTTTGTTGCGTGAATCTCTCACCCGAACGCGGATTTTTCGACTTTCGGTTGAACATCTCTCGACTCTAGACCTTTAGGTCGGTTGTGGACGCCCTAGGGATTGAGAATTCTATAAATAAGCCCCTTGGGAGCCCCGAACAAGTTTACAAAACCCTACAACATTCTATACGTTCGAAACCCTAAATCCGGAGTCGTCGGAGGCACGAAACCAAGACGAACGCTGTTGGACGAGTTTCTCTACAGATCTCCATAGTCGTGGTAAGTCTCGGTCCAATCTTTATTCCATAAACGATTCGAAAACGAATCATAATCATCTCCTTTTTCTTTCTACACCCCCGTATCGAATCTAGATCGTAGAACCCGACGAACGGAGAGGAGAAACGGTGATCTGGAAGCCACGCCTCCGAATTGGACATTCCCGACGTTTATAGATACTGTAAGTCAACCTTACATGGTTTTGGGAGATTTTAAAACATTCGAAACCTAAAAGATTCAACAAGAACCATAAATCTGTCCACTTTTGTGTTTCTACCGACGCAACAGATTTGTTGAATTTTTCCGACCCTTAAAACGAACTCAAACGGAAAAACTTAAAACACGAAAAACGTTCCTAAGACTTAGACCTAGCTACTGTAAAAATTTGAGAATTTTTGGAGTTGATTTGATATGTGAAAACCCGTTGAAACCGAACTGTTTGAACCTAGTTCTAGAAATCTTGGACAGAACTTAGGAATGATCTTGATCATGTTTTTGAGATAGGATCTAGGCTGTTTTAGATCTGTGGCCGAACATGAAAGTTGTAGATAAATGTCTTAAGATGATCCCTGTCAAATTTCATTAAATTTGGAGTTGAATTGATATGGTAGAATGTGAAATTTGTAAACTGTGACACTTTGAACTCGGACAGATTTCTTATTATGCGAAAATTGGCGAGTTTGACCTACTTAGGTATCTCGGATTGAAAACGTTAAAACACAAAAGTTGTAGATCTTGATGTTTCCGAGTCAGATATGAAATTTTGGAATTTTTGGAATTAAATCTGATTTTAGACGAATTTTGGAGTAAACTGTGATTTACCGAAACGAAATTTTGAAATCTTGTTGAAACATGGAATTAACCTTTAGGGTTGAAACGAATTGAGATATTATTTCTAAATCAATACATTGGAAGGCAGATTTTAAAAACTAAATCCCCTTACAAACTTGATAAATTAAAATTAGGGGTGAGTGCTCTGCAGGGTGCCCCCTAACGATTCACTTCGTGCCGTAATGGACGATGGTGACCCCGCGCGCTAAACTTGAAATGTGATATTGCCAAAACGGCGAAATATAGAGCCAACACTCTCGTGAATATCCGTATGGGTTTCCCGAGGCTCCGGAGTGGTACTGGGTATGGCTGATACGGCTGCGGCCGCCGGGCTACCGGCTAAACTTGTTGACATCGCGATTTTTATCGTGAAACTTTGAAATACCAAATCGGGAATGTAATGGGGATTCTAAATTAAATTAAACTAGATTAAATTATATTGTGGTCCAATTAAATTATTTAAATGCTTTATTTAAATTATGGCTTTTATGATTAAACCATGTGATATGTGTTACTAAATAGAGCCTGAGATAGATTATGCTATCGGATATGGATTATATGAAATCAAATATTATGTTATTATCATGCTTTTGGTAAATTATTAAAGTTATGGCTTTTAAACCCTACGATCATGCATGTGTTAACTTACTCAGCAATTTTGCTGATCAAAACCATTTTTATTCCTTTCTTTACAGAATATGTGGAATGAGCATGTGTGAGCACGAATCATGCATGGGATTTTGGGAATTTTTATATTGCTTTTAAATTTCGTACGTAGACTACATTATGAACGGGCCTGTTTAACCCGTGTTTTGGCCATGTCGGCCCTTTTTATATTTTCCGTTGCGATACTGTACTAAACTAAATATTTCCGCTGCGCTATGCTATTATTATTTTCGAGTTATATTGTATGGGCTATTTTGAATGCTTTAAATATTTTTAAATACTGCAATACCTAGCCTTGCATCTCTTTAGTAAGCTCGGAGAAACCGTGTCTTACTAGGGAGATGTGGCGGTGACATCCCGACCTGGGTGACCAAAAACCGGGGTGTTACAGTTTTGGGATGACGTATGGCTGGACGATGGGGGGAAACTGAGAGAAAAGTATCCTAGGATATATGCTTTAGCTATACATAAAAAAGCCACCATTGCTGAAGTTGGGAGATGGCAAGGGATAGGGTGGGAATGGGATATCCAACTTCGAAGAACCTTGTTCGATTGGGAGGTGGATGTATGGAATGCCTTCATGGATGATATTGGAAGTATACCAGTTTGCAGGTCTCTCAAGGACAGGGTGTGCTGGAGTGGTGAGGGGAATGGAAGGTACTCAGCCTGTTCCACCTGGTCGCGCATGTCGAATGATACAAGGGGTGGTGTCGGGCAACTGTGGAAAAATATCCTGGAAACCGGCTGCCCCATGAAGATCAAACCACTGGCCTGGTCAAGGAGCTCTTCCTGTACGAGCAACTCTAGCAGCCCGAAGATGCATTCAGGAACAGAATTTTAATTGCCCGTTATGTGACAGAGACGCTGACACGGAGGACCATCTGTTCTGCCAATGTAGGCACACTTATTCAATTTGGTACCAGTGTGTAGAGTGGTTTGGGGTAGAATGGGCTATGCCTGGCAAAGCAATCCAATTGATGTCGTGGTGGTTCGGTAGTGCTCCTAAGAAAGGTCTGAGATGTATATGGATGTTGACGGGAATGGCTGTGGTGTGGTCCGTCTGGAAGTGGAGGAACGAAGTGATTTTCAACAGGAAAACCTTCAAGCAACAGGAGGTTTTGGAGGAAATTAAATGGCGAGTTGGTACTTGGTGGAAAATCAGAGAGGAGTCGACGGGGTCATATATCGGACACATGGGAAGCAACTTTCCTGATTGCTTCGCGTCAACAGGAGGGAAGGGGTGGAAAGCTCCTCGAATTGGATTGGTGTGGGAAAAACCACTTGAGGGGTGGTGGAAGATCAATACGGACGGTTCCTCCTTGGGGAACCCCGGACCGGCCGGGATCGGAGGTGTGATAAGGGATGGCCAAGGGGAAGTGAAATTTACTCTTGTCGATTCTATTGGTATGACCGATTCGACAGAAGCGGAACTAACGGCTGTCAGCAGGGTATGCAATGCTATTTTAAGAGATCATAAGTTTCCGTTGCCCAGGATCATATTTGAATGCGACTCGAGAAATGTGGTTGGACGGCTAAAAGACCCGGCATCTGTCCCATGGAGATTGCATAAACTCATGGTACCTATTTCGACGGTGCTAAGCTGTGGCGGATTGGTTAGATGTCAGCACATCCTGCGTGAAAGGAACTCTTTGGCAGATGGTTTGGCTAAGAAAGGTGCTATGGGTGAAAGCAAAATTGAAGAATGGCGGTAGGGGGTATCATATGGATTGGCTGGTGGTGATCAGGCATGTTTGACATGTTGGTGTGGGAGAAGAGACGAAGTGGCGCCGGGTTGATCATGTGTGGCCTTATTCTTTATCTCTTTCTCTTTCCCTCTAGTTTTCTTTTCAGGTTGTTGTGGCTGCTGAAGCACCTCGGAACCAGTTGAATTTTTGTATGCTGCTGTGGAAGCTGAGGAGGGTGTCTGGAGATACTGTGCCGGCTGCGGATGGAGTTATGTTACATCACTTGCGCTCTATAATGCCTCATATGAACAACGCCTTGAACACTTGGGTGGAGGGATGATTTCTATCACTTGAATCATATACTGAATGCTGCCAAGTGGATTGGGTGAGTCTTGTCATCTAAGCTCCTCCTGAGACATGCACATGTAAGTTTCAATGTGATATCCTATAATTTGCTGCTGCATTTACGATACAACCTACATTTGGGTCTTGTCAATGTATCGGCCATGATAAGGGTGCTAGGGTACTTCTCTTTGGATCTCCTGTACACCCATCTTTCATCCACCTTCGCATCCCTTTGTTCCTTTTTCCCTTCTGTCGATTCCAATCTCCTGTCCCCATATCCAATGGCCATACCTTGCATGTGGTCTGTCTTATCTTTGGGAGGCCCAAGTAAATTTAAAAAGGGTCATGTGGTAATGTTCTTGGTTAGTATGAGACTGGTGGTGGAAGATTGGACATGGTTTGGAGTGTTTGTCATTGTGGAAGGGTGCATTTTTCAAAAAAGCTGTCTGGGTAGTACGATGATGAGCCAAAATTGAGTACAAGTTGAGTGGCAGTTAGTCCATACATATTGGAAGGGTTGGTGGACAGACTTTGGGGAGCGTGGCTAAAGGAAGTAAAGTGATTGTTTTGATTAAGAAGTTCTCCGAAAAATCAAGGAAGAAAAGAAAGTAGGAAATTTGGATGAAGAAAAAGAAAAAGGGAAAAAAAAGAAAAAGAAAAAGAAAAAGAAAAGGAAAAAAAAGGAAAAAAGAGGAAATTTTGAGAGTTGAGTTTGATCAGAATATAGTATGATGCCTGCAGCTTGTAATCTTCTTGTCTAGAGATGGAAATGCTAAGGGTGAGGTGCCTCTCTTTTGTTTTTTGACTGTTATTGAGTGATAGTGATATTTAATTTGATTTCCCCATTAGCTAGTGTAGAGAGTGGGGTTGAGTTTGGTGGGTTCCGACGAAGGGTGTGAGGGATGGCCATTGGTTCGCTTGTGTTTCCCTTTCTGTGTCCATTTTATCCTCTGTTTAATATCCATCCCATTTCAATTCCCCTTGCCTTGGCCATTATTCTCTAGCTTATCCCTTTGAACGGCTGTGATACATTGACTTGAACAATTTGTTTGGGGAGTTGTGATGCTGGAGGAATTTTATAGGATTGCCATCTTGATGCGGTACATGAGCATTACTTAACGTATTCAATTCTGAGATGACTTTGGAGAGACTCTACAACGTGGGATGTCTGTGCACTTGGACGGAGGCAGCAAATGAAGAACCACCCGAACAGGCTCTTGTTTTGGTTTCCATAGTTGTTTCAGTTGTATCCGAGCAGTTGTATTTTGATTCATGTTGTATTGTTGAGTGGAAAGACTAGCATAGATGTAGTACGTAGTGATTGTGGTGCGACCGGAGGACGGAGCTTGTAAGATAATAATGTGTTGACGTCGTTCGAATAAATATCTATTCTCAAAAAAAAAAAAAAAACTCTCTTATTCTTCCTCTCCAAGTTCAAAACTCCTTCGACTCCACTTTCCGGCGAGTATTCCGGCGACGACGAGGCAAACGGGATGAAGCCTCCACCCTCTAGAACCTTGGTAAGAAGTATCACAGTGTTTAAGTCGTCCATAAGTTTTAAAAACTCGAAATCTAACCATTTTCCTTTTACTACGATTTCACGTCGGGGGACGAACAAAAAACGATCGGAGAAGTTGGTCGTTCGTCGCGACCTTAAGACATCCGGAAACCCCTTCCAACGACCCTATTCTCTAACTAAGTAAGTTAAGACCTTACTCTTCAATTTTTGTGGTTTAATGTCGTTTAAAACTTTAGATCTAGACACGAAACAAAAATCGGTTTTCAAAAAACCCTATTTTTGTCCAATTTCAAAAACTCGCCTAAAACTCGACCTTCGGAAATTCAAATCAAAAACTTTTCAACATAGATTTTGTTCCTAAGAATTTAATCTACTTTGTGTCCAAATTTCAGCCATTGACATAAAGAATTGTTATCCCAAATCGCGCCGTAAAGTTTCTGTGACAAAACCGAACGGTTGAATTTTTGACAGATTTATTGTCTCGACTTGATGCATGTTTTTCACCCGTTTTTAGAATGATTCAACTTTGCATTTCTAAACAAAAGTTGTAGATAATTGTGTCTAGATTATGCATATAAAATTTCATGAATTTTGGAGTTCATTTGATATGTCAAACGGACGATTTTCAGAACCTGTTTTAAACCATCTTTTGAGTCCGCGCGTATACAGCGTGTTGTGGTCGATTTTTGAGCATCTAAAATTCATTATTTCCAAAATCTTAAAACATGAAAGTTGTTCATTAAGGTGTTTTGTACATCCTGCAAAAATTTCGGACCAATTGGCTTTGAAATGAATTTTTAATCAGCGTTGCACGTAACTGTGTCAGAATTGGTTTTTGGGACAGAAATCATCTTTTGCAAAGAACTCGAAATTTGACTCACTTCGAAACCTTATTTCCAAAAACTTAAAACATGAAAGTTGTTTGTATGTGTGTTTTTGAGCTACTGTGTAAATTTCAGAATTTTTGGTGTAAAGATGAATTTTTAATTATGAAAGGCGTAAACTGCGTCGAATCGGATTTTTCGAACTTGAGAAAACTCGAACTACGAAACGTGATATCGAATATTTTTATAACATTGAAATATGAACTTTCGAAAAATCCCGTTCACTAGGCTGAGCCGATCTTCATGCTATCATTATCTTTGAGACTGCCTCGTTAGTGGTCTCCTTACTATCTGAGATTGCCTCGTTAGTGATCTCGCGCGCTGTGTTATTTGGATCGCCTCGTTAGTGGTCCTACTATCTTTGAGACCGCCTCATTAGTGGTCTCCCATTATTTTGGACTGCCTCGTTAGTGGTCCTATCTTTGAGATTGCCTCATTAGTGATCTCCCGGTATGGTGTCCTCTTCTTAGTTTGCGGGATAAAATATAAAAGACGCGTGTGAGTGTTTAATTATGCTTAAATCTTATTTACCATGTTTTAAATTATGCTTCTAAATTACGTTCTTAAATCATGCTTTTAAATTATGCTTTTAAATTAAGTCCTTTAATTATGTATTCTCGTCTTGAATAATTTAATCATGTTTTTCCGCTGCGAATAAATTATGGATTTTTAAATTAATGCATGAAAAGTGTAATCTTTAGTTAAAACGCATGTAACCCCCTTAAATTGTTTAGTTAGGGATTACTTACTCGGTATATTTTTATACTGATAAACCGTTGTCATTTCTCTTTTACAGAGTATGTCGAGTGACGCATGCACATGCACTTGGGGGGAAACATTTATGGACATTTTTAATTTCTGCATCGTACTACTGTTTTACCGGGTCTGTTAAACCCGAGGTTTGGCCGTGTTGGCCGTGATTACTTTCCGCTGCATTTACTCTATTTCACGCATGATGATTTTTACTCCAGTATTTTGAATTAAGTATTATTAATTTCCGGACTCAATTGTTGGAATGTTTTTAAATCTTTTACGTACCCATAAGCCTTGCATTTCCTTAGTGAGCTCGGGAAGCCGTGTCTTGCTAGGGAGATGTGGCGGTGAGATCCCGGCCTGGGTTATCAAATCCGGGGTGTTACAAGTTGGTATCAGAGCCCGGAAAATTTTTAAAGCTACTGCTATTATTTTAAACCATTATTTTAAACCCAAGTATTATTTTTAAATTTATTATTTTTGACTACTAGTATTATTTTAGCCCAAAAGCTTTTTTTTTACGTAGCCCAATATCTTAGCCAAAGAAATATTAAATTTTTGGCCCACTATAGAGGCCCAACTTTTATTCCTACCTATGTAGTAAATTTTTTAAAATTTTAATGGGGAGAAGGGAACTTGCACTTGCATGTTGCATATAGATTTAAATTCATGCATGACTAATCTTGCCTAAAACATATTCTAACCTTAACCTACCTTGTTAACATTAGATGGCCGCACCAAACGTGAACATGATCAACCTACTAATGAGATTGATTGAAGCATACCTCGAAACCCCTCAAACCGTGAACAACTTCAGACTAAGGGTAGAACAAATGGAGGCTAACCTGGGCCACCTAACTAATCTGGGGGAAGCAGGGCATCAAGATATAACCCAACTCCAAATTCAAATCAACGAACTCCAGACCCGCGAGACTGAGCTTCGGACCCAGATTGACGACGTAGAGACCCAAGCAGGGGTCTTGGGACATCAACTGCTTCATCTGAAGGATGACTTGCTCCCACATTCACCCTACCGCCTCGCGCGATAAAGCAAATGGTCTCATAGACGTGATCTAGGACGATATGGCTCTAGGTAATCGGCCGGACGCGCCCTAACCATATCTGGGTGAGCTCTTGCAAAGGGGAGTCCATCGTCGTCAAACGCAGCTCATGATCATGCTCGAGCTAAGGAGGCACCACGGTGCATAAGACATCACACGCAGGAGCAAGAACACGGCCCTCAGGCTGTGGGCGGAATGCGCCATCATCAGGTAAGCCAAAATAGACATTGATCGCCCGAGCACTGAAGTCGAGATAGCGACCACGAACCCATATCCGAGATAGGTCGTCACCCTCCCCAAGACCGCCAATGTTGGCGATAACCTCCATAGCCAGATAACCGGAGGCAACGCCCTCGGGATGACGTGCAAGTCCAGTCCACTGCAAGTACTCCAAGACCGCACTGACCCTGTCATCGCCCAAATGATCAGGATATATGCCTATCTCGGGGACATAAGCCCTGTTTCGACGAAGCTCATCGAAATAAAAGTCCTGGGCGGCCCTTGTCCTAAACCGAAACCTGTCATGCCGGTGAGGACGCACCTCGTCAGGTAGACCCCTGAGTCTCGGGCCCCGCTGCTCCTCGTCCTCCTCTGACTCGCTCTCATCAAAATCAGGCATCGCCGGAGCGGCAGTGCTGGGGCCAGCCTCATCAGCCACCCGTCTCGTAGTCCTCGAAGGACACATGAGAGACGCCAAAACAACCCACAAGAAAAGCAACATCCTGCAAATCATCCAATACCAATTATAAGACTAAATTCCACATAAAACTCAAGCAGAAATACGTAAGGGACATCAATATAGACTTCCAACGTGAATATGCCATAAGAACATCAAATCCTATTGTTCGCTAAGACAAACCGGAATGTAATCTGGACAAAGGATATGCTCAAACTAATTCCAAGACCTTTGTAGCATTTCGTCGAACACGTTATGTGCGCAATAAACCAAAACCTAAGTTATTAACAAACACACGGAAGTTGCCCACAAAACGAAACAATCACTCAAATAACAACACATCATTTCCTTACAGCACCAAACAACAAGGAAATGAGCTAATAATCACACCCCAATAACAACCAAACATCAAAAACTTCATAGTCTTCCTAAAGATTTAAATCCAACAAGAATTTGCCAAAAACATGAACACATTGTGGCATAATTACAAGCAAGGCAACAAGAGTAACATCAATTATCACATATGATTGCTAATTTGCACTAATCAAGCCTAGGACTAACTAATCCCCAAAATTTTTCAAAAACCCTAGAATCCAAGAAAAGTCACAAAATCGAACACATCATGGCATATAAACTGAAATTAGTAAGTGGGTTTAGTAGATTCATACCTTGGTAAGTGAAATTGAAGCCGAAATCAAGCGAACGGGAATGTTCAGAACAACAATGGTCGGAATTTCAACCAAGGAGGACGAGTGACACCGTGTCCGAGGTGTGGCAGGCCGCACCTGGTGAAGAGATGTCCTCAGGTGGGCAAAAGTTTCCGGTGCGGCCGTATTGGACATAGGAGGGAGGAATGTCGAACCCGACTCGAGAACATCACAAAGAGAGCAGATTTGGTCACTGGACCCAATGAGCTGTTCAATCAAGGAGGCAGGAACGGCAACAATCAGGGATATCGACCTCCTCCAACCCCGAACCAGCGCCCTCCGAACCAGCAACAAAACGTAAATCCGAATCAGAACCAGCCGGCCAATCAAGGGAGGCCGATGGGAAGGTTGAACGTGATCAACCAGGCTGACATACCTGCGCAGGGTGATGTGATGGCAGGTACCTTTCATGTCCTAAGTACTCCGCTTAGAGTTTTATTTGATTCCGGAGCCAGTTATTCCATATTATCTTCGAGACTTGTAGCTGAACTAGATCTACCTAAGTGCGAAATGATTAGCTTAGGAACCCAACTGCCTTCGGGAGAAGTAATAGCCTGCTCTAAGCGTTATAACGGAATACCTGTGGTAATAAAAAACGTAGAGTTTTTCGCAAACTTGGTAGAGTTTGACGTCAGAGACTTCGACGCCATATTTGGGATGGATTGGCTAACCCGTTATAAGGCCGTGATCGAATGCCAAAAGCAAAAGATCACGCTGTCAAAGAGTAGAGGGAGGAGAGTCATCTTCTACTCCCAACCCCCTAAGAAGTCTAACAAAATAGTCAACGCCCTCAAGTTATGTAGCTTAGTGCGGAAGGGTTATGCGCTATACGCATGCTACATTCATAACCTGGAAGCTGAAGGAGTCAAGGTAGACGACATTCCGGTGGTGAGGGAATACCCAGATGTGTTCCCTGAAGACGTTCCCGGTATGCCACCCCAGAGAGATCTTGAATTCACAATAGACCTCATTCCAGGAACGAAGCCTGTTTCGAAAGCTCCTTACCGCATGGCGCCACTGGAAATGAAGGAACTAAAGGAGCAACTCGAGGAGTTGCTGGAGAAGGGATACATTAGACCGAGCACATCCCCATGGGGAGCACCGGTCTTGTTCGTCAAGAAGAAAGACGGAGGGTTACGACTGTGCATCGACTATAGAGGACTCAATCAAGTCACCGTCAAGAACAAGTACCCGTTGCCCCGGATCGAAGATTTGTTCGACCAACTAAAGGGAGCTACGGTATTCTCGAAGATCGACTTACGCTCGGGATATCACCAATTGAGGATCGCCGGAAGGGACATCCCAAAGACGGCGTTAGATATCGCTATGGACACTACGAGTTCACGGTGCTATCCTTTGGGCTAACGAACGCCCCAGCAATGTTCATGAATCTCATGAATAACGTATTTCGAGAATTGTTAGATCAATGCGTGGTGGTGTTCATAGATGACATCTTGATCTACTCAAAAAGTGAAGAGGAACATTCCGAGCACTTACACAAGGTGCTAGGGATCTTACGAGTGAACCAACTATATAGTAAACTATCCAAGTGCGACTTCTGGTTAAGGGAAGTGGCATTTCTTGGGCATATAGTATCCGCCAACGGAGTGGCAGTAGACCCGGCAAAGATCTCGGCAGTGACCGAGTGGGTGCCACCGAAGAGTCCAACGGAGATAAGAAGCTTTCTTGTACTGGTGGGTTACTATAGGCAATTTGTAAAGGATTTCTCGAAAATCGCTCGCCCGTTGACTCAACTGTTGAAGAAAGGGACGAAGTACGACTGGACCAGCGAGTGTGAAGCTGCATTACAGGATCTGAAGAAAAGACTTACCACAGTGCCAGTATTGGCATTACCATCAGAGGATGGAGACTTCGAGGTGTACAGTGACGCCTCGAAGGAGGGATTGGGATGAGTGCTAATGCAAGATCAGAAGGTTAGAGTGTACGTATCGCGCAAACTAAAACCACATGAGGAAAACTAACCGACTCACGACCTGGAGTTGGCCGCGGTCGTGTTCGCCTTGAAGATTTGGAGACACTATCTCTATGGGCGAAGGTGTCGAATGTTCATCGACCATAAGAGCCTCAAGTACATATTCACACAAAAAGAGCTGAATTTGAGGCAGAGGAGATGGTTAGAACTGATTAAGGATTATGACTTGGAGATCGCGTACCACGAAGGAAAGGCCAACATCGTGGCCGACGCCTTGAGTCGAAAGACTCAACACGCCGCGAACTCGCTTGTGATACCGGCCGAATTGTACAAAGACTTGGCGAAATTAAGTCTAAAACTGGTGCATCCTGGCACGGTAACCGAGGTCGTCAACGCGATGGTAGTGGGACCGACCATATTCGATGAGATACGACTCGCCCAACCGGGTGACGAGAAGTTGGAAGAAATAAGGAGGGGCATTGCCGAAGGAAAGGCAATGGATTTCAAAATTCATGAGGACGGAAGCATCCGCTTAAAAGGAAGGTGGTGTATACCACGAAAATCTGCGGATCTGAAGGAAAAGGTGATGGAGGAGGGCCATAACACCCCCTACTCGGTTCACCCCGGAGGGGACAAGCTGTACAAGGACTTGAAGAAGAACTATTGGTGACCGAACATGAAGAGAGAGGTAGCAGAGTTTGTGGCGAGATGCCTTACCTGCCAGAAGGTCAAGGCAGTACGACAAAAACCCCTAGGACTAATGCAACCATTGGAAATCCCAAGCAGGAAATGGGATAGTATCTCAATGGATTTTGTTTCGGGGTTACCACGCTCGCCGAAGGGAATGAATAAAATTTGGGTGATTGTGGATAGATTGACAAAGGCCGCCATATTTATCCCAATGAAGGATACCTGGTCAATGGACCAATTGGCAAGGGCGTATGTCAACAATGTAGTACGCCGTCATGGGGTACCATATGACATCATCTCAGATAGAGACAATAGATTTGTCTCTCAGTTCTGGACCAAACTGCGAGAAACGCTCGGTACGCAAATAAAGATGAGTACCGCGTTCCATCCCATGACGGATGGGCAGACGGAGTGAACGATCCAAACGCTGGAGGACATGCTGCGGGCCTGTGTGCTAGAATTTAAGGGAAGTTGGGAGAATCATCTACCTTTGATAGAGTTTTCCTACAACAACAGTTACCATGCTAGCATCGGCATGGCACCCTTCGAGGCACTGTATGGACGTAGGTGCCGAAGTCCATTAAGCTGGGAAGAGAACGATAAGACGGTGACAGTAGGACCACAACTTGTTGAGGACATGGCTCAACAAATCAAGGTCATCCAAGGGAAGATGAAAGCTGCTCAGGACCGGCAAAAGAGTTACGCGGACGTGAGACAGAAAGACTTGGAATTTCAAGTCGGCGATAAAGTCATGCTGAAGGTACCACCAATGAAGGGTGTGATGCGCTTCGTCAAACGAGGAAAACTGAGTCCACGGTACATAGGACCATATGAAATCCTTGGAAAGAGTGAGAAATCTCGCATATCGGCTGGCGTTGCCACCACAATTTGCTCGTGTTCACGATGTATTCCACGTCTCCAAATTGAAGAAGTATGTACACGATCCGACCCATGTGCTCCAACCGGAAGAAATTGAATTTGAGGATGACTTGAGTTACGAGGAAGTTCCGGTGCGAATACTTGACACGAAGGAGAGAGTAACGAGGAATAAGACCGTGAGAATGGTCAAGGTCCTTTGGTCTAACCACGAGACGGAGACGGCGACATGGGAATTGGAAGCCGACATGAAACAATGTTACCCTACCCTCTTCCAAGATGAACCGGCCACAGTTATGGGGACATAATTGTATTCTTAAGGGGGGGAGAATGTAACACCCGTGAAAAAACAAATTCGAATTGTTTTGAACTACGTCATGACTTGATCCCTTCACAGGGTACGTAGGCAGCTTGGAAGTAAATTCTAAGTTCAGTCACAAATTAAATCACAAGATCAATCACCAAAACGTTAGGAGGAATTGGAACTAATTTAACTAGACTAATTAGGGCACGGAAATGTTACGAGCGTTGAGCCCGAACTTGTAACAAGTTTAAGGTAAAGATTTCATACCGGAAATGACCCGAGGAGTCGAGCTAACACGTAGAGGGTAGAAAACCGATAGAGAAAAGAAGAAAAGACCCGACGAACCACGCGGACCGCCGAACCGGCCGGTCCGGCCGGCCCCGCGCTCGCCGCGCGGAAGGGAGAGACGCGTCCCCAGGACTGGTCGCGCGTGCTCCGCGCGGGCAAAGCTATAGGTGCGCGTCACCAGCGCGCCAGAGATGCAGAAGGTGTAAACTTTCCTTCCATGGCGATTTTCTTGCCAAAATTAACACTCCCTTCGATGGTAAACGGATCCCAGCCTTGGGAAAGGCTTAAGAACAGCTAAGGGACGCCCCCTACCCCTTATTTTCAGAAAACAAGCCATAAACTCTCTTATTCTTCCTCTCCAAGTTCAAAACTCCTTCGACTCCACTTTCCGACGAGTATTCCGGCGACGACGAGGCAAACGGGACAAAGCCTCCACCCTCTAGAACCTTGGTAAGAAGTATTACAGTGTTTAAGTCGTCCATAAGTTTTAAAAACTCGAAATTTAACCATTTTCCTTTTACTAGGATTTCACGTCGGGGGACGAACAAAAAACGATCAGAGAAGTTGGCCGTTCGTCGCGACCTTAGGACATTTGGAAACCCCTTCCAACGACCCTATTCTCTAACTAAGTAAGTTAAGACCTTACTCTTCAATTTTTGTGGTTTATTGTCGTTTAAAACTTAAGATCTAGACACGAAACAAAAATCGGTTTTCAAAAAACCCTATTTTCGTCCAATTTCAAAAACTCGCCTAAAACTCGACCTTCGTGAAATTCAAACCAAAAACTTTTCAACATAGATTTTGTTCCTAAGACTTTAATCTACCTTGTGTCCAAATTTCAGCCATTGACATAAAGAATTGCTATCCCAAATCGCGCCGTAAAGTTTCTGTGACAAAACCGAACGGTTGAATTTTTGACAGACTTATTGACAGATTTGATGCATGTTTTTCACCCATTTTTAGAATGATTCAACTTTGCATTTCTAAACAAAAGTTGTAGATAATTGTATCTAGATTATGCATATAAAATTTCATGAATTTTGGAGTTCATTTGATATATTAAACGGACGATTTTCAAAACCTGTTTCAAACCATCTTTTGAGTCCGCGCGTATATAGCGTGTTGTGGTCGATTTTTGAGCATCTAAAATTCATTATTTCCAAAATCTTAAAACATGAAAATTGTTCATTAAGGTGTTGTGTACATCTTGTAAAAATTTCGGACCAATTGGCTTTGAAATGAATTTTTAATCAGCGTTGCACGTAACTGTGTCAGAATTGGTTTTTGGGACAGAAATCATCTTTTGCAAAAAACTCGAAATTTGACTCACTTCGAAACCTTATTTCCAAAAACTTAAAACATGAAAGTTGTTCGTATGTGTGTTTTTGAGCTACTGTGTAAATTTCAGAATTTTTGGTCTAAAGATGAATTTTTAATTATGAAAGGCGTAAACTGCGTCGAATCGGATTTTTCGAATTTGAGAAAACTCGAACTACGAAACGTGATATCGAATATTTTTATGACATTGAAATATGAACTTTCGAAAAATCCAATTCACTAGGCTGAGTCGATCTTCATGCTATCATTATCTTTGAGACTGCCTCGTTAGTGGTCTCCTTACTATCTGAGATTGCCTCGTTAGTGATCTCGCGCGCTGTGTTATTTGGATCGCCTCGTTAGTGGTCCTACTATCTTTGAGACCGCCTCGTTAGTGGTCTCCCATTATTTTTGACTGCCTCGTTAGTGGTCCTACGTTTGAGATTGCCTCGTTAGTGATCTCCCGGTATGGTGTCCTCTTTATAGTTTGCGGGATAAAATATAAAAGACGCGTGTGAGTGTTTAATTATGCTTAAATCTTATTTACCATGTTTTAAATTATGTTTCTAAATTACGTTCTTAAATCATGCTTTTAAATTACGCTTTTAAATTGAGTCCTTTAATTATGTATTCTCGTCTTGAATAATTTAATCATGTTTTTCGGCTGCGAATAAATTATGGATTTTTAAATTAATGCATGAAAAGTGTAATCTTTAGTTAAAACGCATGTAACCCCTTAAATTGTTTAGTTAGGGATTAATTTACTCGGTATATTTTTATACTGATAAACCGTTGTCATTTCTCTTTTACAGAGTATGTCGAGTGATGCATGCACATGCAATTGGGGGGAAACATTTATGGACATTTTTAATTTCTGCATCGTACTACTGTTTTACCGGGTCTGTTAAACCCGAGGTTTGGCCGTGTTGGCCGTGATTACTTTCCGCTGCATTTACTTTATTTCACGCATGGTGATTTTTACTCCAGTATTTTGAATTAAGTATTATGAATTTCCGGACTCAATTGTTGGAATGTTTTTAAATCTTTTACGTACCCATAAGCCTTGCATTTCCTTAGTGAGCTCGGGAAGCCGTGTCTTGCTAGGGAGATGTGGCGGTGACATCCTGGCCTGGGTTATCAAATCCGGGGTGTTACATTGGTTGAATCCCGCTCTCACCTACGACGCTGTCCTTAGCTACGACGCTGACCTTGGTCAACGTCATATTAATCGGATAACGTCGTAGTAGCCCCTCCTTGCTATTTTTCAGCAACTACGACGCCAAACACACCCTACGACGCTAGTTCAGCGTCGTAGTCGAGTGTAGCGTCGTAGCAGCACTTCCGTCTCTTTTACATTCACCTACGACGCAGTCCCTTTGTACGACGCTATCTTAGGATAGCGTCGTAAAAAAGGGATAGCGCCGTAGTGCACCCCTTCGTCTCACCACCGCCTTACGATGCAGTCCTTAAGTACGACGTTGAGTTCAACGACGTACTTTTGGATAGCGTCGTACCCTTTTCCCTTCCTTCCGCCTACGACGCTGAACGAAGCCTACGGCGCTAGTATAGCGTCGTAGGGCAAGTACAGCATCGTAAGCCCTATTTTCCCCATTTATAAATATCCACCCCTTCGTCTCCTTCCCCACTCTTCATTCCCACTCTTTGTTTTTCGAAAACCACTCACGAAGAACGCATAGTTCTCTCGTAATGGCGTCTTCGTCGTCCTCTAAAGCCGAAAAGCCATGGTAAGCAGCTTCTCATTAATCGATTCGCACACACCCAAGCCCCCTGTTTTCGCAATTTTGGGGGGATTTCCTTTTCACTTTTGCAAAATATGTAAATAGGCCTCAGTTTTTGTTGCTTTTTGTTTTGTTTGTTCGATTTTTTAGTAATGCGTAGTTTGTGAGTCTGGGTGTTGGCCGAAGCATGATTGAAAATGGTGGTGTGCTCTGTGTTGGTGTTTTAGATTAGGGTCCGCGCGATTTAACTAAGCTTGGTCGAATTTGTTTGGCACTTTGTTTTCCGATTCTGATTTTGAGGTTAGGGGTAGGCTGTGGAAATTCTGATTTCAAATGTTGGGCAGCAGCTAGAGTTCATAGGGTAGTGAAATCGCCATTGCTAGGATACTCGGTGTGATTGTTATCCTGTGTTTGCTGGATTTTAAGGGTTAGATTTTAAAACCTTTAGAACTTTTAAAACCTGAAAGCTGGAAAACTGATGAACATTAGGGTGCTCTTGAGTACTATGGTGTTATTAGTTCTTTTTAGCCAAATACTGAGAATGTGTTTTGTCTGGAAACCTTGGTTAAACTGGTTTATAAGCATGAACGGTGACACAAATGAGAAATGCTTGCTGTTTGATTTGCTTTGGTGTTCAAATGAGATGTATGCATGCCACTATGAATTTTGTAAGGCATTGAATGTCTCTGATTTTTGTGTCTCTGAAATGCCGCCTGGTAGGACCGAATTTTTGTTTGTATTGGGGACTGCAAAAAGTTGATGTATGTTTGTTTATGGTAAGACTGCTGCAAGAAAACAAATTGTTGCTCCCACTTTTCTGTAAAGAGGGTTTGTAGAAAAAGACAAAGTAGTTGGTAGGAGTTGGTTTGATAAGTTGACCCACTTGGTTTCACTCCCAATGGAGCATAAAACTAGTATAATAAGTAGCAGTCTTTTTCCTCATGTGGGCTGCTACTACTTATAAAAATCCAAAAATGGGACCCCTAAAGCCCCACTTGTTCTAAATAAAAATAAGGCAACTTCTATTAAAAATTAAATTGGGTTTTCTTTATTTAAAGATTTAGGCTGTCCAAACCGTCCCACGCAGTCCAAGTTAAGCAGCTCCGAACCGCCAACATTCCATTTGCACTTTCCTCGTTTCGCAATCCATTCCATTTCATCTCACTTCACTCCATTGCACATTCAACAATTCCCTCGAGATTGTTTAAAATTGGAAAACCAAATTTTTGGGCCCAATGGCCCATTAACAAGATTTTTGGTCCAATGACCATATTATTTTAATATTTGGACTCAATAGTCCATTCAAAAATATTTAGGGGCCCAATGACCCCTATTGTTTGTAAATAACTCATTATTTCAATGAACTTTCAAAATTATGTAAAAAGAAAAATTTACCGTTGATTTATATTAAAATTCAAGTTGAAAATTCAATAACCTCACATCTAGAGCAAGGCTCTAAATGTGAGGGTGTTGGTTTTCGTTTTGAATGACTCTTGTAAAAATTATAAAAACTGAATTTAATACTTCCAAATTTTTCAAGGAGAAGTTAGTTGTTGAATCAAGGGCAGGATTGCCCAGCTGCACGCAAGACCAGGGAATCTTAGATTGCTCAAAGTTCCGGAGAAAGCTAATTGATCTTCGAAAAGCGCTGGAATCAGAATTCAAAGTGGAAATAATGGGAAAGACCGAAGTGAACTTTAAACTGCCAAAAGGCTGGGACAAGCATATTAAGCCAGAGGAACGGAACTTCAAAGAGCTAGGATACACCAGGGACTTCTACTTCTATCTGATAAAGTTCTGGGAGAAACAAATGGAAGAGTCCAAGAATGATATGAAATTCCCGGAGGATGTGCATACTGAAAGAATCCTCAGAAGATTCAACGAATACATGGCCCGATGAGAGAGGCATCAAGACCCAAAAACAGGAGACCCAGCATGCATGGAGTTCACAATAATAATGGTGCCCAACAAGGTGGATGAAAGAGTCAAAAAGCAATTCACGGAGAAACCACCGAATCTTAGTCAAATGGTGCATAAAGGAATTTTTATGGTACACAAGGCCTTACCATTTCCATACAATCCAAGCCTGCTCGAAAACAAACGAGTGAAGGAGCAAAGATGGCTTACACAGCAGGCGAGGAAAAGGCACAGAGAATTAAGTCACAACCTGGACAATGCCATAAAGAAAGCCATGGCATCGAAAGAGGAGAATCAGCCTCCGATAGTTAAGACCATGATGGACTTAACTAAAGAATTCAGGGAGCAGTGGCCCGCTCTGATGATACTTTGGGCAGCTGGGAAGAAAGATATTACCGAGCAATACTGGACAAGGACCTTGTGCTACCAAAAGAAGATTATTTTAACACCATTTTCTTAGAGGACGTATACAAGCCAACTCATCTTGCTGAACAAAGACCCCATGGAATCGCCCAGATGCATGTGATGAGGGATCAAGTCACAGGGTTTATCCAGAATACAACTTGGAGAATACTAGGAAAAAATCAACAGCAAACTCGATTGCTGACGCAGGCCGAGGCTGAAGAATATATCAGAGTCAAATTTCCTCATGACATGTCGTTTTTACAGCCAGAGGCAAGGGAGCTGGTTGGGTCGATGGTTGAAGAAAACAGAATGGAATTCGTGCGCTTCATCATGGAAATGGATGCATTTGGGCTTAACTACTGCAATACGGTCAAACAGGAGAAGCCACTGTTGTATAAAAGAGACCACAGAGCTGAATTCTGTAACTATATCAGAAAGAGATGGGAAAAACGGCTTAGACTCATTTCCAAGCCCATTTTTGTGAAAAAGTTCCTAGAAGATACGGAGAGGAACTTGGGGATAAATTTGGATGAGGAGGATAGTGAAGGTAGGGAAGGCAGCGAAGATGAGGCGAACGTTCTAATCGACCAATATACAGGTGCAGCCTCACCTCCCAGAGTCTATGATGAAGCCAACCCGCTGCCAACCCAACCGACTGTGCAAGCCTCAGCTTTGCCAGCAAGAGAGCAAGCACATGCTATCTCTGCACCACCCACCCAACCAGAACAAACTTCCACTGCTGCTGCTACTGAAAGCCAGGCCGAGCCTCAAGTTCAAACAAGAAGGAGGTTGGTAAAGCAAGCTGAGAAGGAAAAAGGTGGGCGGGTTCCAGAGCCTAAGGTTGTAATTAAAGAACCCGAGCCACAGACCAAGAAAACAGCTGAACTAGTAAATCCTGCAGACAAAGGCAAGGAGAAAATGCCACCGCCACCCCCAAAAAGAAAAGGTCAAATTGCTTTTGATGCCGAATTGGCCAGAAAGATGCAAGAGGATAAGAATGCAAGAGCGGGTGTGCATGAACAATTTGTTGAAGAGAGACCGGCGACTGAGGCTGAGATGAGGGCAAGAATTGAAAGGGAGGAGAAGGCAATGCAGGATGCAGAAATGTTGAAAAATATTGAGAAAACGAGAGCCGAAGAGGAGAGGAGAAAGAAAGAAATACATGATAGAGAGGTTGCTGACAAATTACAAGCGGAACTAGAAAGCCGAAAATCTGAAGAAGCGGAGAAGAAAGTGGGGAATGATGAAGATCTGATTATAACTGGTGAAGTGCCGGGCTAAGGGCTAAAAATCAAGAAAGAACCCACTTCTTGGGCAGGGCCCACTGCACATGATGCCCAAACCATCCGGGGAGATATTCGGAATAGACTGAACGAACAGATCGAAACAAGAATCGACGCAGGAGAAGGGCAAGAACAGATTAGATATCAAACTGAGGTATCCCGGCTCACTGATCCACTCGTGGGGAACGCAAGAATTGAAGCTGTAATTGCCCCAAAAAAGTCATCCGAGCAAAGGAAGAGGAGGAGACTTGTTGTTGGAGAGGACAATGAGATTGAAGCTACTGAACCTTCTATAGATCCAATCACACTATCTGCGCTATTGAAGGAAAAAGCCGATGAACCGCCATCCAAAACTGTTAAGCCCCAAGATATGGCCGAAAGAACGAAGAGGGATATAGAAGAAGAAAAAGAGGAAGTCATACGGGAAGAGGATGAATTCATGGAGCAAATGGCACCAATTTTCAAACGTCCTGTGGGACGAGCTGCAAGAATTAGGGAGGAGGAGGAGGTATCAACTAGCGTTGATGACCCTTACTTTCCTGTAATTACATTTCCCTTGCTTGTAAATTGTGAACTCAATACAATGAAAGATGTAACTAAACAGGTTGAGGAGGAACCTACAAATGAAGCAGCTCAAGGAGAAGGAGAGCCAAGCAGACAGGGGGCCACCAAGGAACCCATCCAAGGAGAGCAAGATGATCCAACTGACTGGCATACCAGCGAAGATGAGGATGAGGCTCAAGAGTCAGTTGGATCCATCAAGCCAGCCAGGTTTTGGGATGAGACTGAAGTTCGCTCAAGGATGGGGATCCAGAAGAAAGAGAATAGCAAAATGGTGATAAAGGAGGCAGATGTGATTCGAAAATTCAACGGGAAGGCAGCAGCAGTCAAGGCGTATGAGAAGCTGTTGGAAACCATCATACCCGACAAGGGGTTTGCACCTGACTCGCTGATGCACCCCACAGTTGATTTTTGGAAAACATGGCATGGATGGGAGCAATTTTTGCTGCACCACGGAGATCCTGGATATATGGAGTTGACTAGGGAGTTATACTACAATATTGAAGTTGCAAGAAGAACAACTTGGGTCAGGGGGAAAACGATAGATATATCCCCTGATTATTTGAACACATTTCTCCAGACTCCCAGTTACCAAAGTGAAATTCCAGAGGAGGAGATCTTGAATAGGCGTGGCAAGACCAAGATGAAAGCAACATATCAAGCCATTGCCGACTCCCTGACCAGAACTCCGGGAATGGAGGGTACATTCAACACAGCCAAGCTAAAAGTGGAGTTCATGCCCACGTTCGAATTCTTCATGGCCGGAATTAAGCCCAGCTCGCATCCCCAAACTACTTCTGGCAGTATACTAATGGGATTTGCGAAGCTGTGGCATGGGCTGAAATTGAATGTTGGAGATCACATTTTTGAAGTGATGACCACAAGGATCGAAAAGAAGCATGCCCTCTGCTACCTAAACCTTATTAGAAGAATCCGCTCGGATCAAGGGGTAGACATGGGAGAATTTGATACGGATGCCTTGGTCATTCTAAACCCTCCAATCCGGGTCCCATCTATGCGCACTCAAGAGAGAATCACATATGCACTTCCTTCATTCCCTACTGACTCAAATGTACAATCCTCTTTTATATCAGGTGGAGAAGCACCATCGGCCCAGAGAAGAGATCCAATGCCTCTCCCGACTCCTAAAAGAAGAAGGAAGGTCCGTACTGAGGCGGGACCTTCGGCACAAGTAAAAATTCCCCCGCAAGAGCCAGTGGCAACCAGTCCTAGTCAGATTCCACCATCACCTACGGCTCAAGCCCCACAGCAACAAGCTCAGCCCTCACAGATCCCTACTCTGAGCCAAAACATTTCTCAACATCCTGCCAACTCAAATGTGATCGAGATCGTGAGCTCAATGAATAAAACTATGACTGAAAGTATCAAGCAGTTGGCAGATGTCATCATTTTGGGAAGGGAAGATGATAGGAGAATCAGAGAAGACAGAGATAAGAGAAAAGAGGAAGAAAAAGCTGAAGAGAGGAGAAGAGAGGACGAGTTCAGACGACTCCTGTTGGAAAGAGAAGAAATGCAACACAGAGAAAGGATGGAAAGTGAGGAAAGGCAACGGAAGATGATGATGGAGAGTGAAGAACGTCAGCGCAAAATGACGGAGACGGTGATCCAAGCACTCATCCAACAGCTCCCGAAACCACCACCTCCACCAAAAGATGATGTTGGGCCTTCGACTCAACCACAGGAGCCGAAAGAATGAGTCTGATAAGAGAATTTCGAGCTTAATTGTAAACATCATATAAGAGAATTTCAATCATTTGTGCAAGTTCATTCGTATTGCATGAAATCTCTTGTAATTGATGTAATTACTGCCTTCAAAAAGGAATTTTGCAGTCCAAAAACAATTTTTATTCTCGAAAAGATGTCTGACAGTCCAAGATGAATAAATGACTGTCAGGCCAAAAATATGCAGTTGACATACCTTGTATGTTAACAGTGCTTCTTTTACTGCTTTAAATTAAACAACCAGCAAAAGTATGCATAAACCTGCTCTAAATTCACATGTTGAATTAAGGCTGGTGATTAAATTTTCAAAATTTTTAATTGGGACAATATAATTGAGAATATGCATGAAATGGATTCCTAAGGTTTTGAGCTATAAAAATTTAGTGATGCGATCATCTTGTTGGGTAATAAATCTTCATGTTGAAAATTTTGATTGAATAAATTGTTAGAATTAAGCTTTGATTAAATTTAAGAATATTGTATGACATGAATCAATCCAACCTTGTGAGATTTGAGCCATGAGTCACTTTTACTTATTTATTCTCTTTGATGTGTGAATCGATTCGATTAAAGGAAACTAGAACTTGCAATTGGGACCGATTCAAGACAATGCCATATTTCCGAAATCGAGCATATGATCGAGGCATTTAGAAAAACCCAAATTTTGGCCTTCGTTTGAAATCCAAACCCAAAAATATTTTTCCCTTAGGAGTAACCAATCTGAGCCTTTAAGCCTAATTTTTCTTTGAAACCACTATATTTTCCTAGCCTTATAAAAAGACCAATATATCAAACCCAAGTGTGCATGAATAAATTCTATCAAAGGCATTAAATTTTATGATCATCAAAAATGCATAAATCGGTATTCAATAAACCGATTCAAAAAAAAGAAAAAGAAAAGAAAAAGAAATATGTTGAGATCATTTCAACAAGAATAAATTGCAAATGACAAGCAGATTAGACATAGTCTAATGTCATGCAATATGAAAAAAAAAACAAAAGTAAAAGAAAGAAATAATTGATGATCATAATTTTTAAATAAAAATGCCAAGTTAAGATAGAATAAATTCTTGCCACTTCTTAGCCAATAATTTCCCCTTCCACACCAAATGTTACAACCGTATGTCCTGTTATAACCCTTGAATAAGACCTCAGGATCTCGATTTGAGGAAATGAGCCGGTGGCGAGTTGGTCTAATTGCAAGCATATGGGACAATTTAATTGAATTTGATTATGAGCGTTCATGATTAAACCCCATTGAGAGTGAATGAATTTTCCAAGTTTACTATAAGTGAGGCTCTGTTTCATTGAATATGTTCATGTCATACCTTAATTCTAATTTTTAATCTTGGCATTTTTCAAACATGATATTCATGAAGGATTAACAATCATGTTTGATTTGTAGGCCTGATTTAGTGAGCAGGTATCATTTCATTTAACACTGCAATCAAGGGAACTTAACACTTGTAGTTTTTGATTGTCTTATCCCAATCCATAAAGGCTGCAATTTATGAAGCCACGAAAATGAATTGAATATGCAGAGTCCGTGGTCCAAAGAACATTGACTCTGACTGGTCGGGGACGATCAGTATAGTGTGAGGATGTTGATAATATCTAGAAATGTCCATTATTTTCAATCCATTTCCGTGTCTGAAACGGGCATTTGATCGCATTCCGGTCTTATTTTACATAAAAAAGCAGTTGAATTGGAATGATTTATGCATAATTGTAAAAATATTGAGCTGGTATGAAAAATGCATGAATATGCAATTTTATTACATATTTATGTTAGAAAAATCCAAAAACATGAGAAAAAGAAAAGAAAAGAAAAAGGAAACAAAAAGATGGGAAAAGAAATGGAAAACCCACAAAACTTGCAATTTTCAGGTAATTACGACGCTACACTCAACTACGACGCCAAGCACGTATAGCGTCGTAGCCGAGTATAGCATCGTAGGCAGAAATTGAGGCAGGACTCCAAAGGAGAAGAACTACGACACCAAGCATAGCGTCGTAGACCAAGTATAGCGACGTACTGGAGGATAGCATCGTAGGCTGTTCACTTAGAGACAAAGAGTGTATTCGAAGTGGAAGACTACGACGTTACACCTATAGCGTCGCAGTAATGGACAGCGACGTACTCAAGCCATAGCATCGTAACCTGGCCAGAATTCAAAATTCAAGGCCTGGGGGCCCATGGGCCTAGGGTTTCCCACCTATATAAGGACAAGTTGACTTCTAGGATCAACAACTTAGCAGACAGCATACACTTGGAGACAACTTGGTGTTCTTGAGAGGTGTGTAGGTAGTTAGATTAGTTAGGTTTTATTTTTTTTGTATTATTTATTTTTCGTGTTTTGTTCTTAGTTTCTAGTTGTTGTCTATCTTAGATTATTGAGTGCTTAGGGTTTTAGACCTAGATAGCCACTGTTTTCACTTATTTAACAGCTTTGTAAACACTTATTAAGGTTTGAAATACCCAAATCATGGGTCTTGTCATACCATTGTCTTATAAATGGGAAGATAATCACAAAAAGAGTCCCAAATAATGAAATGGACCTTGGTTTATGGATGTTTATGCTTTATTTCTACTTGAATGGCCACTTGGTCATTCTATTTTTCATTCATGTGGGTTTTGTGTCTCTATTTCTAGTTTTGGGTTTTAATGCATGGTTTGTGGTTGAAAACCCTCATTCGGGTTTTGTGGTTCATTATGCTCATTAGTGGCTCCCATTTTCTCTTATTTTCATGCAATACAACTTTCTTTACATTTCAGTCATGCCATATTTTGCATCCCTGAGCCATCAACTTGAAAATAGGGTTTGCAATCGATAGATTGCGTTACCCGACCAACACTTATGTTCTGGGGTAGCTACGATGCTAACCGCCCCACGACGCCAACCTAGGTTGGCGACACAGGGGAAGGTTTTGCGTCGTAGTTGCTTCGGACTTAAGCAAAAATTTGTACTACGACGCTAAGCTTACAACGCTATCCAAGTATAGCGTCGTAGTTTTTGTCTAGGGTCGTAGTACCCCAAAATACTACTTTTCTCACAAAAGCCCACCTACGACCTACACCCACGACTCTATCCTAGGATAGCATCGTCATTTAGTGTATAACGTCGTACCCCCCAATTTCATCAAACTTCTCAAAATTCGACATTACGACGCTACACCCCCGACGCTGTCCTTGGATAGCGTCGTAATAGTCGTATAGCGTCGTAATTGGCGTTTCTGCCAAATTCTCCATTTCTCCCCCTAATTAATTGAACCTTTATATTAATATTTTGAGGTTGAAATCCAATGATCTCAACCAAGGATTAATTTGATGTAAAGAATTTTATTCAATATTCCATTAAAAGACTTCTCTACAAATTAAACTCTAATGATCTAAGTATATAATCCGGACTGTAATTAATTAATTATGGAATGAGAGATTATTTAGACCATGAAGAGTGATTATGAAATAATTTCCATACCTTGCATGAGAAACCAATGTCTCTCATACAAGATGACAAAAATATTTTCTTGTATTTATTTTGTCTTTGCCTGTGTTGTGTGAAATGAATAGTGAAAAATACCATAGAATAATGTTGGCGAACAGTCCCCTCACCAGGAAATGAAGTAGCCCGTAGTCTGTGTATTAATTACTATTTTTTGTTTTGCATGGTTTGGATAGTGACTGACGAGGTCAGGCGAACGGTCCTCTACCGGGAAATGAAGTAGTCACTCAGTCAGTCTATGTTTGAATACAGTTTTATTTTCATATTTTGTTTCCAAACCCGAATTTTAAGCTGTGATGCTATCAGATGGTGCCAATCAACACTGTTTGAACAGTATTGCAGTGAGAAAATATGTAGGTTTTGTCTCTCCTTTCACGGACAATAGGAATCTTGATGATAGCGATTACTGACAATTAAGGTTCTCTGCTGTCTAAAACCGTTCCATCTGGAATAGTTGGGACCTGGATAGCAGATGTTTGCAGTCCAGCTAATCCCAACCATTCCTGCCATCTCTTTAGTCAACTTCTCTTATCTCCGGCTACTTCATCTTTGTGTGTCACATTCTGTCTAAACCCACCTTATATTTTGGGTTAATTTTATTTTACACTTCCTTATAAAATTATGCATGATAATATTATGTAAATATTGTGGTCATAACTATTTTGGGATCCTTCCCTTGGACATAGAAGTCGTGATTTAAATCAGATGTCTCATAATAAATTTCCAACAAAAATTCATTTATGAAATCCGGATCTAAGTAAGGGATAAATTCCACAGTTATGACTAATTCACATACGACTGGGGGTTGATTTTCGAAAATTAGAAGCAGAGTCAGCGATTAGGTCTCACCTAGACTGAAAGGATCTGTGTTTTAATTGAGAGTCTAGTACCTGTTTAGGGAATGATTTTCAAACATCAATTATTTTCCAAAATTGCTAGGTGTTGGGAATTTAGTCTTAACTGTCACACCGAGATGGGATCCACTTGGATTTAAATACAGTGTGATAGGTAATTCTAGAGGAACAATGCGTAGGCCTTGGTTATTTTCTAAGATAGAGTTGAGTTCCTTTCAACTGCTATTCTCTTCTGCCAAAGCCTATTTTATAATCCTGAGTGAGTGCATCCGGAACGAACTAATCTCTCAGTTCATTTCATTAGTTTGTATCTCATAACCACCTGGAAGGAAGTGAACACTACGAGCGGTTCACCGAGATCCGGGAATTCTTGATCCACATCCGGTCATTCTGACTGGGGGCTTTCTTTCACTACCAGTACGAGGTTTTTGAAACTTCCGAGTGATAGGATTTTAAATGCTATCTTTACCGCTTTCTTTTAAACGCTTTTATAGAGGTCACTTGGATGCGTCACTAGATCTTCTAACTGCTACTCGGACTGAGAGTTAAGGGATAGTTCATGGCTTGATTTAAATCTTTGGGTGTGACATGGGGGAATGATAGGAGTACTTGGCACTTCAACTAATGATGTGTCAGGTGTTGCTTGTCCACCACAGATAAATAATATACCTCAGCAATGCATTGCAAGGGTAGTTATGCGTCTGTGGTATATTAGAATTTGTTTTCTTAAGAGCATGTAAACTCTTACTGTAAGTACCTGTCTGTTAAAGGGAACATGGTATAGAGAGCATGAGAGTTAGCTAACTGATGGATTATCCTAAACAAAGATCTGTGTAACAAAATGGAAGTTTAATTGTGTTTCATCTGAATCTTGTCCAATTTTTATTATTTTCTTCCTGTCCCTTCTGTCTCATTTTAAATCTGCTTTCTTAGAATAATTTTAACCGTTTTCTTAGAATAATTTTATTGCTTTCTTAGAGTAGATTTAAATCGCTTTCTAGAATAATTTTATCAGCTCTATTCTATTGCTTTCATAGCTAAGATTTAAATTATGTCAAGTAGATGATAATTAAAACACAATCTTGAATCGAGTAACCGAGTGGAAAATCTTAGTAAATGATGTGGGCCCTGCTTCTATCGCACATCCTCCAGTGAACGATCCGGTCTTACTATAAATTACTGCAATTTTTTACACAGTGCGCTTTCGGGCCACAGTTTCCTACATGAGTATATTAAAAACGTGATAACCTATAAATATATCCCTAATCCCAACTCCGCCATCATCATAATTTGATTTTATTAATAAAATTAAACCGGGATTATTACCTTCAGAAAATACTCATGTAGTGGGAAATTGTCAAAAGTTTCACTGACCGAGGGGGTGGTTCGTCATCGAGCACTCCGCGTGGGGCAGGGTCCCAACGGCGGGGTTCGGGGACCCCACCGAGAGGGTCTCGACTAGCTTCTGCTCTCCGGGGCGGCCCGGGAGGCGTTTCAGCGCTAGACCGCAGGTATGTATCACAACTTGTGTTACATTTGTTTTTTATACTATTGTTTGTATTTACATGTACCGTTTCTAGAACAATAGTGAATGAAGCTAGTTCAGAGGAACAGCCCGAGGATGCACCAGGGACGTGACTGAAGTCCCAGAGACTTCCCCACCTCACACTCCATGTACGAGTAATTCATAATTCTAATATTACGTTATTTAGTTACTACAATGAAAATGTTCTTTATATTCCTAGGTTCGGCTGGTTCTACACAGGGGGCGCCTCCAGCCACCCAGTTAGGTCGAGATAGGTTACTCGTTGAGCCCAGGGACGATGGGGGTGTAGGTTTTATGTTTTAGTTCATTCGTATCAAATTTCCATACACAATACAAACTTGGATTATATTATGTTTTTTTCGGATTATCATCATTGTATCTTACAGCATCGAGTTCTCAAACGCTGCGGTGAGGAAGATCGTAGACATATATCCCATGCGGTCAGATATGAATGGGATAAGCTGGGGAAAGGTCACTCGAGAGACGAAAGATTTCTACTGGAATGAGTTTTTGGTATTTCATAAGTTTCACAAAATGTTTCCTATTCTACTTTGAATTTGTACATAACTTGATCTATATTAACCTGCAGAAAGTAGCTCGTTTGGCGCCGGAGCACGCAGGAGCTGTAAGGAAGGAATGGGAGAAAAAGAATATCGCTCGGTAATTTATTTTTTTAATTAATTAAATGTGAGGATTTCTCGTAGATTATATATGGAATAGGGGCGTGATGTAATTGAATATTATTTCCGAGCCCTACCAGCTTTCGTGTAACCAGACCAGACCTCTTTCCTGAGTGAAACAAGAGATCTAAAGAGAAATATAGGCTAGACTAAATTAGTAACAAGTAAACCTTTTCTGTGATGGGTTCACATGTAACTTCACATGATTAAAATTTCAGATACAAGGACTACACACTCGACATAAGGAGCAAGAAGAAGCTCTACCCCGCAGACGAGTTGGTGGCACAGAACTGGCGGCGGATCTGGGATTCCCCAGCATTTAAGGAGAAGTCAAAAAGGGGAAAGCTAAATAGGCTACGGGGACAGGAGGATGCACCAGCCCTCCCAACACACACCGCGGGATCAAAGACATTCCTAGCCACAAAAGATAAATTGGTATGTTTAGCATATTTACATTGAATAGTCAATTATTTATGTGGACACTTGCTCTTGGGTTCTAGTCCTTGAAATCTTGCAGTCCACTGATCTACAAAGGCCCATGCATTTGCACGAGGTTCATGAGCACACACACACACGGAGGCATGAGAAGGACAACTGGATTCGTGATAGGTCGGCGCAGGTGCAGGTAAAAATTGTACATAATATCACAATTACCTCTATCTACTAATTTGGGTCACTATAATTTGTTCTTTACGTACTTCCCATGTTAAATATAGGAGGAGTTCACTGCAGTTACCCAGACCTTGAGCCAGAACCCTGAGATTGGGTCTGACTTCGATCCTGACGCTGTCCTCTACGATGTAGCCGGTGGTCACGACAGGCGGCATGCTGTATACGGCTTAGGATCATTGGCCAAGTCTTATAGGCCCGGAGACGATTTTGCCACCCCTGCTCCCCCATCTGGTTCGACTTATGTGACAAAAGAGCAGTTTCAGCAGCTCACAGAGACTATTCAAAGAGTGTCACAGAGACAAGAGACCATGGCCGATCAGGTGGAGAGATTGCTAAGAGTCAGGGCCCCTCGATCCCCTGGACACGGAGATGGAGATGATGACTTTGGAGGCGGCCTGGGTGGAGGTGGTTTAGGTGCACATTGAGTGTTGAGGGATGAGACTTGGTTAGTATCATTTCTAAATTTCATTGGTGGGATTCTTTTTTTTTTTATAAGACGTATAGATGTTTATACTTTGTAGAAATGTGCAAGACTATGTTAATATTTTTCATTTCAGACTTTCACATTTCAAATTGCATTTTTGGATTGTCATTATCGATTTGGATTTCTATTGAATTTGGAATGTGGAAGGAGTTGTAGAATTGTGATTGTACATGAAGATGTGTTTAATTGTTGATGTTTTTAATTACATTGTTATGAAATGGATTGCCATATTGTGCTGAAGGTGTTGCTAAACATAGTGGATTATATGTTGGTACTGATGCAGCAGGGATGGCTATGAAAACAGTCATTTCTGGTGCACCCTACAGTTGGGTACCGACCGCATCCCCGACCGCACCACTGACCGCAAACGCGCTCGGTAAGCGGTGAACCACGAGGTCCCATGAGTTGGGTACCGACCAAATTTTTGGTCGGGTTATAGGTCGGGAAATATGCCGACCAAGACACGATCGGCAGTTTGGTCGGTAAATTTACCGGCCGACGCTCCTTTGGTTGCCCCATAATTCCCTACCAAGGGATTCCCGACCGTCATGTTCGGTTGGGCGTGCGGTCGGTAACCGTCAGGACGCCCCGCTTTTCTTGGTTACCGACCGCAATTTTCGGACGAGAGAAGCAAGAGTCAAGCGACGGGAACGGTTCCGGACGAGGGAAGCTTCCAATTTCACTTTGCCAAATGCTTTGGGAAGTACCGGGAGCAAAGGTCCTGCGGTACAAGAAACTTTGGAGTCTTCCTTGGGACCTCGAGGTCCCGTCTCTTCCCGCGAAAGACCCCGAAATACATTGCACTACTTTTGATCCCATCGTGAACCTCCTCAAGCTTGGCGACGTGTGTTCACTCTTGCGACGGGCTCAACAAGTCCTTTTAGCTTGTTTAATTTATTTTAGTGTTTGTTTAATTATTGTAATGGGTTGATTAAAGTCCCTAATTAATTAGTTATCTTAATTAATCCATGTATTTAGGGTTTGCCTATGGCACTCCCCAACAATTGTTCTTCACCTTTTGAATTGAATGAATTTTTGCTTGAATGCAATCCATTTTTCTTAAGGTCATTTGAGAGTTTGTGGGAACCGAAATTTCTCATCTAATTGTGTTTGTAGCTTGAGCTATTTCACAATTCTTGGATCTTGAAGCAAATCCAAGGTTGAACCCATTGTTGTATAAACAGTGGGAGCTTCCCTATCCTCTTGTTCTTCATCTCATTTCTTCTTCCCTTTCATTTTATTTCTCCATCTATTGATTTCTTTGTTTTGGATCCTTGGGCTACTCCATTTGGTATTAGAGCCAAACAAAGATTCAATAGATTTTTCCATATCCAAAAACCCATAAAAATTCAAAAACCTCAAAAACTTATATACTGTCCACTGAAGCCATTTTGCTCTGTTACGAATTTTGCAATTCTGAGTTCATATTTAGTTTCAATGGGTTGTTTACATTCAAAAACATATAAAGATCGAAAAATTTGGCCAAGGGAATCATTTTATATGCTTTTTTGAAGTTTGGCCAATTTTTCTTCAAAATCTTGTTCATCCCTTTTCACACACACCACTGTCCATTTGGGAGCATATTCCATTTGGTAATTTAAAATCCTCCATTCCTAAGGGGTTATAATGCCCAATTTTTTCCAAACTCATCATCTTCATCAAAATCCCCCCCCCCCCTCTCTCCCCAAAAACCCTAAAAACAAGCATTATGTCCAGTTCTTCAAATTTCTGATTTTTGCTCTTTGAGAGTTTGTGAAAACTGATCCCATATTCTTAATCCTCATCTCAAGATCTTTCCAATGGTATATAATTCATATAAATCCGAGTTCATATGCCAAAGTTATGCCCATTTAAAGATTAATGAGTGTTCTTCATGTTCTTCATCCAAAATCCAAAAATATCCTATATTTTGCTTTTTGAATCTTTGATTTTATATTTATGAACTTGTTTCCATTTATATAAAACTCATTGTGAGGGTATTGCATCATTTCCTAAGCATTTTGAGCATTGGTTGCAAGATTGAACTTAAGGGTTGCTTAGTTTGCTTTTATTTTTCATATCCTGCACTTGTTGGTTGAGTTTCACTTAGGGGAACAGGGTCTGCTATATTTTCAAGGGTGTAGTTCACATATTTTGCGTGTTATGAATCCATTGGGACTAGTTTGGAGTTCATTTGGTCGCCCAAACATCGAAAACCAAAGGATTGTCAGTGTGAGTTCGAATCTGTTCAAACTTTGAAGGTGTATGAACATATGAAGATCTTTGAATTTCTTGATGAATCTTCAACCAAATTAAAGCCCTTTGAGTTCTGAATCCAGAGAAATTTGAATCACCAAGTTTGGACTTTTTTTGAAGTCGCTATCACACTTCTCCCAAAAGGTGTCCTTTTCTGGCGACACAAAACGTAAAAGGGGAGTGTGGGAGCGTGTGAGGAACAAACGACCTGATTCTTTCTGCATTGTGTCCCTAATAAGCCAAATTTTATTAAGGAATTTGTTCCATAGCTTTTGGGGTTCATTTGAGCAAGTAAAAACTCCAGTTAACTGGTTGTCCAAACCAGAACAAGTTGCTAGCACTTCACTTTTTGGGATTTGAGTGTGTTGAGACCTTTTTAGTGCAAAAGTGAGCCACCTTCAAATATTTGGGACTATATTTTGAGTGTTTAAAATAAAGTGAATATTGGACTGGCACAATTGTGAAACTTAGCCCTTGAAGCCACTTGAGTAATTTTACAATAAAGTGGATATTGGACTGGCACGATTGTGAAACCTAGCCCGAGAAGTCACTTGAGTAATTGAGTATTTTCTTGAGCGATTTTTACTTGTGAGATTTTCATTTTCCACTTATAAATTATGAGCTTAATCGATTAAAGGGAATTGAAACGTGATAAGCAAGTTCCCCTATCAAAATTGCAACCGATTATCATTTTACATTGCATATCACACACGTCTTTCTTTTTCTTTGATTGAGTCGAACATTGGATTTTGTTTCATGCATTATGTGTCATACATTCAAACCGATCTTCCTACTCAACTTGGGACAAGCCTCAAGAATTGATTTGTGATCGAACTCAAGTCGTCGAACACTTTGAGTTTGAGGGTTAAGTGAGGAAAGAAAGAAAAGAAAAGAGATCACCAAAAATATTTTATTTTTCTTTACTTTATTTTCTAACTTTTTATACATATTTTCTGAAATGGCAGGCAACACTGATGATGATGTGATGGCGATGATACGAGTAATTCATGGAGAACTCGCCGCCCCGATGAAAGAAGTTGCCACGAAATCTGATATTGAAGCACTTCAGCATACCATAAATACTATTATTGTTCTTGTGTGGATTCCTTACAAAAGCGTATTGATGGTATTGCTTATGAAGTTGCAGATCAGCTACAATTTCAGAATGATGCCGAAAATGTCATAGCCGAAGGAAAGGAACAGTTCGATAATGTTGACAGATGCCAAGAGCCACCGAAAGAATAGAGCGCACCAGTCGAGCCAACCATAGCAGATTTAATGGATTTAATGAGAAGAAACTGGGGAGATGAGATCAACTCCGAATCAGATGTACCAATCAGAACAGATGACCATATTGGAATTGGAGTTTCATGTGATGATTTAAAGGGAGAATCATCAGTTCAAGATTATAATGAAAATGCTAGAATATCAAATATTGCACCTGAACAATTGTTTGATAAACTTGTCAGGATTAAACCTGAAGGCTTACCCGAGGAGGACTCATGCAGCACATCTTCTCCAACTAATGAGCTTCCTACAGAACAAGTTGAGCTTCCTACGGAACAGGTTGAATTTGTCAATAATTCTTTAAAGCTCCCCCGGGTACATTCTTTCCGTTTTTCTACCTTGATTATACCCGATGAATGTCCCATCCATGAGCAACATAGATCAGATGACAATTGCATAATTTCTAAATCTTATTCCAAATATGTTGATCCGTTTTGGGGACATGTTGAAAGTTTGAAGCCTAATCAGTTTCGTTTGCACTTATTAGAAAAATTAATTTAACCTGATAAAATGCATACTGATTATGGTAAATTTCATTACACTGGTAGAATCCCATTGAGTCATATGCGCTATTTAATATTTTATTTGGGACTGAAAGGATTTAGTGTACATCTGCGAGCTCATCATTTCCCATCATCAAAATGGCGATCCTTCCATGTTCGTGAACGAGCATCAAATAATTGCGCAGATCTGTTTAAAGCCAAGCATGTGGAATATAATCCAGGTGATCGTGTTCCAATACTTGAAAATTTTAAATCTGATTTTGGAAGAACAATGATTGCTACATCTCATAAAAATAATTATTTTTGCAGGAAATTCAACTCTGGAAGTCTGAGCTACTTGTTTGAACCTACTGCAAATCTTTCTCAATTAGCTTTGGAGACCAAACCTTTTCAAGGGGGAGAGTGTGCAGTAGGCGGCCAATCCGACCCGACTGACAGATGGAACGATCCGAATATTTCGAGCAGACAAAAAAATAATTGGTGTTATCCGGAACAAACTTCAAGCGGGCTTCAAGTCATTAATTTAATGAGGACAAGCAATTGGGCTCAATTTAGAGAAAATGGCCCAACTCAAGGAGAGACATGGATCAAGCCACATCCAGGCCCAAGTAAGGAATTGCCAACATCCCCATTGTCTCATGCTACTCCTTTCGGCCCAGCATTCCACCACACAGCCCAACTATAATCACCCCACTCTCAATCTCTCAAGTTGGTTTGGGCTCGAACTGCAGCGGCCCATCACAAAGGAAAGCCCAATGGATGTAAGGCCATTCACCGTGAGCCCATGATCCTCAATGCCGGGCATCGTCATCTTCGTCGATGCTTCCTCCGTTCGGCCAAGTGTCGATCTGCCCACATCCCCGGTCACCTCCTCCGGCGCCTTCCGTCGTCTTTGTCGGACATCACCAAGCTTCCAGGTTCCTCCCATGGATCACCAACCCCCTGCCGCCATCTTCGACTACCTCCGGCCAGCTCCTTGTAATACCCCGGAGAATGGCTTAAATGGAGTGAAATAAGCTACTCATACCAACAAGGTACCTTTTTTTTCTTGGTAGCCATCCTATAAGAACTCTAAAGTTAAGCGTGCTTGCTTTGGGGTAATTCTAAGATGGGTGACCTCCTGGGAAGTCTCCCAGGGTGTGCGTGAGTGCGGAAAAATACACTGGAAAGAGCTCATGTTGGTTTGTGGGGTCAGCCTTCACTTCCGAGCCGACAACATCTTGAGTAGCACCCCGTCTTTCCGCTGCGCTGAAGATAGGGGTGTTACAGATGGTATCAGAGCCAGACCGCGATCGCGTGCTGTGGTATTAAGGCGCCTAGCGGGGTGAAAAGATCCACGGGATGTGGATGGTTGTGGCGTCCATGGGATGTGGATGGCCGAGAGCAACAAGGACGTTGCGATCTTAAGGGGGGCGAATGTAATACCCCGGAGAATGGCTTAAATGGAGTGAAATAAGCTACTCATACCAACAATGTACATTTCTTTCTTGGTAGCCATCCTATAACAACTCCAAAGTTAAGTGTGCTTGCTTTGGGGTAATTCTAGGATAGGTGACCTCCTGGGAAGTCTCTAAGGGTGTGCTTGAGTGAGGCCAAAATGCATTGGAAAGAGCTCATGTTGGTTTGTGGGGTTGGCCTTCATTTCCGAGCCGGCAACATCTAGAGTGGCACCCCATCTTTCCGCTGCGCTGAAGATGGGGGTGTTACACACCTCATCGAGTCCGGCGAGAGCTTCCCCATCATCTCCGGGCTCTTCTTCATCCACGTGATCGGCGACTTCACAAGCAGCTCCCGTTGACCACACTCGTCATCAATCCATCTTCCCCGGCGTCCCTTCATGCCGCCATCATGACCCTCATCGTCACCATGTGCAACATCCAGCCAAGTGACATGTTGTTCCGATCATCTTCCTCGAATGAAGAAAACCGTCCATTTATCCACTGCCGGAGCCCCCTCATCTCATGACTCTCCCATGGCCTCGACCACAACAGCTCCGGTCACCTTCTTCTTTATTCCGGCCACCCCGAAAGCCGTAACACTATCGAAGAACAAAACTCCGTCGCGCCACCACAAGCTTCCATCGCCGGCCAACCATCATCCTGCCACGACCCTCATCAACCTCCGGTAGTCACATCTTCATTCCAAGACTGTTGCACCATCTCCGCCGTTGCTCCGGTCATCTTCTCCATTATTCCGGCGAAGAAAACCCCCGAACTATCTCGAGACTCCGGAAGTCGCATCTCCACCTCCTTCTTCACTCTTCTCCGGGGAGCTTCACCTCACCATTGCCGATCTGCCCATGCCTGTCACAAACGGCGAACTCATCTTCGTCTCCCGCGGCCTCATCTCTCCAAGTGGCCATGGCCGAAAGCCAAGGGTGGGAAAGAAACCCCCTTCGGAATGCTTCCACCCAACTCCGTTGCAAAGCCGAAGCAGCTCCACAACGCCCACGTCCAAGGGGGGTCTGCTACGCCGCAAGACTCTCGCGACGGGAAGCAAGAGTCAAGCGACGGGAACGGTTCCGGACGAGGGAGGCTTCCAATTTCACTTTGCCAAATGCTTTGGGAAGTATCGGGAGCAAAGGTCCTGCAGTACAAGAAACTTTGGAGTCTTCCTTGGGACCTCGAGGTCCCATCTCTTCCCGCGAAAGACCCCGAAATACATTGCACTACTTTTGATCCCGTCGTAAACCTCCTCAAGCTTGGCGACGTGTGTTCACTCTTGCGACGGGCTCAACAAGTCCTTTTGGCTTGTTTAATTTATTTTAATGTTTGTTTAATTATTGTAATGGGTTGATTAAAGCCCATAATTAATTAGTTAGCTTAATTAATCCATGTAAATAGGGTTTGCCTATATATATGGCACTTCCCAACAATTGTTCTTCACCTTTTGAATTGAATGAATTTTTGCTTGAATGCAATCCATTTTTCTTAAGGTCACTTGAGAGTTTGTGGGAATTGAGAACCCTCATCTAATTGTTTTTGTAGCTTGAGCTATTCACAATTCTTGGATCTTGAAGCAAATCCAAAGTTGAAACCATTGTTGCATAAACATTGGGAGCTTCCCTATCCTCTTGTTCTTCATCCCATTTCTTCTTCCCTTTCATTTTATTTTTCCATCTTTTGATTTCTTTGTTTTGGATCCTTGGGCTACTCCAGGTTGTTACGGGCAGGCTTTTTCTCCCTTGTTATGATAGGGCAAGGTTTACAGCACCAATGTGGAGATGAGTATATCCCTGGGAAAGCCATTGACGTGGGAATTCCGGTGGTATTGCTTCTAAAGTGACGAATTGTTCTTGAGAAGTGGCTGGGATGAGGTGTTAATCTAGCTTTGAAGCAGCAATGTATTCCTTCACTCCTCGAGGACGGTGTTGGACAAGAGATTTGATGTGTGTCCAAGTACCAAGGAATTTCTTGGCGAAAGCAGAATAAGGATTTATCAAAGGAATATCGGTATCTGAAACTTTGGATTCATCAGGTATGACATTAACTTCATACAGATAATCATATTTCTTGGACAGGGTTTTGAGTGATGGTGGTGAAAGCGGTTTTTGGGAAATTGTGGATAAGGGTTGGAAAGGAACAGTGGAAGAGCTTTCCGCAGACATGGTGGAGAAAAACAAAAACAAAGATTATTTTTAAGGAGTGGGCACAATGTGATGAACAGACACAATAGACAACATTACTATGTCCCCTTGAACCGCACTTGAATGGACTGGCTGAGTGGTCTGATGTAGAATGGGTAGGAGATTTTGGGTAAAAGGATTGTATGGTTTAATATTTTGAGGTTGGTGATAGTGGTGGCTTGGGTGGTCGTATATGAGGGGCATATATGGATTTCTTGCTTTAGAAGCTAGATTTGGATTTTCAGGGAGTCCATTTCTTTTTTCTGTAGCTCGAAAAAGTGGAACAAGCTTGTCCCAGATAGACAAATCTCGTATTTCAGATCAAGCATCCGTTGCTCTAGGGTCTTTATGAGGCCAGCATGCTTGGACTTGTTTTCAGTTATGATCTGGTCCATCTTTGATTCCACCCGTTGTATTGAATTCCTCAAGTTTCCTAATACGCTGTTTTGTGCCAGTGCATTTTCAGTTTACCAATTGAGTGTAGCTTCAATTTCATTATTTTGTCTTCTTTCTCCGAATAATAGGACCTCATTGATGAGTTCTCTTTTTGGGGAGTGATTGACACCGCCTTTGACAAAAGGCTGAAGCGGGGGGGAAATGGGCTTCGTCGTTGATATGGAGCATCATGATTTCTTCTGGATGCTTTGTTGGTTTCACTACGTGTTCTTCGTTGACATGAGTGTTGTTGCTGTAGGAAACTAGATATTCATAGTTCCCCGTGGATTCTCCAAGCGACCCGATGGTTGGATCTCCCTACATGTATCTTTCGTAGAATTCATGATCTAACCCCTTATTTTTGTTTTTCTTCTTGCCCTTGCATCTTTTTGGTTCATCTTCGTTGATTGTCTGACTTTGGTAGTCCACACAATCACAGTCTAAATCCCATGGCAAATATTTTTAAAAGGATCACGGAACCAATGGATTCTCTTTCCTTCTTTGTCAAAGAACTTTATCCAGTTTTGTTGTGCCATGGTACTTCTGCACTCCTCATTTGTTGGACTCATCATCTGGATGGATGGTATAAATGAGGTGGAATTCCTCTTTTTGTGCTTGGAATGATCGAAGCTCATGGCTACTAATTTGTCTACAAGCCACTTGAGTATTCGTACAATAAAGTGGATATCGGACTGGCACCCTGTGAATCCTAGCCCGAGAAGTCATTTGAGTATTACGGGTTATCCGAGTGTTTTTATTCTGTGAGGTTTATTTTTACACTTCTAAATCGGGACCAAATACACTGTTGTTGTGATAGCTTCTCATATAAGGTATTGAACTTAAAATTGACTGCATTTGCATATCACATGACCCCACCTTATATTTTTTAATTGAGTCGAGCAGATACATTAGATCCGTGTATTGCGCGTCCAGTATCATTTCTGACCTCACTCACCGGATACTTGTGTATTTGTTTGTGATCACCTTGGACTGCAGAATATACCAGGTTGTGAATTAACCCAGCATTCAGCCATCGGGTTGTGAGCAAAATGTGTGACTTTATCCGAGTGATCCAGATAAATTCCATCTGTTATAATTATATATAAAATAATTTCTTCTTCTTTTACTTTCCATAGTATTTTCACCTTCTTTCCAGATACTGCTTAATTTTTCTGCGTCTAGATTTTTGACATGGCAGGTTCAGAACAACCTTCCAACCAGGATCTGATGGACATGCTGCAAAGGATAAATGCTCAACTTGAAAACATGGAGCAAAAGATGAATAGGATTGCTGGGTGTAGGGGAGTTACACAGCTGGAACCTGAGTCATTAAGTCTATTAAATTCTGATGACGGAGAGAAGCAGCCTGACGAGGTATTTTCTGAGAAGTCAGATGACGGTGATATTCCGAGAGACTGTATGTGGAAATCGGCACTGGGGACACAACTGCTAACACTTTTGAGCAATGCCCAAAGTCTCCAAGGGTTATATCTTATCATTTTTCTACTTTGGAAATAGTCCCAAGATCTGAGGCGAATGAGCGAAATCTGAGTCTGTCAGATAACTGCATCAGTCCTGAGTTAAATTCTGAGTACATTGATCCATTTGGGAATATGCTGAGAGTCTGAGACCGAGTCAGTATAATATGCACTGACTTGAGAACTTGAGTCTACCGGATAAAATGGGTATTGATCATGTTCAATTCAAGTCTGTTGGAAAGATTCCTTTGAGTCACATTCTTTATTTGATCTCAACTTTGGGATTAAAAGGGATCAGGGTGCATCTGCGAGCTAATCACTTCCCACTATCAAAATGGAGATTTCTTCGTGACTATGAGTGGTCATCGACAATTATGTCTGTTGGGATTTCTAAAGTGAAAAAGATGGAGTATACTTTAAGTCATAGTTCTCTGGTCAATCCACCTGCGATATCTTTTCAATCAGCTTTGGAGTCCAAAGCTTTTGAAGGGGTAGAGGATGCCATAAAAATCCAGATCAACCAAACCCATTACCCGGTTCAGTCCGACAATGGTAGAAAAGACCCGACTAAATTAAAGGACCCGGATGGAATCCAATTGTGGATTCCTTAATTTTGAAGCAATAAGCCATCGCTGTCACCGAAGAGTCGCCAGAAGATGACCGGAGAAGCCGCCGGAGCATCAGTGTAACACCCCGGATTTGATAACCCAGGCCGGGATGTCACCGCCGCATTCCCCTAGCAAGACACGGCTTCCCGAGCTTGCTAAGGAAACGCAAGGCTTGTGGGTATGTAAAAGATTTAAAACATTTCAAGATATAGTCCGGAAATTTATAATACTTAGTACGATAGTCGAAATTATCACGTGCGGAAAATAAATAAAGTAAGTGCAGCGGAAAGTAAAATCACGGCCAACATGGCCAAATCCTCGGGTTTAACAGACCCGGTAAAACAGTACGATGCAGAAATTTAAAATGTCCATTATGGTTTCCCCCAAGTGCATATGCAATGCGTCACTCGACATACTCTGTAAAAGAAAAATGACAACGGTTGTCAGTATAAAAATATACTGAGTAAGTTAATCCCTAACTAACAAATAAAAGAGGTTACAAGTGTTAAAACTAAAGATTTCGCTTATCGTACGAGGATTTAAAAGTACATGATTTATTAGCAGCGGAAAGTTATGATTAAAGAACTTAATTTAAAAAGCGAAACTTAAAGCATAATTCAAGGTGCATAAAATTTAAATACATAATTAAAGACAGGATAAATACGATTTAAGCATAATGAAACACTCACACGAGTCTTTTACTTTTCATCCCGTAAACTAAGAAGAGGACACCATACCGGGAGATCACTAACGAGGCAATCTCAACATAGGACCACTAACGAGGCAGTCCAAACAATGGGAGACCACTAACGAGGCAGTCTCAAAGATAGTAGGACCACTAACGAGGCGATCCACAAAGATAGTAGGACCACTAACGAGGCGATCCACAAAGATGGTAGGACCACTAACGAGGCAGTCCACAAATACAGCGCGCGAGATCACTAACGAGGCAATCTCAGATAGTAAGGAGACCACTAACGAGGCAGTCTCAAAGATAATGATAGTATGAAGATCGGCTCAGCCTAGTGAACGGGATTTTTCGAAAGTTCGTATTTCAAAGTTATCAAAGGATCGATATCGCGTTTTCATAGTTCGAGTTTTCTCAAGTTCGAAAAATCCTATTCGAGGCAGTTTACGCCTTTCTTAATTTAAAATTCGTTTTTCCTCCAAAAATTCTGAAACTTGGCCAGTAATTCAAAAACACACACACGAACAACTTTCATGTTTTAAGTTTTTGGAAATAAGGTTCCGAAGTGGGTTAAAATTTGAGTTTATTGCAAAGAATAATTTACGTCTTAAAAACTGTTGTCGTCACAGGTTCGTGTAACGCCGATTAAAAATTCATTTCAAAACCAAACGATGTGAAATTTTTACAGTAACTACACGACACATCAAGGAACAACTTTCATGTTTTAAGTTTTTGGAAATAATGAATTCTTGGTACTCAAAAATCGTGTGTAACTCTCTGCACACTCATGGCCTTTAAAACGAATTCAAAACAGTTTCAAAAACTTGGCCGTTTGACATATCAAATGAACACCAAAATTCGTGAAATTTTGTAGGCATAATCTAGACACAATTATCTACAACTTTTGTTTAGGAATGCAAAGTTAAATCATTCGAAAAATGGGTGAAAAACATGCATCAAGTTGAATGAAGAAATCTGTCACAGATTTAAACGGTTCGGTTCAATACAGAAAGTTCATGGCGAAAATTGGGATGGCAAAACTTAATGTCAATGGCTGAAATTTGGACACAAGATAGATAAAGGTGTTAGGAACAACTTTTATGTTGAAAAGTTTTCGGTTTGAATTCCCGAAGGTCGAGTTTTTGGCGAGTCTTTAAAATTGGACGAAAATAGGGTTTTTGAAAACCGATTTTTGTTACAAGCCTATATCTCAGAATCTAAACAACAAACAACCGCAAAAATTTGTGAGTAAGGTGTTAACTTACTGATTTAGAGATTAGGGTCACTGGAACGGGTATCCGGACGTCCTAGGGTCGCGACGAACGGCCAATCTTTCCGATCGCTTTTTGTTCGTTTTCCGGCGTGAAATCGTAGCAAAGGAAAAGGGTTAGAATTCTAGTTTTGGAGACTTATGGACGGATGGAATACTGTATTAAGACTTACCAAGGCTCTATGAGGCGGTGGCTCTGTCCCGTGTGCCTCGTCGTCGCCGGAATGTTCGCCGGAAAGTGGAGTCGAATAGGTTTTTGGCTTGGGAAGGAAGAATGAAGTGGTAGGGGAGTGTTTTCTGTAAAGCTAGGGTTTTGAGGCGCCCCCAGCCATCCCTAAGCCTTCCTTAAGGCTGGGATTTGGTTTCCCTCGAAGGGAGATGTAATTTCGGCAAGAAAATCACCCCCGAATGGAAAGATTACACCTTCAGCCCCTCTGGCGCGCTGGTGGCGCGCACCTAAGCTTTTGTCCGCGTGGAGTACGCGTGCCAGGCCTGGCGTCGCGACGCCCTTGGCCGCGCGGTGGCCGCGCGGCGGCGCGCGGACAGCGCGGGCCGGCCGGACCGGCCGGTTCGGCTCCGCGTGTTCCGTCGGGTCTTCCCTCGCTTTCCCCTATCGGTTTCCTACGTGTTAGCTCGATTCCCCGGGGCGTCTTCGTTGCGGAATCTTCTCCTTAATCTTGCTACGAGTCCGGCTTGTCGCTCGCAACGTTTCCGGGTCCTACTTACCCCAGTCTAAATTGGTTTCAACACCACCTATCGTCCTTGTGGTCTAATTCGTGATGTAATTTGTGATTTATTTCGTGACTGAACTTAGAAATTAGTTCTAAGCTGCCTACGTACCCTGTGAAGGGATCAAGTCATGACGTAGTTCAAAACAATTTGAATTTGTTTTTCCTCGGGTGTTACATCCTCCCCCCCTTAAGAATACAGTTATGTCCCCATAACTGTGGTCGGGTCGTCTTGGAAGAGGGTAGGGTAACGTTGCCTCATGTCGGCTTCCAATTCCCAGGTTGCCGTCTCCGTCTCGTGGTTGGACCACAGGACCTTGACCATCTTTACAGTTTTATTCCTTGTCACCCTTTCCTTGAAGTCGAGTATTTGCACCGGGGTTTCTTCATAGGTCAAGTCATCATCCAATTCGATTACGTCCGGTTGGAGTACCTGCGACGTGTCGGGCACATACTTCTTTAGCTGGGAAACGTGAAACACGTTATGGACGCGTGCTAGTTGAGGCGGCAGCGCCAGCCGGTACGCCAGATTCCCTACTCTCTCTAGGATCTCATATGGCCCTATGTATCGTGGGCTCAGTTTCCCCCGCTTGCCAAAGCGCATTACGCCCTTCATTGGCGAGACCTTCAGCATGACCTTGTCACCGACTTGAAATTCCAAGTCCTGCCGTCTCACGTCCGCATAACTCTTTTGCCGGTCCTGAGCGGCTCTCATCTTTCCCTGGATAACCTTAACTTGCTGAGCCATGTCCTCCACCAGTTGTGGCCCTACTGTCACTACTCGATCGTTCTCTTCCCAACTCAATGGGCTCCGGCATCTTCGTCCATACAGTGCCTCGAAGGGCGCCATGCCGATGCTCGCATGGTAACTGTTGTTATAGGAGAACTCGATCAAGGGTAAATGGTGCTCCCAACTTCCCTTGAATTCCAAGACACAAGCCCTCAACATGTCCTCCAGCGTCTGTATAGTTCGCTCCGTCTGTCCATCCGTCATAGGGTGGAACGCCGTACTCATCTTTATCTGCGTCCCCAGAGCTTCTTGCAGCTTGGTCCAAAACTGGGAGACGAATCTGCTATCCCTATCCGAGATGATGTCATGCGGCACCCCGTGCCGGCGTACCACATTGTCTATGTATGCCCTTGCTAGTTGGTCCATTGTCCAAGTGTCCTTCATCGGGATGAAAATGGCGGCCTTCGTTAACCTATCCACGATCACCCAGATCTTATTCATTCCTTTTGGCGATCGAGGCAACCCTGAAACAAAATCCATGGAGATGCTATCCCACTTCCAGCTTGGGATCTCCAATGGTTGCATTAATCCTAAGGGCTTTTGCCGTACTGCCTTGATCTTCTGGCAGGTAAGGCACCTTGCCACGAATTCGGCCACCTCTCTCTTCATGTTCGGCCACCAATAATTTTCCTTCAAGTCCTTATACAGCTTATCCCCTCCGGGGTGGACCGAGTAGGGGGTGCTATGGCCTTCCTCCATTACCTTCTTCTTCAGATCTGCGGACTCCCGGGGTATACACCATCTTCCCCTGAAGCGGATGCTCCCGTCCTCGTGAATCTGGAAATCTACTGCCTTTCCTTCGGCAATGCTTCTCCTTATTTCCTCCATCTGTTCGTCACCCGACTGGGCGAGTCGTATTTCTTCGAATACGGTAGGGCTTACTACCATCGCGTTGACGACCTCGGTTACCGTACCGGGCTGCACCAGTTCCAGGCTTAGTTTCGCCAAATCTCTGTACAATTCGGCCGGTATCACCAGTGAGTTCGTGACATGTTGCGCCTTCCGACTCAAGGCGTCGGCCACGACGTTGGCCTTGCCCTCGTGATACGCGACTTCTAGGTCGTAATCTTTGATCAATTCCAACCATCTCCTCTGCCTCAAGTTCAGTTCTCTTTGCGTGAATATGTACTTGAGGCTCTTATGGTCGGTAAACATCCGACACTTCCGCCCATAGAGATAGTGTCTCCAGATTTTCAGGGCGAACACGACCGCGGCCAGTTCCAGGTCGTGCGTCGGGTAGTTTTGCTCGTGCGGTTTCAGCTGTCGTGATGCGTACGCTATGACCTTTTGATCCTGCATCGGTACGCATCCCAGTCCTTCTCTCGAGGCGTCGCTATACACCTCGAAGTCTCCATCCTCTGATGGTAACGCCAACACCGGCGCCGTGGTAAGTCGTTTCTTCAGCTCCTGGAATGCGGCTTCGCACTCGCCAGTCCAGTCATACTTCACCCCCTTCTTCAGCAGTTGGGTCAATGGGCGGGCGATTTTGGAGAAATCTTGGACAAATCGCCTGTAGTAGCCCGCCAGTCCGAGAAAGCTTCTTATCTCCGTTGGGCTCTTCGGGGGTACCCACTCGGTTACAGCCGAGATTTTCGCCGGGTCTACCGCCACTCCGCTGGCGGATACGATATGCCCAAGGAATGTTACCTCCCTCAGCCAGAAGTCGCATTTGGACAACTTCCCATATAGCTGATTTTCTCGGAGGATCCTCAGCACTTTATGTAAGTGCTTGGAATGTTCTTCCTCGTCCCTTGAGTAGACCAAGATGTCGTCTATGAATACCACTACGCATTGATCTAACAGTCCTCGGAACACGTTGTTCATGAGGTTCATGAACATCGCCGGGGCATTCGTCAGTCCGAATGACAGGACTGTGAATTCGTAGTGTCCGTAGCGAGTCCTGAACGCTGTCTTTGGGATGTCCTTCTCAGCAATTCGCAGCTGATGATATCCCGATCGCAGGTCGATCTTGGAGAACACAGTAGCTCCCTTCAGCTGGTCAAACAGATCCTCGATCCTGGGCAACGGATACTTGTTCTTGATAGTGACTTGATTAAGTCCCCTATAGTCAATACACAGTCTCAGACTCCCATCCTTCTTTTTGACGAATAAGACCGGTGCTCCCCATGGAGACGTACTCGGTCGGATATATCCCTTTTCCAGCAATTCTTCGAGCTGTTCCTTTAGCTCCTTCATCTCCGGCGGTGCCATGCGGTAAGGAGCCTTTGATACAGGTTCCGTTCCCGGGATAAGATCTATGGTGAACTCGAGATCCCTCTCAGGGGGCATGCCAGGAACGTCCTCTGGGAACACATCCGGGTACTCTCTCACCACCGGAATGTTGTCTATCTTTACCCCTTCAGCCTCGAGGTTGTGAACGTAGCATGCGTATAGCGCGTGGCCCTTACGCATTAGGCTACCTAACTCTCGGACGTTGATTAACTTGTTAGATTTCTTAGGGGGTTGAGAGTAGAAGATGACTCTTTTCCCCCTACTTTTTGACAGCGTGATCTTTTGCTTTTGGCATTCGATCACGGCCTTATACCGGGTTAGCCAATCCATTCCTAGTATGACGTCAAAGTCCCTGACGTTGAACTCTACCAAGTTTGCGAAAAGCTCTACGTTCTTTATCACTATAGGTATTCCATTGTAGCGTTTAGAGCATGCTATTACTTCTCCAGAGGGCAGTTGGATGCCTAAGCTAATTATCTCGCACTTAGGTAGATCTAGTTCAGTTACGACTCTCGAAGATACAATCGAGCAACTGGCTCCGGAATCAAATAAGACTCTAAGTGGAGTACTTAGGACATGGAAAGTACCTGCCATCACATCACCCTGCGCGGGTATGTCAGCCTGGTTGATCACGTTCAACCTCCCCATCGGCCTCCCTTGATTGGCTGGCTGGTTCGGATTTGGGTTTGCATTTTGCTGCTGGTTCGGAGGGCGTTGGTTCGGATTCGGAGGAGGCCGATATCCTTGGTTGTTGCCATTCCTACCTCCCTGGTTGAACGGCTCGTTAGGTCCAATGACCAAGTCTTCCCTTTTCGTGATGTTCTCGAGTCGGGTTCGACATTCCTCCCTCCGATGGCCAATTCGGCCGCACCGGAAGCACTCGCCCATCTGAGGACACCTCCTTACCAGGTGCGGCCTGCCACATCGTGGGCACGGCGGCACTCGCCCTCCTTGGTTGACATTCCGACCATTGTTGTTCTGAGCATTCTCGTTCGGCCCTCGCCGAAAGTTGTCCCCGCCAGAAGTGTTGCTTGTCCGGTTATCCCTGTTCCTCTTGTCTGGGCCTTGCGCCCCTCGGCTGGATTCCCCAGCAGTCTTCCTCTTTAGTTGTTGCACTCGTGCTACTGCTACTGCACGATCGTAGACAGATTGCAGGTCCGGGTAGTTAACTCCAGTGATCACCTCCCGAATCGACAAGTTCAAACCCATTTCGAACTTTTGCGCCTTCTCCCCGTCAGTAGGTACCATCCTGGGCGCAAATCTCACCAATTCCTTAAACCGTGCATAGTATTCTTGAACAGATTTCTCTCCCTGCTTCAGGGATGAGAACTCCTCGTACAGTGCTGCCTTAGTACTCATCGGGTGGAAGCGCTCCCGGAGTAACTCCATGAACTCGTTCCACGAGTAAGGTTCATCATCCTCCGCCAGCTTCCCTTGGGTAGCCTGCCACCAGTCGTCGGCCTCGCCACCCAGATAGTACGAGGCCACGTGGACCTTCTCCCCCTCCGGGCATCTTACCGCCTTTAGCAATTTGTCGAAGGTTCTCAACCATTCTTCCAGCTTAGCGGGGTCTTCCTCCCCGACGTAGTAAGGTGGTCGGTAGGGGTTCACCGCAGCCAAGTAGTTGATCCTCGCTTCTGGTGGTGGCGCCGCGGCAGCTCCACCCTGGTTAACGTAAGCATTACCCAGTGCGATTAGTAACTCTTCATATTTCTCAGTCGCCCTTCCGCAGGGTTAGGCATTGGTCCTGCCGGGTTTGGCATCTCCGCGTCAGGTGCCTGCTCATTGGGTTGGCCCGGCGTGCCGTGGGTGTTGGGGGTGGCAGGGAAGGCCCTTGGTCGTCCTCGAGGTGCCATCCTGTTACAACCGAGGAAGGTGTAAAGTTCAGGGAGATTCGATAAAGTGGAAAAAAAGTCTTGCTGAATTGTATGGTGCTAATCAGGAGTTGGTCAGTATTTGCATTTATTTATTCAGTCGTTTAGGGTTTAGGGTCTGAGGTGCTTGTCGTTTTGTTATGCAGAAATGGATGCGTTGTTTGTCTGTCGGCGCTTTGTTAAGATGTAAAGAGGGTGTATAAAATAAGTTTTTGTGACTTTATTGCTCAGTAGAAGTTTTTGTTTCGATACAAGCGACAAGTAGCAAAGATCCTGAAAATATTTTGGGAAAATAGAAAAGGAGAACAATGGGAATAATGCATCAAAAATCTCTAATCCTGCGAAGGGTAGGTGGTCGGGTCCTCCATGGGGTCATCCTCATCACTTGATTCCTCGATGGTGCCCGTGCCAAGGGGCCCATGGAACACTGGGCTGGCTGGCCAACTGGGCCCAGCATCAGGAGCAGGATCAACGAATGCAACTGGGGTTTGGACGGCTGCAGGGACAGCGACAGGGTCAATAACGAGGCTAGTGACAGGAGGAGTTCCTGGGTTGAGTGGGGCAGGTGGAAGCAGATCATCCTTCAGGTGATGCAGTTGATGTCCCAAGACCCCTGCTTGGGTCTCTACGTCGTCAATCTGGGTCCGAAGCTCAGTCTCGCGGGTCTGGAGTTCGTTGATTTGGACTTGGAGTTGGGTTATATCCTGGTGTCCTGCTTGGCCCAGATTAGTTAGGTGGCCCAAGTTAGCTTCCATTTGCTCTACCCTTAGTCTGAAGTTGTTCACGTTTTGAGGAGATTCGAGGTATGCTTCAATCAACCTCATTAGTAGGTTGATCATGTTCACGTTTGGGGAAGCCATCTAGTGTTAACAAGGTAGGTTAGAGTTAGACGTTTTTCAGGCAAGGTTAAGATATGCACAAATTTAAATCTATATGCAACATGCAAGTGCAAGTCCCTTCCCCATAAAATTTAGTTTAAAACAAATTGCGAAGGGTTGGGCCTCTATAGTGGGCCAAAATTTAATATTTCTTGGGCTAAGATTTGGGCTATGTAAAAAAAAGATTATAGATTTTTGGGCTAAAAATAGTACTAGTAGTCAAATAAATAATTTTAAAAGAAATAACACTTGGGTTTAAAAATATTGGTTTAAAACAATAGTAGTAGCTTTAAAAATTTTCCGGGCTCTGATACCAACTTGTAACACCCCGGATTTGATAACCCAGGCCGGGATGTCACCGCCGCATTCCCCTAGCAAGACACGGCTTCCCGAGCTTGCTAAGGAAACGCTAGGCTTGTGGGTATGTAAAAGATTTAAAACATTTCAAGATATAGTCCGGAAATTTATAATACTTAGTACGATAGTCGAAATTATCACGTGCGGAAAATAAATAAAGTAAGTGCAGCGGAAAGTAAAATCACGGCCAACATGGCCAAATCCTCGGGTTTAACAGACCCGGTAAAACAGTACGATGCAGAAATTTAAAATGTCCATTATGGTTTCCCCCAAGTGCATATGCAATGCGTCACTCGACATACTCTGTAAAAGAAAAATGACAACGGTTGTCAGTATAAAAATATACTGAGTAAGTTAATCCCTAACTAACAAATAAAAGAGGTTACAAGTGTTAAAACTAAAGATTTCGCTTATCGTACGAGGATTTAAAAGTACATGATTTATTAGCAGCGGAAAGTTATGATTAAAGAACTTAATTTAAAAAGCGAAACTTAAAGCATAATTCAAGGTGCATAAAATTTAAATACGTAATTAAAGACAGGATAAATACGATTTAAGCATAATGAAACACTCACACGAGTCTTTTACTTTTCATCCCGTAAACTAAGAAGAGGACACCATACCGGGAGATCACTAACGAGGCAATCTCAACATAGGACCACTAACGAGGCAGTCCAAACAATGGGAGACCACTAACGAGGCAGTCTCAAAGATAGTAGGACCACTAACGAGGCGATCCACAAAGATAGTAGGACCACTAACGAGGCGATCCACAAAGATGGTAGGACCACTAACGAGGCAGTCCACAAATACAGCGCGCGAGATCACTAACGAGGCAATCTCAGATAGTAAGGAGACCACTAACGAGGCAGTCTCAAAGATAATGATAGTATGAAGATCGGCTCAGCCTAGTGAACGGGATTTTTCGAAAGTTCGTATTTCAAAGTTATCAAAGGATCGATATCGCGTTTTCATAGTTCGAGTTTTCTCAAGTTCGAAAAATCCTATTCGAGGCAGTTTACGCCTTTCTTAATTTAAAATTCGTTTTTCCTCCAAAAATTCTGAAACTTGGCCAGTAATTCAAAAACACACACACGAACAACTTTCATGTTTTAAGTTTTTGGAAATAAGGTTCCGAAGTGGGTTAAAATTTGAGTTTATTGCAAAGAATAATTTACGTCTTAAAAACTGTTGTCGTCACAGGTTCGTGTAACGCCGATTAAAAATTCATTTCAAAACCAAACGATGTGAAATTTTTACAGTAACTACACGACACATCAAGGAACAACTTTCATGTTTTAAGTTTTTGGAAATAATGAATTCTTGGTACTCAAAAATCGTGTGTAACTCTCTGCACACTCATGGCCTTTAAAACGAATTCAAAACAGTTTCAAAAACTTGGCCGTTTGACATATCAAATGAACACCAAAATTCGTGAAATTTTGTAGGCATAATCTAGACACAATTATCTACAACTTTTGTTTAGGAATGCAAAGTTAAATCATTCGAAAAATGGGTGAAAAACATGCATCAAGTTGAATGAAGAAATCTGTCACAGATTTAAACGGTTCGGTTCAATACAGAAAGTTCATGGCGAAAATTGGGATGGCAAAACTTAATGTCAATGGCTGAAATTTGGACACAAGATAGATAAAGGTGTTAGGAACAACTTTTATGTTGAAAAGTTTTCGGTTTGAATTCCCGAAGGTCGAGTTTTTGGCGAGTCTTTAAAATTGGACGAAAATAGGGTTTTTGAAAACCGATTTTTGTTACAAGCCTATATCTCAGAATCTAAACAACAAACAACCGCAAAAATTTGTGAGTAAGGTGTTAACTTACTGATTTAGAGATTAGGGTCACTGGAACGGGTATCCGGACGTCCTAGGGTCGCGACGAACGGCCAATCTTTCCGATCGCTTTTTGTTCGTTTTCCGGCGTGAAATCGTAGCAAAGGAAAAGGGTTAGAATTCTAGTTTTGGAGACTTATGGACGGATGGAATACTGTATTAAGACTTACCAAGGCTCTATGAGGCGGTGGCTCTGTCCCGTGTGCCTCGTCGTCGCCGGAATGTTCGCCGGAAAGTGGAGTCGAATAGGTTTTTGGCTTGGGAAGGAAGAATGAAGTGGTAGGGGAGTGTTTTCTGTAAAGCTAGGGTTTTGAGGCGCCCCCAGCCATCCCTAAGCCTTCCTTAAGGCTGGGATTTGGTTTCCCTCGAAGGGAGATGTAATTTCGGCAAGAAAATCACCCCCGAATGGAAAGATTACACCTTCAGCCCCTCTGGCGCGCTGGTGGCGCGCACCTAAGCTTTTGTCCGCGCGGAGTACGCGTGCCAGGCCTGGCGTCGCGACGCCCTTGGCCGCGCGGTGGCCGCGCGGCGGCGCGCGGACAGCGCGGGCCGGCCGGACCGGCCGGTTCGGCTCCGCGTGTTCCGTCGGGTCTTCCCTCGCTTTCCCCTATCGGTTTCCTACGTGTTAGCTCGATTCCCCGGGGCGTCTTCGTTGCGGAATCTTCTCCTTAATCTTGCTACGAGTCCGGCTTGTCGCTCGCAACGTTTCCGGGTCCTACTTACCCCAGTCTAAATTGGTTTCAACACCACCTATCGTCCTTGTGGTCTAATTCGTGATGTAATTTGTGATTTATTTCGTGACTGAACTTAGAAATTAGTTCTAAGCTGCCTACGTACCCTGTGAAGGGATCAAGTCATGACGTAGTTCAAAACAATTTGAATTTGTTTTTCCTCGGGTGTTACAATCAGAGCATCACCGGAAGGTCAAACGAAGCTCGCCAGAAAGTTGGTCGGAAGTTGGCAGTCGCCGGAAGATGACCGGAGAAGCCGCCGGAGCATTGGAGCATCGCCGGAAGGTCAAACGGAGCTCGCCGGAAAGTTGGTCGGAAGTTGGCCGTCGCCGGAAGATTGGCCGGAGGTTGGCCAGAACCACCGCCGGTCGCCGGACAAATTTTGGTCGAAGTCGGAAGATGGTCGGATAATATTTACATATTATTAAGGCTAGGGGTGTAAATGAGACTGATAGGCTCGTAAAATATTCGGGCTCGACTCGATCAAAACTCGACCAAAGCTCGACTCGAAAGGCTCGACTCGAATTCGAGATCGGCTCGGAAGGTTAATGAGCCCAAGCCGAGCTAACCAATACTCGGCTCGAAAGCTCGATAATAGGCTCGAATACATATATATACATATCAATTATACATAGTATATGTATAATCTACTTATTACTCCTATAAATTTTCTTTTCTATTTTTTCTTTTTTATGGTTAGTAGTAGGAACTAGGAATAGTTTAATATATTAAATCTATTATACTTCAATCCTTCAAGTTTTAAAGCTCATTATTTAATAATTTGACAATTATTCCTAATTTTATATCGAGCTTAGTTTGGGAATGGAGATCTGGTCCAGTGGTAATGTCCCCTTTTATCCATCTTTTTAACTTGTGTGATTTGAGCCCCTACAAACATTTATTAGCATATGAGTGTCAATTTTTAAAAAAAAAACAAAAAAAACAAAAAAAAGAAAAAACACGAGCTTTATTCGAGCCTCGAGCCGAGCTCGAATTCGGCTTTTTTATGTTGAGCTCAAGTCGAGCTCAAGTTTTTAAAGCTCTTCGAGCTTCGAGCTAGAGCCGAGCCGAATTTTTACTTGATCGAGCCGAGCCGAGCCGAGCCAGGCTCGACCTCGGCTCGGCTCGTTTACACCCCTAATTAAGACATGTAATAAGTAAGACAAGTTTGGTGGGGCCCGCATAAAACTTGAGGAAATTGGACTTACGACATGATCCTAGTCTAAGGACAAGCTTATGACGTGATCCTAGTCTGCGGACAAGCTTATGACGTGATCCTAGTCTGCGGACAAAGCCTTATGACGTGATCCTCTAGCGTCATAAGCCTTATGACGTGATCGTCTAGCATCGTAAGCCTTATGACGTGATCGTCTAGCGTCGTAAGCCTTATGACGTGATCTGTGGCTAGCTTCGTAATAGCCCCCTTTTGCGTTTTTACTCATTTTTCATGTATTTTATTATTCCAGAATTGCCCTTTTGTAATGAGGTCTATATATATGACCTCCCAAACACTTGTAAGACATCTTTTGGCATATTGAATGAAAATTACTCATCATTTACAAAAGATCAACGAGAGCATACTCCCTCTCACACTCTTTGAATGCTTGTTGGGAAACATTCATCACTTTGGACTTGAAGCATCCTGGTGATTATCAAACCGAGGCTCGAGTTGAAGGATTGGGTTGAGGTCAAGGTTCCTACACTTTGGCTGCTTCCCCCGACAGACCTTGTTGCGGTTTTGCTTCCTTATCCCTCATTTCCATTCGGTCATTGTAATACCCTGAAAAATTGTTAAGTTAATAATATTTTCTGAAGAAATAATTTAGTATTCTTTCTTAAGAAATTAAATCGAGTTAGGAAATAAATTAAAATGTCGCATATGAAGACAAATGAATTATTTTTTTTAAGGGATAATAATTTAGTCACTAGAGAAATATATTTTCCTAAGGAAATATTGAATAATGCACAATTATTTTCCAAGGGAAAATAATAGAGATACATGTTAATAAGAGGAATACCAAGAGAAATATGTTTTCCAAAGAAAGAAATATTGAAAGAGGCGGAATTATTTTCCAAGGAAAAATAATTTAGTTAAAGTTATAACTGTATTCTGCTAAGGAAAGTTATTTTAACAATAATATTAATTAGGTATTATTTTTCTACCAACTTTTAGATTATGTATAGTTGATTTTATTATTAAACACAAAATTATCATTAGCCTGTTCATAGTAATGTGAGATTCTTATTTTATATGTCATGAAAATTATTTTTACTATAATATAGGATGCAACTGGTGTAATACACCAATTAAGCTCAAGAAAATGCACCTTTAACAGATAAATAGCAGATCGCGTGAAGCCGCTAAGTGGCGTGTAGAAGAGGAAAAAAAAATATATGTGTATATAAATAAAAATATTGACAACAAAAGAGGAATTGTGCAGGCGTAGCATGGGTGAGTAAGCTAGATAGGATTGATGAGTTGTGGGGTAGAGTACGTATGTGTGCATGCTTTCAGGCAAATGGAAAGCCTATTGACTAGGCAAAAATCCATGCATGCATAATCTAAAATAGTTTAATAGTATAAGTTGGACACACTATTATACGTTTCTTCTAAACGGCGTGCAGCAGTGAATTTCGGCCAAGAATTACAATAAAAAAAGGAGCTATGGAGAGAGAATATCAATACTAAAGTAGGTTGAATGACATATAATGAGAAAGCTAATCCTTGAAGAGACGTAAATTGGTAATTTGGGACGGCAATTTACTAATAATAAACCTGCAAGAGATAAGAATTTTGAGTCAGTAAAGATTTGTGCTAAGAAAAACAAAGATAGAGACGTGCAAGTGTGTGCAGTGATGCCTACACAACCACACAGGGTACTAGTAGTAATAATAAAATAAGTAACAGTAACCGCCTAGCCATCCTATAAATATGACGATCTACGGGGGTTGAAGGCATCAGACAATACACAACTAGTACACCAGAGGGTCACATAAGTTCCGAGAGAGTATTTTTGCAGTAAAGGTTCTAACGTTTTTAGTACGCATAAAAATCAACAATCTAGCGAGCTATCTTCGAAAGAAATTGTAAGTAGATTTTTGTTCTATGGACTTTGTCCCAAGAGTATTTTGCATGTTTAAATTCCTTTGTGTTTTAATAATTTTAGGGTTTATTCATGCAATTGATTTATGCAGAGGTAATGTCCCATTATGTGTTTCACTATTTTTGGGGCTAGACCATGCATGTGAAAAATGAAATTTTCAGCGTATGGCATGTGATTATTGAATTATTATTATGCGGCGTATATCAAAGAGGTAGATATCGTCGTAAGTTATTTCATGGGTTATCCAAGGGATCCCCATGAAAAGGATTGTGTTTGGGCCAAGGGTCTCACAATCAGTTTTTCTAGATGCAAGGTAGGGCCATCCTTGTATACCATAGTTTGACTTCGGTCACTATGTGAGCATGCTAGGTCCAATGAGATATCCCGGGCGTAGAGTCATAGTCGAGCTACATGTGGATTGAATAGTTTTAACGGTTTGACATGCCATTTACTGTTGAGTAATATTAAACTGTTTTTGTCCAAGGGACAAGAATTTACTTGCTCAGCCGGTGGGCTGATAAACTTTACTTACCTCCTTTTACAAGATTTTGCATATGTGGACCCCACTAAGAGGCATGGGCACGGGCACGGGTGTCAATATCACTTTTATACTGGTTATTTTAAATCATGTTTTATTGCCCATAGACTTATCTTTTGAATAGTAAATCGTAATTACCATATTTTGTAAACTCTGATATTTTCCCGAATAAAATATGTTATTTTAAACTTAGTTAACCGTGCTTTCGCAAACTAGTTAGTAAAAGTCTTATTCTCTATATATATAAATATATATATATTTAAAGTTTAGTTAATATGAAAAATAGTTTTGGCGGCGGCAAGCCTTAATCGCTATATTTTGCAAAACTGTATTATATTATTTAAAAGTATAATTGTTGAGAAATAAAAAGTCAGTTTAAAGTATGTTTAGACTTAAATTTAAATTAGCCTTAGCACTTTTAATTAAGTTAGCCGAGGCAAGGCCAAAGCGAGCTTAATTGGAAGTGTGGCGGTAACAACCCGTGATTCCCAATGGTAGCTTTCGCTGTAATTCTCAGAGGAAAAACGGGGGTGTTACAAGATGGTATCAGAGCCTTAGTCAAAAACAAAAGTCTTTTTGGAGTCAAAATCTTTATTTTTAGAGTCAAAATCCTATTGGACTTTTTGAAAAGAAAAAAAAAGTACTTTCTTGCAGCTTAGGAAATTTTCATTTATTTTGGGATGGGACACATCGCACTTGCATTAGGCACAACTGGTATAGTTATTATGTTTGGTAATTGCATTGTATCCATGGCAATATTGTTTGCTAGATGATAGATAAATAATTTAAGAGATCTTAATTGAAGAACAGTATTTTACAAAAGGAGTCCAAGAGGGATGACTCATAAGAAGAAAGAAATATAGAGATTAGTGGATAAAGAGCCCTATGCCCAGAAGGCTTGATAATCGAACATGAGGATATAATCAATTCTTTGCGAGAAAAAATGAGATAATAAAGAATTCCTTGGTAAACTTTTTCCACCACAGTGCGGGAAGTGAGGTCAACATCTCCCGAGGCAATGCCCTTAAAGATGGGAATGCTATAGTATGGAAAAGTTAGACATATCGCTAGAAATTGATACATTAGGGAAGAGAACCCTAAAGAAACTAGATGATTTATAAACCTGCTAATATCCTTCTGATAACACTTAGTGGGTTTAAAAGATTTTGCATTAGGCTTTGAAATTCTATTATCATGCATTGGTTCTGGCTAGTTAATGAAAATACCGACGATTATGCAGTTCGTCTATTTCTTCTGAATACCAAAGATGTGTGATCTATCTTTTCGACTCACTAACCTCTAGACTAATACTAGCGGATTATTAACATTAGTATGACCGATAATAACGACCATCAACAAATATTAGTCAATCTTGGAGCAATTGTTGGAAAGCAAGTGGAGAAATGAGAACATCAGGAAGCACAAAGAGATTGTCGAAATAGTTAATAAATTCCAATCACCTTGATATAACGAACAAGAGAACCTAACTAAACTATAAGGGTGAATTGAGTCCTTCGAAAGGCTACTCGAGGCAATAGAATGCCCTGCACAGGGTAAGTGCACTTGGTGGAGCTCGTTGGGCCGCCCCCTCTTGTAAGCCAAAACGGCGATTATGGTTATTATGGTTTCGTGATTGTAAGAGTCTATACTCCTAGGTGTATCCGTATGGGTTATCTAGGATTCTGGAGCGGTCTGTATAGGGTCACTGCTTTCACATCCCTCGTGGGTACGAGTCCCAGAGTTGGGTTGATTCCAAGGGTACGTCCCTAGAATCTTTATTATGATTTGGAGTCCTTGTGGGTATTAGTCCCAAAGGGCATGGGTGGTGTCCTCGATCAAAATGAACAAACGTAAATTATTCATGTGGCAAGTGTAAGAGACGTCGGGAAATTATTTTTAATCGTCCTTCCCTTAAAACTAAAAATCCTATATTTCATATATCTTCTCGAACTTTTAAAATTCGTTGTGCTATATATTAACTTACGCAGTACCTTTTTTACTGATAAGTTGTTGTTTTCATTTTTCCTCAGATTTCGCAGGGTGAGCTTTGCACGTGGGGATGGGATTTCTTCTATTAAAGACTTGTCGCACTTTAAACTTATTTATTTTCTGCTTTAAGACTTTGAACTTTGGACAATAGTTTTGGCCGCATGTTTTGGCCCTTGTTTAGCTTCTGCACTACTTTTATACTTTATGCATGACATACTCTGAATTTTAACTTTGGACATTATTGAATGGTTTTTTAAATTTTAAATTATTGATACAACTTAGCCTTAGCATCTTTTTAGATAAGCTCGATTGGATCGTGTCTTATTTAGAAAGGTGTTGCGGTAGCGTCCCGGCCTGGGTGATCAAATCCGGGGTGTTACAGCCGGGTAGGGTAGAGGTGCTAGTAGATTGGTGGATGTTCAATTGTCCAACTCAGAATATAAGGGAAAGATGGAATCTCATTGGTTTGGCAATAATCTGGACGATATGGAAAGCTCTAAATGCAATAGTTTTTCATGGCAAAACTATAGACTTTTGGACGGCCATTGATGAAATAAAATGGAATGTTAGCCTGTGGTGGGAAGCGGCCGGTTTGAATAATGGGTATTGCTTAAGGGAGTTAGAGAGGCAGATTCCAGTTATGTTGGGACAGACTGCTAGAGGGCGTGTCAAAGTACCTCGGAAAGATTTAGTGTGGCTCCGTCCTGAAAAGGATTGGTGGAAGATAAACACGGATGGATCGTCTTTCGGTAGTCCAGGGCCGGCTGGAATTGGCAGAGAAATTCGAGATTAAAATGGGGAGGTTATTGATAATGGCCAAAATTGTCCATTATTTCCAATCTATTTCCATGTCTGAGACGGACATTTTGATCAGAATCCCATCTTATTTTAATAAGAAAGCAATTGAATGTGACAAATTAATGCGAGTTTGTAAGAATAATAAGCTGGTAATGAAAAACACAAAAATAGGCAATTTTAATTGTATTTGTGTTAGAAAAATCCAAAAACATGAAAAAAAGGAAAAAAAAAAAGAAAAAGGAATGAAAAGATGGGCAAAAGAATAAAATAGCCCACAAAAAATCAAAAAGATGGGAAAAGAATGAAAATCCCACAAAAATGAAATTTTTGGCTAAGTGTTGAAAGGCAATTCGGTCTAGGCAATTCGGTTTACACCGAATTGCCCATATAGACCGAATTGTTGAAGAATAAAAAAGAACAATAGACAAAGTGTTGACAGGAGAAGCAAGATGCCCAATTCGGTCTATGCAATTCGGTTTACACCGAATTGATTGCATAGACCGAATTGATTCAAGACAAGGAACCCAAGCAGGACACCATGAGCAGTTCGACACATTCAATTTGGTCTACACTTAAACCGAATTGATATTGAAGACCACATCCCAGCCAAGGACCAAGCAAGAGAGACCTCATGCAATTCGATGTCCACCAATTCGGTCTATACCGAATTGCATGTGGAGACCGAATTACATCCAAAAAACATCCAAGTGAAGCTGCGGAACACGTGGGAAAAGCATGCCATTGCTAATGGGCCACTGATGGGCCTAAGGTTTTGAAGAACAATTATAAAAGCTACTTCTCACCAACATATCTCAGATCAGAGAATACAGTTCCAACCCTAACACTTGGAGAGAACAAGGAGTACCAAGTTCTTCACCCCTTAAGAGTTAGGTAGGTAGTTTAGATAGTTTATTTTCATGCACTTTAGATTAGTCTTTAATGCTTTGATCTTAGTTAGTTTGTAAAGCTGTTACTACCATTTAGAGTAGCCATTTTCCATATTTTAACATGCTTTGTAGATAGAATGAACCCTACCATCAATCTAATGATGATTTTGGATTATTTATTATGCTTTCAAGTGTTTAATACAAAGAAAATTTCCAGAAATGGATTTTGGCTCATGTGTTTTACACTCTTTAAATGCTTTCTTTAGCAATAAATATGGTAGAAGAATGTTTGTTCCAACTAGGTTACATTTAATGTGTTTCTAGTTGGCTTTCATTCTTAATAAATGCATGTTTATGTGGATTTTTAGTGTGGTTTTATGCCTTAGAGTTCAAGTAAGTGTTCTTATGTGTTTAGATAACTTAAGGCTTCTTAGAAATAGGTTTTACATGCTTTATTTTAATATTCTTGCCTAAATATGTTTAATGTTGCCTTAGATAATTTAAGTGTTCTTATGTTTATGCATAATGTTCTTAGAATTATAGGTTGTTTTAGGTTGTTTTATCCTTGAATTCCTTGTTTGAGTTTTAGGTTATAATCCACGCTTTTATCCATTGAACATGCATAATTATGGATAACCACAAAATATTTACAAGTATGGCTGCGAGATGACATTGATGTGAAATGAGTGATGGGGTCAATCCCATCTGTCATAAACCACATCAACTTAGAAACCGCGGTGATATTTGTGAACACAAAAATACACTTATGTAAAAATCACATGTAATTCGGTCTAAGGCAATTCGGTCTACACCGAATTGCCCATAAAGATAGAATTGCATGGTAAAAATATTTGTTTATTTCCTTATGAGAAAATCACATGCAATTCGGTCTAAGGTAATTCGGTCTATACCGAATTGCCCATCAAGACCGAATCGCATTATAAAATGATGTTGTTTGTTCATTTCTTCATGTAGTTCCCATGCAATTCGGTCTATGCAATTCGGTTTATACTGAATTGCACACATAGACCGAATTGACCTGGAAACCACATTGTATGCATTATCATCCCTTCATGCCTTAGTTTATTTTTCTTGTTAAACCAATTTGGTTTATACCGAATTACCCTGGTAAATCAAATTAAACACTCCTTTTGAAGCAATTGCCTTAGCCAAATTTGAGTAAGGGGATAACCCCATCAATTCGGTTTGTCTATACCGAATTGCTTGACAAACCGAATTAGATGATGCTATTTCACAACCTTACTATGATTAATTGGGTAAGATAACACTTCATTTCTCATGCATAGTCAATTCGGTTTATATTGCACTTAAACCAGTAGACCAAATTGACCTCCTCTCTCTGTTTTAAAAACACAAAAATATTTTACCTCCTGAGTTGTGTAAGTTGCATGGATGTACTGGGCTTAGGCCCATTGCATCAAATTTTATCCATTACACACCTCAACTCATTAGTGTCTAAATTATTGTGTGATTAATACTTACACGATACCCAAAAACATTCTTTTAATTTCATCTCTTCTCGTTAATTGTGTGTATGAATGGGTAACAAGAGACATCACAGATCAATGTTGGCAAAAAGGTCCCTTCGCCGGGATAACGATTTGCTCGTCTTCTGTGTATTAATCATTACTCGTTATTTCGCATGGTCTGATTAGTGATTGGTGGAAGCTACGACAAAAAGGTCCCTTCACGGGGATAACGATTAGCCACTCAGCCAATTCCTAATTAGATACAGTTTTCTTCTCTTTATCTTAATTTCCACCTGAATTTCGAGCCATAGTAATGTTAAACAGTGTCGATCAACACTGTTATAATCATATTGTAGAAAGAAAACATGTGGGTTTTTACTCTCTCATGGATAGTAGGACTCTTGATGATAGCGAACACTGTCATTAAGGGTTCCTTACTGTCTAAAAACCATTCCATCAAGAATAATTGGGAACTGGATAGCAGATGTTTGCAGTCCAGATCATCCCAGTTATTTCTGGCACTCTTTTTAGCCAATTCTTCTTATCTCAAGGCTAACCCATCTTTGTGTATCAAATTTGGTCTAACCCCACCATATATTTTGGGGTATTTTATTTTACTTCTCATATACATGTATGCATGTTATTATGTAGATATTGTGGTCTATAATATTTTGGAGATCCTTCTCCTTAGACATTGAAGTCTTGATTTAAATCAGATGCTGCATAATAAATTTCCGCAAAAAATCACTTTATAAAATCCGGATCTGAGTAAGGGATAATTTCACAGTTATGACTAATTCACTTTCTACTGGGGATTGATTTTGGGAAACTAGAAGCAGAGTCAGCGATTAGGTCTCATCTAGACTGAAATTATCTGTGTTTAATTGAGAGTCTAGTACCTGTGTAGGGAATAATTTTCAAATATCGATTGTTTTCCCAAAATTATTGTGTGTTGGAAATCTTATATTTGGTATTGCATTGAATCAGTGTCCACTTGGATTCAGATAAGATGGGATACATAATACTAGAGGAACAACATATAGGCCTTGGTTAATTTCTAAGGTAGGGTTGAGTATTCTTTCAACTACTATCCTCTCCCACCAAAGCCTAGCATTGAGTCTTGAGTGAGTACATTCGTAATAGATCTTCACAGGTCTGTTCCACTCAGTCTGTATCTCATAACTAACCAGATGTTATAAGCCCTGTGACTTACTGATATTTGGGAAGTTCTAAATCTGCATCTGGTCACCAAGACCAGGGGCTCTTTTATACTAACGGAATGAGATAGCTTTCGAAACTTCCGAGTGATAGGTTTTTAAATGCTTTCCTTACTGCTTTCTTTACGCTTTCGTTTAAATGCTTTTATAGAGGTCACTCGGAAAAATTAGAGGTTGGCCGCCGGTTGTAAAGTTTAAGAGTTGTGGATTAGTTCGGGATTTTAATCTAGACTATTGGGTGTGACAAAGGGGGATGATAGGAGTACTTGGCATGTCAACTAATGATGTGTTAGGTGTTGCTTATACACTATGGAGAAATAACATACCTCGGCAGGGGGAGTTATTAATCTGTGGTATCTTAGAAATTGAGGTCTTAAGAGCATGTAAATTCTAATTATAAGTACCTGTCTGTTAAAGGGAACATAGTTAGAAAGCATGAGAGTTAGCTAACTGACGAACTATCCCAAGCAAAGATCTGTGTAACTAAAATGGAAGTTTACTTGTGTCTCATCTGAATCTTGTCCAATCTTTATTATTTTCTCCATGTCCCTTCTGTCACATTTTGAATTTGCTTTCGTAGAATAATTTTATCCGCTTTCTTAGCATAATTTCATTGCTTTTTTAGAATAAATTTAATTACTTTCGAGAATAATTTTAATATGCTTTGTAGAATAATTTTACTGCTTTCATAATCTAGTTTAAATTATGTCCAGTAGTTGTTAGAAACCAATGCAAAACCTGAAACGAGTAACCGAGTGGAAAATCTTAGTAAACGACGTGGGCCCTGCTTCTATCGCACATCCTCCAGTGAATGATCCGGTCTTATTATAAATTACTGCAATTGTTGACACCGTGCGCTTTCGGGCCACAGTTTCTTAACACGAGTAATAAAAACGTGACAACCTATACATATATCCCTAATCCCAAAAGTACTCGTGTGGCAGACTCGTGTGGGAAATTGTCAAATACTCGTGTAGAAAATTGTCAAAAGTTTCAGTTATCTTTGTGTTGTCAGACTCCATTGGTGTGGCAGACTCCACAGAGGCTGAAGTCGCAGCAATCAGTCGGGTTTGTAAGGCATTAATTAGGGACCAAGGCTTCCCACTTCAAAGACTTGTTTTTGAATTTGATTCAAGCAACGTCATTAGCTGGCTTGCAGACTTGGGTAGAATTCCATGGCGCCTGCACACGCTTGTGGGTCCTATTGCAACAGTTTTGGCATGCGCGGGTGAGGTTCGATTTCAACATATTTTAAGGGTAAGAAATTCGGAAGCGGATCAATGGGCAAAGAAAGGGGCAGCTAGGGGCGGACTGATAGAAGCATGGTTTTAACTGTTGTTTTGGTAAAGAATGCATTCTGTCATTGTCTTTGCTTTCTATGGATTGATGTCTTGTTGTTTTCTTTATTTTGCGGTTTGTAGGAGTGTGTATGAGGCATAGTGGATGGAGGCTAGCAGGACTTTTGTTTTCATTTATGTTCTGTGGTGTATTGATTATAGCAGGACTTATGTTTTCATTTAAGTTATGAGGTGTATTGGTGTTGTAACACCCCGGATTTGATAACCCAAGCCGGGATGCCACCGCCACATCTCCCTAACAAGACACGGGTTCTCCGAGCTTGCCAAAGAGATGCAAGGCTATAGGTATTGCAAAAAGGTTTAAAAACAAGTCCGGAATCTATGTAAAAATAATAATGAGTATCGTCCACACACAAAGTAGCAATAATAATATGTCGCAGCGGAAATTGTAAAGCGGGCCGACATGGCCAAAACGCGGGATTTACATGCCCGTTATGCAAGTATCATGGAAAGCGGTAAAACAATGTTTAATAAATCCATCCCCCAATGCACATGCTATGCATTATCTCCGTACTCTGAAAGAAAAGAGAAAGCAACAATTTTATCAGTATATAAAATACTGAGTAAGTCGATCCCTAACATAGCAATAAAGGGATTTAATTAGATAATTTAAAATTTCACTCCTAACATGCATTCACAAATTTAAAGGAAATAATAATTTTTAATTGTGTATTTAAACATGCACCTAATCCACAATAATAATTTAGTCATGCCATGCAATTTAAAGACATAATTTAAATGCATAATTTAAAGACATGCAAAAATAAATAAATACTTAAAAATATTAAATCTTTTATTTCCCGGTTACGTAACCATTTCTCAGTGTTTTGTATAGCCGGTGATCCGGCGGGCCGCGAGCCGTATCGTAAGTATCTTGTATAGCCGGTGATCCGGCGGCCGCAGCCGTATCTGCCATACCCAGTAACACTCCGGAGCCTCGAGAAATCCATACGGACAACCCGAGAGAGTAGGCCATGTATCTCCCGCCGATTGGCGTAATATCTCATCAAATTCTCTCGTCCATTATAGGCCCGAAGAGAAAGGCCAGAGGGGCACCCTGCAGAGCACTCACCCTCCACCAAGTATCTCATGTATCGTTTAGATTTAATGTATCGGGGTTTTTCAAAAGTGTAGATGTATCGTATTTCAAATCTTTGATCGTTCGTTTCGACATTTCAAAATCATTCGATTCAAAAGTATCTTGGCGTCACAGTTTGCGCCTTTTCAATTTAAAAATTCGATTTAAGTCCAAAAAATCTGAAACCTTCACAGTTTTTGCAAAACACCCTAACGAACAACTTTCGTGTTTTAACTTTTTCGAAATAAGTTGAGGAAACATGTCAAAAATCGATTTTACTATGCAATCAGAAATCTGTCCGAACTCAGGTTTGACACAGTTCAAAATTTCGACTTTTTAACATATCAAATGGACTCTAAAAATTCTGAAATTTAATATGCACATACTAGACATGATTATCTACAACTTTCATTTAGATTTTAAAGATCAAATCGGACTAGAAAATATAGAAATAAATTCACTAAGTTCGAACATGTTCATAGGTAGATTTCAACACGTTTTTGTCAAAACAGTTTCTTTTCGATGCAATTTAAAATAGCAAACGTTAACGAAAATGTCTGAAATGTTTACACAACCTAGATTTATGTGTTAGGATTAAAAGTCTAGTTTTGAGTTTCTCGGATTGAATCCTCGAAATATGAGTTTTAGGCCGAAAACAGAAACTGCGCAAGTTGGGGTTTTTAATTTCGATTTTTACGTTTCGTTACATTACGCCTAAACCGGACGCCCCAAAATCACCCGTATTGATATGGAAGACTCAACTTACAGTGATAGAGAGTTTTGGGTCGTCCTAAGGTCGCTGGCTCGTCCAAAATCCTACGAACGGATCTCCTCAACGTCAAGCTTCCGACTTTGGCCATGATTTCGAGTCGGACGAAGAAATCCAATGTTAGATCAAGTTTTCGGGTTCAAAAACTTAAATAGAAATCTGTGAACGACTTACCACAGATTAGAACACTAGGAATCTTGTATTCAACGCCTCCTCCGTCGGTTTTCGTCGCCGGGAAGTGGTCGGAAAGTCGTCGGGAATCGCCGGAAAGTGTTTTGGCTTTGGAGAGAGTTGAGAGAGTTTGAGAGTGAAGGGTGACTGATGAAAATGGTGGAGAGGCTGCCCTAGGTCGCCTAAATGCTTCCCCCTTCGGCCAAAATCTGCTTTCCAAAGTCGGGAGGTCGAATTATGGTAAGAAATCGCCGAAAACGCGCAAGTTGCCAAAACCTGTAGGGCCACGCGGGGTTGGCGCGCCTTTTAGCCAAACCCCGCCCGGCCAGCGCGCGAGACTCGCCTGGACTGCGGTCCGGGCGGGTCCGTGCGATCCGATCCGTCGGATCTTTTTCTCCTCTCTTTCGGACTTCTATCCTTCCCCGTTTTCGCGCTCGATTTTTCCGGGTCATTTCCGGATTATGCTTCTCATCATAAATTTATTCCGTCTCAATTCGGTTTCATGCTTGAAATCCTAAGACCGTCGGTTTTGGTCCGTCAGGTTCTAATTCGTCGTCCTTTGACTTCCGTGCATTTCCGCGTCTACGGGTTCTCGGAAACGAAACCTTCTCTCCTATTGGATTAATTCCTATTTTTATATTCTAAAATTTACGGGTATTACAGTCTACCCCCCTTAAGAACCAACTTCGTCCTCGAAGTTGTACTTCATCCTCTCGCGAGTTCGGGAATTGTTTGATTAAGCGATTGTATTATTGTGTGTCGTTGTTTGTTATTATTTGACTGAACCCAGAATTGAAATTTCCGAGTTGCCTACGTACCCCGTGAAGGGATCAAGTCATTACGTAGTTCAAAACAATTTGAATTTGTTTATTTGGGGTACAAAGTGTTCGTACAAAATATTCAGAAATACTCGGGTTGTCACATCCTCCCCCTCTTAAGATTACAGTTATGTCCCCATAAACTGTTGTTGCACTGTCTTGGAATAGGGTTGGGTAACGCTCCCTCATGTCTGCTTCCAGCTCCCACGTTGCCGTCTCGGCTTCGTGGTTAGACCAAAGAACCTTAACCATCCTCACGGTCTTATTCCTTGTTACACTCTCCTTCTTGTCGAGTATTCGCACCGGAATTTCTTCGTAGCTTAAGTCATCGTCCAACTCAATTTCCTCCGGTTGGAGTACGTGGGTCGGATCATGTACGTATTTCTTCAATTGCGAGACGTGGAACACGTCGTGGACACGAGCGAATTGTGGCGGTAATGCTAGTCGGTATGCAAGATTTCCCACTCTTTCTAGGATCTCGTAGGGTCCTATGTAGCGTGGGCTTAATTTTCCCCGCTTGCCAAAGCGCATCTCACCCTTCATCGGTGATACCTTTAACATGACCTTATCGCCTATTTGGAATTCCAAATCTTGCCGTCTCACGTCGGCATAGCTCTTTTGCCGGTCTTGCGCGGCTCTCATCTTTCCTTGGATTATTTTGACTTGTTGAGCCATGTCCTCAACAAGTTGCGGTCCAATTACCATAGTCCTCTCGCCCTCTTCCCAGCTCAATGGGCTTCGGCATTTGCGTCCATACAGTGCCTCGAAAGGTGCCATGCCAATGCTAGCATGGTAGCTGTTGTTGTAGGAAAATTTGATCAAGGGTAAGTGGTTTTCCCAACTTCCTTTAAACTCTAGTACGCATGCCCTCAGCATGTCTTCCAAAGTTTGGATCGTCCTTTCCGTTTGTCCATCCGTCATGGGATGGAACGCGGTACGTCATCTTTATCTTCGTACCGAGGGCTTCTTGTAGTTTTGTCCAAAAATGTGAGACGAATCTACTGTCTCTGTCCGAGATGATGTCGTGTGGTACTCCATGTCGTCGTACCACGTTGTCGACATATGCCCTTGCCAATTGGTCCATGGACCAGGTATCCTTCATGGGGATAAATATGGCAGCTTTTGTCAACCTATCCACGATCACCCAGATTTTATTCATCCCCTTCGGTGAACGTGGTAACACCCCGAAACGAAGTCCATTGAAATGCTATCCCATTTCCAACTTGGGATTTCCAATGGCTGCATTAATCATAAGGGTTTCTGCCGTACGGCCTTGACCTTCTGGCAGGTAAGGCATCTCGCCACAAACTCGGCTATTTCTCTCTTCATGTTCGGCCACCAATAGTTCTTCTTTATGTCCTTGTATAGCTTCTCGCCTCCGGGGTGGACCGAATATGGGGTATTATGGCCTTCCTCCATTACTCTTTGCTTCAGGTCCTCGCATTTTCGTGGTATGCACCACCTTCCCTTGAAGCGGATGCTTCCGTCCTCATGGATTTTAAAATCCATTGCCTTTCCTTCAGCAATGCTCTTCCTAATTTCCTCCAACTTTTCATCACCCTGTTGTGCTAGTCGTATCTCATCAAGTATGGTAGATCCTACTACCATCGTGTTGACGACCTCACTTACTTCGCCAGAGTGTACCAACTCCAGACTTAATTTGCCCAAGTCTCTGTACAACTCGGCCTGGTACCACAAGTGAGTTCACCACGTGTTGAGTCTTTCGACTCAAGGCATCGGCCACGACGTTGGCCTTTCCTTCGTGGTACGCGATTTCCAGGTCGTAATCCTTAATCAGTTCCAACCATCTTCTTTGCCTCAAATTCAGCTCTTTTTGCGTGAATATATACTTGAGGCTCTTATGGTCGGTGAACATCGACACTTTCGCCCATAGAGGTAATGCCTCCATATCTTTAGAGCGAACACGACTGCGGCTAGCTCCAAGTCGTGCGTCGGGTAGTTCTCTTCGTGTGGCTTTAGTTGACGTGATGCGTATGCTATAACCCTCTGATCTTGCATTAGCACGCATCCCAATCCTTCCTTCGAGGCGTCGCTGTACACCTCGAAGTCCCCATCCTCCGATGGTAATGCCAACACCCGGCGCTGTAGTAAGCCGTTTCTTCAATTCTTGGAATGCGGAATCACACTCGATGGTCCAGTCGTATTTCACCCCTTTCTTTAACAGCTGCGTCAATGGGCGAGCGATCCTTGAGAATCCTTTACAAACCTTCGGTAGTACCCTGCCAATCCGAGAAAACTTCTTATCTCGGTTGGATTCTTCGGTGGCACCCATTCGGTCACTGCCGAAATCTTTGCTGGGTCTACTGCCACTCCGTTGGTGGATACGATATGTCCCAGAAATGCCACTTCTTTTAGCCAGAAGTCGCATTTAGACAGCTTGCCATACAGCTGATTGGCTCGTAAGATCCCTAACACTTTGTGTAAGTGTTCGGAATGCTCTTCTTCGCTTTTCGAGTAGATCAGGATGTCATCTATGAACACCACCACGCATTGATCTAATAGTTCTCGAAACACGTTATTCATGAGATTCATGAACATAGCTGGGGCGTTCGTCAGTCCGAATGATAGCACCGTGAATTCGTAATGCCCGTAGCGAGTTCTGAATGCCGTCTTTGGGATATCCCTTTTCGGCGATCCTTAACTGGTGATATCCGGATCGTAGGTCGATCTTTGAAAATACTGAAGCTCCCTTCAGTTGGTCGAACAGATCTTCGATTCTGGGCAACGGGGTACTTGTTCTTGACCGTGACTTGGTTAAGCCCTCTATAATCGATGCATAGTCGTAGACCTCCATCTTTCTTCTTCACGAATAAGACCGGGGATCCCCATGGGGACGTGCTCGGTCTTATGTATCCCTTCTCTAGCAACTCCTCGAGTTGTTCTTTTAGTTCCTTCATTTCCAGCGGCGCCATACGGTAAGGAGCCTTTGAGACAGGCTCCGTTCCCGGAATAAGATCTATAGTGAATTCCAGATCTCTCTCAGGCGGCATGCCGGGAACGTCTTCCGGGAATACATCCGGGTATTCTCTCACCACCGGAATGTTATCCACCTTGACCTCTTCGGCCTCAAGGTTATGAATGTAGCAAGCATATAACGCGTAACCCTTACGCATTAAGGTACATAGCTTCATGGCGTTAACTATCTTGGTAGACTTCTTAGGGGGTTGGGAGTAAAAGATGACCCTCCTTCCCCGACTCTTTGACAACGTGATCTTTTGTTTTTGGCAATCGATCACGGCTTTATATTGGGTTAGCCAATCCATTCCTAGTATGACGTCAAAATCATGTAGTTCGAATTCTACTAAGTTCGCGAAAAACTCTACGTTCTTTATAACTATCGGAATTCCGTTATATCGCTTAGAGCATGATACTACCTCTCCCGATGGAAGTTGAATCCCTAAGTTAATCACTTCGTACTTAGGTAGATCTAGTTCAGGTAAGACTTTAGATGATATTATCGAACAACTAGCTCCTGAGTCAAATAGAACTCTAAGGGGTGTACTTAAGACATGGAACGTACCTCCCATTACGTCCCCTTGCATAGGCACATCTGCCTCATTGATGACATTCAATCGCCCCATTGGACGTCCCGGGTTGCCTTGCTGATCCCGGTTCGGGTTCTGATTCTGTTGCTGATTTGGATTCTGTGGGGGACGTTGATTCTGATTGAGATTCTGGTTCTGAGGGGGTCTATACCCCTGGTTGTTTCCATTCCGTCCATCCTGGTTGCGAGGCTGAGTTGGCCCCGTGCCTAAGTCCTCTCTCTTGGTGATGTTTTCAGTCGAGTGCGGCACTCATTCGCCATGTGGCCGTTGCGACCACACCTGTAGCAGGCGCCCTGTTGGGGGCACCCTCTTGCCAAATGAGGCCTGCCGCATCTCGGGCAAGGTGGGTACCGGGTTACCCCGGAAAAGGGTTCTATCGTCATATCCTCTGTTGTTGTTTTGAGGGGGTCTGTTCAGATCTCCCCGAAAGTTGTTCCCTACAGCATTGTTACCGGAACGGTTGTCTCTGCTCCTCTTATCCTGTCCCTGAGATCCTCGACTGGGTTCTCCGCTCACTTTCCTTTTTAGCTGTTGCACCCTTGCAACAGCTACCGCACGATCATATACCGATTGCAGGTCTGGGTATGGGACGCCAGTGATCACCGCTCGTATAGTCAAGTTTAGCCCCATTTCAAATTTATGTGCCTTCTCCACATCTGTCGGCACGAGTCTCGGTGCGAAACGCACCAACTCCTTGAAACGGGTGTAATATTCCTGGACTTTTTGCCCTCCTTGCTTCAGAGATAAGAACTCCTCGTACATGGCTGACTTTGTGCTCATGGGATAAAAGCGATCCCTGATCAGGACCATGAATTCTTCCCAAGAATAGGGTTCCTCGTCCTCGGCTAACTTATCTTGCATGGCACGCCACCAGTCATCCGCCTCCCTCCGAGATAGTACGATGCCACAGGCACCTTCTCGCCAATTGGGCACTTCACCGCGTTTAGTAGCTTGTCGAAAGTTCGGATCCATTCTTCAAGTTTAGCCGGGTCCTCTTCTCCGGCGTAGTTCGGCAGACGATACGAGTTCACCATAGCTAGGTAGTTAATGCGGGCCTCGGGTGGAGGTACCGCAGCGGCCTGGCCTTGGTTCACATGCGCGTTCCCTATCGCGATGAGAACCTCTTCTAGAGTGCGTAGGCGCGCGTCCATGTTGTTTGGCATGGGGTTTGCCGGCTCCTCTTGAGCGTGTACCCCTTCGCCGGGTATAGGCATTTCTGGTTGCATAGGGGTTTCGTTGGTGTTTGGAGTAGTGGGCTGAGCGCGTGGTCTTCCTCTCGGTGCCATGCTGTTGCAAGAACAAGAGAGTTTAGATTCTTTTTGTGGAAGTATTATGTAATGCTTAGGAAATAATTTGACTAAATAAATGACGATATTAACAGGTATCAGTCTGTTGGAACCTGTTAGTATAGGTTGTTGGGGTTTAGCGTATTGTTTGTTGTTATTCGGGGTTGGTTCTACTTACTGCTTTGTTTTTGTTTTGTTTTGTTTTGTTTTGTTTTGTTTTGTTTTTTGTTTTTTTTTTTTCGTGAATAGTAACCTGTTCAGGTTTTTTTTTTTTTTTTAGACCCTAGGGTTCAGGGTTTAGTGTTTAGGGTTTAAGGTTTAGGGTTTAGGGTTTAGGGTTGGAGATACCCTTGTTCGATAATTATCTCCATATAATGTATATTTATATATATTTACTACTTGTATTTTTTTTTAGTTGTTATCTATAGGTCATTGATTATTATTAACTTGTTCGTTTGTTTGATCGGGTTTTAGCAGGGTATTCGAAGAGAAATAATTTAATTAAAATGTAAGGAATACCTTAAATATAATTGTATAAAATAAATGCTTGTAGATTTATTACTCAAGAGAAAAATTTTCAGCTGATTACAAGCATTCGTAACAGGAATGAAATAGTAGTGCTGGTACTAGTTTGAAAAAAAAGAATATAGATAGTAGTGCATCAGTATGGGCTCCAAGTCTAGAGGGCATGGGTAGGTACATCCTCGATGGGATCGTCCTCGTCGCTGGATACGTCAATCGGTGCTGCAACATTAGGGTGAGGTCCCGGGTTCTGAAGGACCCCTCCGTCAATCTCGTTGGCTAAGGTAGTCAACTCTCAGGCTACGTTCCCTATTTGTTCCTCCAAGTCATCACCCTTGTCTTGGAGTTGGGCCACTTGGGCTTGGAGCTGCGTGACTTGATTTTGCAGCTGGGTTATGTTATGATGATCGGTCTCCCTAAGATGCCCCAGATGGGCCACTTGGCCCTCTAGTTGTCCTACTCGAGTCTTGAAATAGTTGACATGTTGTTGGGACTCTAAATATGCGTTAGTCAGTTTCACCATCAAGTTGACCATGTTCATGTTGGGTTCGGCCATCTAATGTCAACAAGGACGTTAGAGTTAGAGTATGTTTCGAATATAAGTCATGATATGCAGGAATTTAAATCTACATGGATATGCACATGCAATCCCCCCAAAAAAATTAATCTTACTGTAATTTTTTTTTAATTTAATCATGGATAAAAAAAAGTGGGGCCTATGTTGGGCCAAAATAATAATTTGGACTTTAAGAAGTAAAAACATGGGTATTGGGCCGAAATGGTTGGGCTTAAAATAAATAATTATAAATATTGGGTCAAAATAATTTAACCCCCTTTTTAGCTCAAAATATTATACTAATTGGGTAAGAAAATTTTTGGGCTCAAATTTTGGGCTTGAATAATAATACTAGTAGTCTTAAAAATGATAATAATAAATTTAAAAATAATACTTAGTTCAAAATATTTTAAAATAAAAATAAAAATAATAGTAGCTTCCAAAATATTCCGGGCTCTGATACCAACTTGTAACACCCCGGATTTGATAACCCAGGCCGGGATGCCACCGCCACATCTCCCTAACAAGACACGGGTTCTCCGAGCTTGCCAAAGAGATGCAAGGCTATAGGTATTGCAAAAAGGTTTAAAAACAAGTCCGGAATCTATGTAAAAATAATAATGAGTATCGTCCACACACAAAGTAGCAATAATAATATGTCGCAGCGGAAATTGTAAAGCGGGCCGACATGGCCAAAACGCGGGATTTACATGCCCGTTATGCAAGTATCATGAAAAGCGGTAAAACAATGTTTAATAAATCCATCCCCCAATGCACATGCTATGCATTATCTCCGTACTCTGAAAGAAAAGAGAAAGCAACAATTTTATCAGTATATAAAATACTGAGTAAGTCGATCCTAACATAGCAATAAAGGGATTTAATTAGATAACTTAAAATTTCACTCCTAACATGCATTCACAAAATTTAAAGGAAATAATAATTTTAATTGTGTATTTAAACATGCATCTAATCCACAATAATAATTTAGTCATGCCATGAAATTTAAAGACATAATTTAAATGCATAATTTAAAGACATGCAAAAATAAATAAATACTTAAAAATATTAAATCTTTTATTTCCCCGTTACGTAACCATTTCTCAGTGTTTTGTATAGCCGGTGATCCGGCGGGCCGCAGCCGTGTCGTAAGTATCTTGTATAGCCGGTGATCCGGCGGCCGCAGCCGTATCTGCCATACCCAGTAACACTCCGGAGCCTCGAGAAATCCATACGGACAACCCGAGAGAGTAGGCCATGTATCTCCCGCCGATTGGCGTAATATCTCATCAAATTCTCTCGTCCATTATAGGCCCGAAGAGAAAGGCTAGAGGGGCACCCTGCAGAGCACTCACCCTCCACCAAGTATCTCATGTATCGTTTAGATTTAATGTATCGGGGTTTTTCAAAAGTGTAGATGTATCGTATTTCAAATCTTTGATCGTTCGGTTCGACATTTCAAAATCATTCGATTCAAAAGTATCTTGGCGTCACAGTTTGCGCCTTTTCAATTTAAAAATTCGACTTAAGTCCGAAAAATCTGAAACCTTCACAGTTTATGCAAAACACCCTAACGAAAAACTTTCGTGTTTTAACTTTTTCGAAATAAGTTGAGGAAACATGTCAAAAATCGATTTTACTATGCAATCAGAAATCTGTCCGAACTCAGGTTTGACACAGTTCAAAATTTCGACTTTTTAACATATCAAATGGACTCCAAAAATTCTGAAATTTAATATGCACATACTAGACATGATTATCTACAACGTTCATTTATATTGTAAAGATCAAATCGGACTAGAAAATATAGAAATAAATTCACTAAGTTCGAACATGTTCATAGGCAGATTTCAACACGTTTTGTCAAAACAGTTTCTTTTCGATGCAATTTAAAATAGCAAACGTTAACGAAAATGTCTGAAATTTTTACACAACCTAGATTTATGTGTTAGGATTAAAAGTCTAGTTTTGAGTTTCTCGGATTGAATCCTCGAAATATGAGTTTTAGGCCGAAAACAGAAACTGCGCAAGTTGGGGTTTTTAATTTCGATTTTTACGTTTTGTTACATTACGCCTAAACCGGACGCCCCGAAATCACCCTTATTGATATGGAAGGCTCAACTTACAGTGATAGAGAGTTTTGGGTCGTCCTAAGGTCGCTGGCTCGTCCAAAATCCTTCGAACGGATCTCCTCAACGTCAAGCTTCCGACTTTGGCCATGATTTCGAGTCGGACGAAGAAATCCAATGTTAGATCAAGTTTTCGGGTTCAAAAACTTAAATAGAAATCTGTGAACGACTTACCACAGATTAGAACACTAGGAATCTTGTATTCAACGCCTCCTCCGTCGGTTTTCGTCGCCGGGAAGCGGTCGGAAAGTCGTCGGGAAATCGCCGGAAAGTGTTTTGGCTTTGGAGAGAGTTGAGAGAGTTTGAGAGTGAAGGGTGACTGATGAAAATGGTGGAGAGGCTGCCCTAGGTCGCCTAAATGCTTCCCCCTTCGGCCAAAATCTGCTTTCCAAAGTCGGGAGGTCGAATTATGGTAAGAAATCGCCGAAAACGCGCAAGTTGCCAAAACCTGTAGGGCCACGCGGGGTTGGCGCGCCTTTTAGCCAAACCCCGCCCGGCCAGCGCGCGAGACTCGCCTGGACTGCGGTCCGGGCGGGTCCGTGCGATCCGATCCGTCGGATCTTTTTCTCCTCTCTTTCGGACTTCTATCCTTCCCCGTTTTCGCGCTCGATTTTTCCGGGTCATTTCCGGATTATGCTTCTCATCATAAATTTATTCCGTCTCAATTCGGTTTCATGCTTGAAATCCTAAGACCGTCGGTTTTGGTCCGTCGGGTTCTAATTCGTCATCCTTTGACTTCCGTGCATTTCCGCGTCTACGGGTTCTCGGAAACGAAACCTTCTCTCCTATTGGATTAATTCCTATTTTTATATTCTAAAATTTACGGGTATTACAGGTGTTTTCGGACTTATGTTCCCCTTATGAATAAAGAGATTGTTTTGCCTCAAAAAAAAAAAAATGTTACCACACAACCTCTCTCCCTGATTTGAAGAGATTACTTTCTATATATAGAGAGGGTGGGCATAGGGGAGTCCACCACTTAATTTTAATGTAGCTTTGACTTCGTTCTACTTAATATAATGGTATAATATTAAATTGGGCCAGGATTGGGGAGTTATTTTTCAAACTCCGATTTGGACTGTAACACCCCGGATTTGATAACCCAGGCCGGGATGTCACCGCCACATCTCCCTAGCGAGACACGGCTTCCCGAGCTCACTAAGGAAATGCAAGGCTTATGGGTACGTAAAAGATTTAAAAGCATTTTAATATTGAGTCCGGAAATTTATAACACTTAATTCAAAATACGAAAGTAATAATCATCATGCACGAGGTAGAGTAATGCAGCGGAAAAGTAATCACGGCCAACACGGCCAAACTTCGGGTTCAACAGGCCCGGTAAAACAGTAGAACGATGCAGTAATTAAAAATGTTCATAAATGTTCCCCCCCCCCCCCCCCCGAGTGCATGTGCATGCGTCACTCGACATACTCTGTAAAAGAAAAATGACAACGGTTTATCAGTATAAAAATATACCGAGTAAGTTAATCCCTAACTAAACAATTTAAGGGGTTACATGCATTTTGATTAAAATTACACTTTTCATGCATTAATTTAAACTTCATAATTTACTCGCAGCAGAAGAACATGATTAATTTATTCAAGACGAGAATGCATAACTAAAGGACTAAATTTTAAAGCGCAATTTAAAAGCATAATTTAAGAACGTAATTTAGAAGCATAATAAAAAAAACATGGTAAATAAGATTTAAGCATAATTAAACACTCACACAAGTCTTTTATTTTTTTATCCCGCAAACTAAGAAGAGGACACCATACCGGGGAGATCACTAACGAGGCAATCTCAATCGTAGGACCACTAACGAGGCAGTCCAAATAAATTCGAGACTACTAACGAGGCAGTCTCAAAGATAGTAGGACCACTAACGAGGCGATCCAAATAACACAGCGCGCTAGATCACTAACGAGGCAATCTCAGATAGTAAGGAGACCACTAACGAGGCAGTCTCAAAGATAATGCTAGCATGAAGATCGGCTCAGTCTAGTGAACGGAATTTTTCGAAAGTTCGTATTTCAATGTTACCAAAATATTCGATATCGCGTTTCGTAGTTCGAGTTTTCTCAAGTTCGAAAAATCCGATTCGACGCAGTTTACGCCTTTCTTAATTAAAAATTCATCTTTAAACCGAAAATTCTGAAATTTACACAGTAACTCAAAAACACACATACGAAAAACTTTTATGTTTTAAGTTTTCGGAAATAAGGTTTCAAAGTGAGTCAAATTTCGAGTTCTTTACAGAAGATGATTTCTGTCCAAAAGACTGATTCCGACACAGTTACGTGCGACGCCGATTAAAAATTCATTTCAAAGCCAATTGGTCCGAATTTTTTATAGGATGTGCAAAACATCTTAATGAACAACTTTCATGTTTTAAGATTTTGGAAATAATGAATTTTAGATGTTCAAAAGTCGACAACAAGACGCTGCATACGCGCGGATTCAAAAGTGTGTTTGGAACAGGTTCTGAAATCGTCCGCTTTGACATATCAAATGAACTCCAAAATTCATGAACTTTTATATGCATAATCTAGACACAATAATCTACAACTTTTGTTTAGAAATGCAAAGTTTAATCGATCTAAAAATGGGTGAAAAATATGCATCAAGTCGAGTCAATAAATCTGTCCAGGATTCAAACGTTCGGTTTTATCACAGAAAATTTACGGTGTGATTTGGGATATCAAATCTTTATGTCAATGGCTGAAATTTGGACACAAGGTAGATTAGAGTCTTAGGAACAAAATCTATGTTGAAACATTTTTAGTTTGAATTCCTGAAGGTCGGGTTTTAGGTGAGTTTCTAAAATTGGATGAAAATAGGGTTTTTGAAAACCGATTTTTGTTACGTGTCTAGATCCTAAGTTTTAAACGACAATAAACCACAAAAATTGAAGAGTAAGGTCTTAAATTACTTAGTTAGAGAATAGGGTCAAAGTGAGGGCTTTCCGGTCGTCCTAAGGTCGCGACGAGCGGCAATTTCTCCGATCGCTTTTTGTTCGTCCCCCGACGTGAAATCGTAGCAAAGGAAAGGATGTTAGATTTCGAGTTTTTAAGATTTATGGACGAACTAAACACTATACCATGACTTACCAAAGGTCTAGGACGCAGAGGCTCCGTCCCGTTTGCCTCGTCGTCGCCGGAATACTCGCCGAAAAGTGAGGTCGAAGAAGTTTTGACTTGGAGAGGAAGTTTGAGAGAGCCTAGGGTTTGTTTTCTGAGAAGAATGGGGAATGGGCACCCCAAATCCGTCCTTAAGCCTTTCCTTAAGGCTATGATCGGCTTGCCACCGATAGAGGTCGGATTTTTGGCAAGAAAATCGCCATGGAAGGAAAGTTTACACCTCCTGCACCTCTGGCGCGGTGGTGGCGCGCACATAGAGCTTTGTCCGTGCGGAGCACGCGCGACCAGTCCTGGGACGCGTCTCCCTCTTCCGCGCAGTGGCCGCGCGGTGGCGCGCCGCGAGCGCGTGGCGGCCGGACCGACCGGTCCGGCAGTCCGCGTGGTCCGTCGGGTCTTTTCTTCTTTTCTCTATCGGTTTTCTATCCTCTACGTGTTAGCTCGACTCCTCGGGTCGTTTCCGGTTCAAAATCTTTACCTTAAATTTGTTACGAGTTCGGGCTTAATGCTCGTAACATTTCCGTGCCCTAATTAGTCTAGTTAAATTAGTTCCAATTCCTCCTAACGTTTTTGTGATTGATCTTGTGATTTATTTTGTGATTTAATTGGTGACTGAACTTAGAATTTAGATTTCCAAGCTGCCTACGTACCCTGTGAAGGGATCAAGTCATGACGTAGTTCAAAATAATTTGAATTTGTTTTTCTCGGGTGTTACATCCTCCTCCCTTAAGATTACTGTTATGTCCATATAACTGTGGCCGGTTCATCTTGGAAGAGGGTAGGGTAACGTCGTTTCATCTCGGCTTCCAATTCCCACGTCGCCGTCTCCGTCTCGTGGTTAGACCAAAGGACCTTGACCATTCTCACGGACTTATTCCTCGTTACTCTCTCCTTCGTGTCAAGTATTCGCACCGGAACTCCCTCGTAACTCAAGTCATCCTCAAATTCAATTTCTTCCGTTTGGAGCACATGGGTCGGATCGTGCACATACTTCTTCAATTGGGAGACGTGGAATACATCGTGAACACGAGCAAATTGTGGTGGCAACGCTAGTCAATAAGCGATTTCCCACTCTTTCCAGGATTTCATAAGGTCCCTATGTATTTTCGTCCCGAGGGTTTTCTGTAGCCTTGCAAAAAGAAAATGCGAGGCAACTCTACTGTCTTTGTCAGGAATGATGTCGGGTGGTACCCCATGTCGTCGTACCTCATTATCAATGTATGCTCGGGTTAAGGAGTGGTGTAAAGTAACAGAGATTAAGCAAAATCGAAAAAATTAAAACTTCCTCCGTGACCCACGCGGTATGAAGCCTCAGCGCGCGGCGACCGCGCGGGTGCATCAGTTCGAAAAAAATAGGGTCCGAGACCACTTCACATTTTCTCTCAAATTCGCCCTCTTGTTCCCAACTTTTCCCGGTGCCGGCTTCGATTTTGATTTGTAAGGTATGCACCTACTACTTTTAGTTGTCAATTTCAATTTTTATGCTTTGAACGACTTGATTTGTGAAGGGATTTAGGAACTAGGGTTTATGTACAAAAATTGGGGGTTTGTTATTTTTAGGCTTGATTTGTGCAAATTAGCAAGTATATGTGATAATTGATGTTACTCTTGTTGCCTTGCTTGTATTTATGCCACAATGTGTTTATGTTTTTGGCAAATTCTTGTTGGATTTAAATCTTTATGAAGATTATGAAGTTCTTGATTTTTGGTTGTTATTGGGGTGTGATTATTAGCTCATTTCTTTGTTGTTTCGTGCCGTAAGGAAATGATGTGTTGTTATTTGAGCGATCGTTTCGTTTTGTCGGCAACTTCCATTGTTTGTTAGTAACTTAGATTTTGGTTTATTGTGCACATAACGTGTTCGACGAAATGCCACAAAGGTTTTGGAATTAGTTTGAGCATATCCTTTGTCTAGATTACCTTCCGGTTTGTCTTAGCGAACGATAGGATTCGATGTTCTTATGGAATACTCACGTTGGAAGTTTATATTGATGTCCCTTATGTATTTCTGCTTGAGTTTTGGTGTGGAATTCAGTCTTATAATTGGTATTGGATGATTTGCAGGATGTTGCTCTTTTTGTGTGTTGTTTTGGCGTCTCTCATGTGTCCTCCGAGGACCAGGAGACGGGTTACTCAGCGCGATGAGGTTGGCCCTAGCACTGCCGCTCCGGTGATGCCTGATTTTGATGAGAGCGAGTCCGACGAGGACGAGGAGCAGCGGGGCCCGAGACTCAGGGGTCTCTCTGACGAGGTGCGTCCTCACCGGCATGACAGGTTTCGTTTTAGGACGAGGGCCGCCCAGGACTTTTATTTCGACGAGCTTCGTCAAAACAGGGCTTATGTCCCCGAGAGATGCATATATCCTGATCATTTGGGCGATGATAGGGTCAGTGCGGTCTTGGAGTACTTGCAGTGGACTGGACTTGCACGTCATCCCGAGGGCGTTGCCTCCGGTTATCTGGCTATGGAGGTTATTGCCAACATTGTCGGTCTTGGGGAGGGTGACGACTTATCTCGAGTATGGGTTCGTGGTTGCTATCTTGACTTCAGTGCTCGGGCGATCAATGTCTATTTCGGTTTGCCTGATGATGGCGCATTCCGCCCACAGCCTGAGGGCCGTGTTCTTGCTCCTGCGTGGGATGTCTTATGCACCGTGGTGGCTCCTCAGCTCGAGCACGATCATGAGCTGCGTTTGACGACGATGGACTCCCTTTGGCGAGAGCTCACCTAGATATGGTTAGGGCGCGTCCGGCCGATTACCCGGAGCCATATCGTCCTGGATCACGTCTATGAGACCATTTGCTTTATCGCGCGAGGCGGTAGGGTGAATGTGGGAGCTTGTATTGAGGACAATTTGAGAGGTATGCGGAGAGGACGAGGGAGTAGGGTGATTACCCATATTCACCTCATTTGTGGCTTGTGCGCGGCGCAGGGGATTCGCACGACACCGGAGATAGATCCGTACGATTTAGTAGCGGGTAGTTGCTACCGTATCCCGACTTATGCTGCCCGGCGTAGCGCCTTACGTCGTGGAGTTCCCCGGGCTGTACTTTGCCCGCAGCCTGATGATGGCGGCTTGATTCTAGTCGTACCTCCGGAGCAGCCACCCCCTCATCCAGTAGTTCCACCTCCTGCAGTGGCGCCTCAGGGCCAGGAGATGACTCAGATACTGCAGATGATGTAGGAGATGCGGGTTGGTATGGATGCCGGGTTTGCAGCTGGGCAGGCTCGTTATGATGCCTTAGACGCTAGATTGGACTTCTACCAGGCCCGTATGGACTCATTTACTACGAGGCAGGCTCAGCAGCAGGCCACTATGTCCGACATGTATGCCTATGTGCGGCAGATGGACGAATACATGCGTCGGCAGTTCCCGCCTTCCGATCAGTGATGTTTTCTTTCGTATTCGCATTTTCATTTAGGTTTCGCATAAGACGTATTTTGTTTAGTTTCCTCCTTATGAGGATGTTTCTGCTGACTGGGATTCATAGTTTACATTTCTGTTGTGTTATTGCCTAGTTACGTGTTTGACCTGCGTTAGTCGTTTGTTGCTGTTTTTTTAGAAAGATGGTTTAATTGTTCTGCCTTAGTTTATGGTTCGAGATGTTCGGGATTTACTGTTACCTCCTTATCGCATCTATATGTGTGTGGGTTGCCCAACAATACTTGCATCGTTGTGGGACTGAGCCGCTTCAAGGAAATTAGGTGAAATAATGTGATAAGGTATAGATAGATATTAAAAACGGGTGAAAAATATGCATCAAGTCGAGTCAATAAATCTGTCCAGGATTCAAACGTTCGGTTTTATCACATAAACTTTACGGTGCGATTTGGGATATCAAATCTTTATGTCAATGGCTGAAATTTGGACACAAGGTAGATTAGAGTCTTAGAAACAAAATCTATGTTGAAAAGTTTTTGGTTTGAATTCCCGAAGGTCGGGTTTTAGGCGAGTTTCTAAAATTGGACGAAAATAGGGTTTTTGAAAACCGATTTTTGTTACGTGTCTAGATCTTAAGTTTTAAACGACAATAAACCACAAAAATTGAAGAGTAAGGTCTTAACTTACTTAGTTAGAGAATAAGGTCGAAGTGAGGGCTTTCCGGTCGTCCTAAGGTCGCGACGAACGGCCAACTTCTCCGATCGCTTTTTGTTCGTCCTCCGACGTGAAATCGTAGCAAAGGAAAGGATGTTAGATTTCGAGTTTTTAAGGTTTATGGACAAACTAAACACTATACCATGACTTACCAAAGGTCTAGGACGCAGAGGCTCCGTCCCGTTTGCCTCGTCGTCGCCGGAATACTCGTCGGAAAATGAGGTCGAAGGAGTTTTGACTTGGAGAGGAAGATTGAGAGAGCCTAGGGTTTGTTTCTGAGAAGAATGGGGAATGGGCGCCCCAAATCCGTCCTTGAGCCTTTCCCTAAGGCTGTGATCGGCTTGCCACCGATAGAGGTCGGATTTTTGGCAAGAAAATCGCCATGGAAGGAAAGTTTACACCTCCTGCACCTCTGGCGCGGTGGTGGCGCGCACATAGAGCTTTGTCCGCGCGGAGCACGCGCGACCAGTTCTGGGACGCGTCTCCCTCTTCCGCGCGGTGGCTGCGCGGCGGCGCGCCGCGAGCGCGTGGCGGCCGGACCGGCCGGTCCGGCGGTCCGCGTGGTCCGTCGGGTCTTTTCTTCTTTTCTCTATCGGTTTTCTATCCTCTACGTGTTAGCTCGACTCCTCGGGTCGTTTCCGGTTCGAAATCTTGACCTTAAATTTGTTACGAGTTCGGGCTTAACGCTCGTAACATTTCCGTGCCCTAATTAGTCTAGTTAAATTAGTTCCAATTCCTCCTAACGTTTTTGTGATTGATCTTGTGATGTATTTTGTGATTTAATTGGTGACTGAACTTAGAATTTAGATTTCCAAGCTGCCTACGTACCCTGTGAAGGGATCAAGTCATTACGTAGTTCAAAACAATTTGAATTTGTTTTTCTCGGGTGTTACATGGACTATTTTATTCCACACCCTATCATCAAAGGTTGGCTTTAATACCGAAATCAATTAATTATTTAAATGTGAGCCAATAATATTCCAATATCAGAATCCTAAAAAGGTCATATGACTTAAGAACCCGTAGGGTTACCCTACAACTCTGATCACATGGGACACAGTCCCTGACAGCGCACAACAAATCTTCTGTGTTTCCGAAAGGATTCTTTGGCCCCAACAATATGTAGTACTTTTCAAAATTGAATCTTTTCAAGACCCGTCTCAGGGCGTACTTCGACTTGGGAAATGTTGTCATGGGTGGCCGTCCATGGAACATCTTCAACATAGTTATCCCAAGTACCCAGATCTCCGCGGCACGACCGTATTGCCGCAGTGGCGCCATTCCCTCAGGTGCTACCCAGTATGGTGAAAAATGATCTTATTCACCGGAGCGATCACCGGCTGTTTAGAACAGCTTGGCTCATCTTGGTAATACCAAGATGAAATCCCGAAATCCGACAGTTTGACTATGCCGTCGTGAACGAAGATATTCCCAGGCTTCACGCCGTGATGGACACGGCCACTCTTATGAATGGCCTCAAGAGCGCGTACAACACCGATTCCAAACGCTGCGACCGACTGCTGGGAGAGGCCATGGGGGTATTTCCCTGAAATTATGGATTGGATTGAGCCGTAGTTCATATAGGGCATAACAACCCAGAGTTCGCCATTGGTCGGGAACCAGCTGTGCGGTTTGAGGATATTTTCATGATTTAGAAGATTAAGAATGTGGTTTATTTCAGTGGGGAATGTATTAGGACCGCTTAAAGCAGCAATTTTCAAGCGTTTAATGGCCACGAGTTCTTGATTATTGGTGCAGCGGGCTTGAGAGACCTTGGCGGTGAGCCATTGGAGATATTCCCTAGCAGATAGTAGGAGTTCGGATCTTGAGGGTAGGCCATAACTCTCATAAAGATGATGGTTTATTGATTTGAAACTGGCGCGATTTTGCTTTTTAATTGTTTTAGAGATCAATGCAAACTTAATAATGTTTTAAGTGTTATTAAGTGATAAAATATTCTAGAATGTTAGAGAAATTGGTGTGTTTGTAGAATTATATAGATAATGCATTATAGTAATATTATAGAATAATTTAGAATTATGGAGAAATGGAGTTATGTACAACTCCATAGAATAATTTAGATTTAGGATTAATTATAATTTTCTTAGATTATTCTAGAATTCTTGCCCACCCTATAAATAGGGGTGAGGCCCTTCATTTGTAAAGTGTGAAAAAGAGGTGTGAGTTGAGAGTGTAGTGGAGAAGAATTGAGTGGTGAAGAGTTGTGTGGAGAGTTGTGTGGAGAGTTGAGTGAAGGTGTGGGTGGAGGTGTGAGTTGTAAGTGGTGAGTTTTCTTGTAATTGTGTTTTATATTTATAAAAGTGTTCTCTTTGTTTAAGTCTCTCGGCTAAGCCTTGGTTTGTTAAGTTCTTGGTGCACTTGTTCTAGTTATACGGTCGGCCCTTCCGCCTAACTAATATATGGTCGGTTATACCGCCTAATGATATACGGTTGGCACTGCCACCTAAGTATTCTTGTGCACTAAGGATTTTAGTTAAAGGCTAACCAACATAAAAGAGTTGGTGTTGTACAAACTAGACAATAGAATGTTTTTTATTCAAGCAATAAGAAAAAGAGGAAAAACTATCCATTTATCCAAGGGCGTCCGGCACACCACCATTTGGTGTCAGCATTCGGGATAGATGTTCTAAACCTTTCTTGTAGGGGGAAAGAAAACTATGTTGTGGTAGAACCAAATGATTTGCATCCTGAAATAAAGGATACATCTCCATTACGGGCTTCCCGAATCCCCAAGCACGGATTTCCCAGGAAATAAACTTTCCACAATCACGCTGCTCGCCAGTGTCCTCTACAACCGGGACCGGGAGGCACTTGCCTCCCTGTAAATCTCTCTTCAACCTCTTATAACCCCTCAATTAAATTTACCAGATAACTCTAGGGGCGTCAGATATAAGATATTCTATGTTTACTATAAATGTAATTTCATATAATTTAAGAAAATGATTAGGAAATTAGTGAATACATGTTTCTATACAAATAATTTAATAACTATGTAATTAATTACTTACATGTATCCATTGCTTATTGAAACACCTCGATCTGTTTTCAACTATGGATTTTTCCTCCCCTTGGCCTTTATTTCCACTCTCCTTGATGATTAGGAGAAAGTTTTCTCCAACTATGTTACCACGCAACCTCTCTCCCTGATTTGAAGAGATTACTTGCTATATATAGAGAGGGTGGGCATAGGGGAGTCCACCACTTAATTTTAATGTAGCTTTGACTCGATTCTACTTAATATAACGGTATAACATTTAATTGGGCTAGGATTGGGTAGTTAATTTTCAAACTCCGATTTGGACTGTTTTATTCCACACTCTATCATCAAAGGTGGGCTTTAATGCCGAAATCAATTAATTATTTAAATGTGAGCCAATAATATTCCAACATTCTCCCACTTTGGCTCACTTGATGAATATTGAAGACATGATAAATTTAAGTGTACACAATATAATATCAATATTCAATCAATCCACAACAAATCTGACAGCATCCTAAAACCAAATACCAGATCTGATTTCACATTCCAAAATTCTGAAAATTTGCAGAGATCATATTTAGGATGTTAGGAACATTTTTCATTTAGAAAAGGTTTTCCAAAAATGCATGCATCTTTGGTTAGGAGTGCACCTTGGATTTGGAGTTGTACCTTCAGGGTTTCTAACAGATATGGATCTCGCAGTGACATGTTTAAGTTTGAAAACAAAGTAACAAAAACTGTAATACCCGTGAAATCAGTAAGGCAACTTCGAGGACGAAGTTGATTCTTAAGGAGGGTAGACTGTAATACCCGTGAAATCAGTCACCCATAAATAAATAAATAAACACATAAATAAATAAATAAATAAATAAATAAAAATAAAAAGAGAAATGGAATCTAATTTCAAATATTAAAAAGAAATTTAAATACCACGAACCCGTGAAGTCGAAAATTGTAATACCCTATATTATTCTAGATATATTTTAAATTAATTTATTTATAAATATTAAAACTATTTCAGTACTTGTGTAATTATTAGATGCATAGTAATTAATTAACACTTTATTTTTATAAATATATATACATGATGATGATGATGATGATGATGATGATGATGATAATAATAATAATAATAATAATAATAATAATTAGCATAATAAGAAAAATGTATAGATATATGCATGATAGTTATAACAATATTTAGTCTATTTTTAGTATATTGTTGCACACAATAAGTAGGAAAAGATTTGACATAAATCTTAGATCCTAAATCTCTAAAAGTCGTTCTTTTACTTTCTTTATAAAAAAAAATTAAATCTTCTTGATCTTCCTATTTTGCTATTCAAATCAATTCTATGTACAATATATAAAATAAGATAAAACAAAATAAAATAAATAACTATATCAACAATATAGAGATATTTACTTAGTAGTTAAAACAAAATCTAGTCCATCTTTAGTATATACAAGTTAGAATACATAGTATATTATTGTATCTTTCAAATAGCAAATATTGGTGACAAACCTTAAATCCTAACAACCCCTAAGTGCCGCCCTTTTACCCCTTTTTAAGCTAAATCTTTCTCATCTTCCTATTTTGTTACTCCAACAATGTCTACATACAAAAAAATAAAAAAAATAAAACAAAAAGAGAAAAAAAAGAGAACGAAGAGGAAAAAAAAACAAACCTAATTCGTGGGTGTTGAGGACGATCTCTACGGAGAAGAAGGCACCTCGGGCGGATTTTGACACACCAAAGCGTAGATCGGGTGGTAAGGAAGAAGTGACGACGGAATTTGGACGCGTGCGAGGATCTACACTACAAGAAACACACTGTTTACCGACCGCAATTACCGACCACCGTTTTGCGGGTCGGATTTACCGACCGCAGGGCCGACCGCAAGCGGTGGTCGGCAAAATTAAGCCGGTCCCAGATTAAAAGTCGACCAAATCACCGACCACTACGCGTGTGGTCGGTGATACCGACCGCGTTACCGACCGCAGATGCGGTCGGTAACCTAGGGATTAAAATACCCAATTCGCGAACAGAACTAGACGCGAACAACAACTCCCTCCCTCATTCTCTCTCGCAAACGGCGATTCCTCCGCCCCCCGACCACCATTCCGACCGCCGCCGACCCCGCCGACGCCGCCGCGGCCGTCCGTCACGCCGCCGTCGCCCTCCCTCGTTCGTGGAGCACTTTCGAGCCACCCCCGCAAGTCCATTCGAGAAGGAGCAGTGGAGGTTTCTCTCGAAGGGAGCATTTCGAGTCCATTCGTGTAATCACCCAAGGTATTCGATTGACTACTCCTCTTCATTTTAGATATTCGATTGTTCAAAATTTTGGGCACATTTTTGTTGTGTTTCGTTTTATTAGCTTGAGGTTGAAATGACTTTATTTTTTTTAATTGATGTTGGAATATGAGATTATAGAAAAAATATCGAGTGTTGGACATTATGTTTGATATGTTTGTTAGCAAATTCGCAACATAGGAAAAAAAATCGAGATTGCATGTGGCTAGATTCCGGGCAGCAGGCTGTTTTCGTAATTTGCGCACAAAATATTTAGATTCTAGAAATTATAAGCACATAATTGGAAAGCTCTCGTCGAGTAGATGAATTTGCATATATGATATGCTTAATTTGGATGTCGTATGAGAAACTTATGGCTTGTTGAACTATTTTTGGGTTGTTCTCATCATTGGTTTTATAGTATTCATATTGTGCAAAGTGTTTGTTTATGATATAGGATGAACTTAGTATTTCAATTAGGCTTTATAGATGGATTGTATATTCGGAATGAATGTGGAGTTGTTGAATTGAAATAAGTTAAGTATAGGATGAATTTATTCTAGTTGATTGATTGGATTGAAATCAACTTGTCCACTTGTGTTTATAGGTTAAATTGATTTAATTTAAAGGCAATTATACGATGACAACATATTCATGTAACATCCACTTAGTTTAATCCACCTTAGGGTAAATTAGAATTAAATTAATTTAACGCATTGAATTAATGCAAGGGAACAAACCATGTAACATCCACTTAGTCTATATTAACCAAAATGAGGAAAAAAATATTAATGTAGGTGATGGACCGGAGTTGGATGTACCGCTCCCGTCGTGAATTGGGAGTACTGACCTCAGAATTTAAGAGTGGAGTTGATTTGTTCCTGTCTACGTCTCATCAAAACCCAAACGTGGATAGAGCACAGGGAAAACTAAGGTGTCCGTGTAGACAATGTAGGAATAAGTGTTATCTACCTGATGATGACATCAAGTATCATCTACAATGCAATGGATTCGTACTGAACTACGAAAGGTGGACGTGTCACGGAGAGTCACACCACCCTTCTAGTTCAGAGGTTCCTGAAACGGCCGGCTCTACAAGACCCGCCACTGAAGATGCTTATATACAGATGGTGTTCGATGGTATGGGATTTGAAATTCCGAATACAACACCGCCCGATGAAGGTGATGAACCGAGGCCCCCCGAGGAACCTAACGCACAAGAGAGCATGTTCTACCGTATGTTGGAGGAGGCGGACAAGGATTTGTGGCCTGGATGCAAGAAAATGACTTTATTGTCAACAATTGCTAGGTTGTTAAATATTAAGGCTGAACATAATTTGTCTGAGAGGTGTTTCGACACTTTATGCCAACTCATAATAGATACACTTCCTGAGGACAATGCCATGGTAAAGAACTTTTACGAGGCGAAGATGCTACTCGAGGGGTTGGGGCTACCTGTTCAGAAAATATATTGTTGTCCTAAAGGTTGTATGTTGTATTGGCGCGACGATGCATCATTAGATAGATGCAAATTCTGTGACGGGCCTCGGTTTAGGGAAACAAATTCCACTTCACGGCTTGCACGCAAGTACATGTTCTATTTCCCACTAACAAACCGATTAAAAAGGTTGTACGCTTCAGACAGGACTGCGGAGCATATGACTTGGCATGTGGGACATGATCATGGGTCTTCCGGTGAGATGTGTCATCCATGCGACTCGAGGGCATGGAAGCACTTTGACACACTTCATCCAGATTTTGCTGCTGAGGGACGGAATGTCCGTTTGGGGTTATGCACGGATGGTTTCCAACCATTTGGCCTGTCAGGTTCACAGTACTCTTGTTGGCCAGTTATTCTAACCCCTTACAATCTCCCGCCCGGCATGTGTATGAAAGATGATTACATGTTTTTGACATGTATAATCCCTGGGAGATCAAGCCCAAAACAAGGGATAGATGTGTACTTACAGCCGTTGATAGTTGAGCTATTGGATTTGTGGGAAGTTGGGTTCACAACATATGACAGATATTCCAAGCAAAACTTTCAACTCAAGGCGGCATTGATGTGGACAATTGGGGACTTCCCAGCGTATTCTATGTTGTCGGGTTGGAGCACATATGGGAAAACGGCTTGCCCGGTATGTATGGAAGGGATCGAATCCATTAGGCTAAAAGAGGGTGGCAAACAGTCCTGGTTCGATGTTCACAGGAGGTTTCTGCCTCCCGATCATCCTTTCAGAGTTGATAAGTCAAAATTCATGAAGGATCGAGAGGAACACGGGTCGCCACCAAGGTATAAGAGCGGTGAAGAGGTGCTAGAAGACATTGAAATGCATAGAATGCGATGGCTTACTGAATTAGGAGGAGTTGAGGAGAATGCAGTGCTTAGTAAGACTTGTGGATGGAAAAAAAGGAGTATCTTTTGGGATCTACCATATTTGAAGACGAATATGGTTAGACACAATTTGGATGTCATGCACATTGAAAAAAATGTGTTCGAGAATGTTTTCAACACAGTTATGGACGTTCAGGGTAAGACAAAAGATAATGCGAAAGCACGGGATGACATCATGACATTGTGCAACAGGCATGAACTGCATAGGGATAATCGTACCGGTAGATATCCAAAAGCAGTATATACAATGGACAAGGAGAGACGGGATATATTTTTGAAATGGGTTGCAGGGTTAAAGTTTCCCGATGGATTTGTTTCCAACCTGGGCAGATGCATAGATATGAACAAACATAGAATGTTTGGAATGAAGAGTCATGACTGCCATATTTTTTTACAGCATCTCCTACCGATAGGTTGGCGGGATCTACTCCCGAAGAGTGTGTGGGAACCCATAGCAGAGTTGAGCAACTATTTCCGGGCCTTGACTGCGAAAACAATTAAGATTGAGGACTTAGATAAATTGGCCTTTGATATTCCAGTTCTTTTATGTAAGTTGGAAACAATTTTCCCACCAGCATTCTTCACTGCATGGAACATCTTCCCGTCCACCTACCTCACGAAGCCAGGCTTGGCGGTCCCGTGCAGTTCAGATGGATGTACCCGTATGAGAGGTGAATTATAACGTTATTTTCATTGTTATGTAATTTTAAATTGATTCTATTTAGAATTGATGATCAATATTGCTTTGCATTATACCTTGCAGATATCTGAATCGCTTGAAGAGAACTGTGCGCAACAAGGTGCATGTTGAAGGGAGTATTTGCAACGCATATATGGTGAGAGAGGCCTCAATTTTTTGCTCTCGCTACTTTGAGAAGCATGTGTTCACACGTGAGAGGAATGTGCCAAGGAATGATGACGGTGGCATAATTCAATATGATGAAATCCTACCTAGTGTATTTGCGCACGCGGGACGTGCCCAAGGGAAAGCAACGAAGAGACGAATGAGTGGGGAAGAGTTGAACGCCGTTCATAATTACCTCCTCTTAAATTGTAAAGAGATTGAACCGTACCTCGAGTAAGTTCTTAGTATAATCTTTCAATTAGAAATATGTCAGTGCGTGTAACATAACCAAATTCCTTGTCTGTCCAATAGGACATTCCAACAGCAGCTGCTGGAAGATGACCCTGGTCTAAGTGTTACAGATATATGGGCAGCGCAGTCCGCAGACTTTTCTAAATGGTTTTTGGAATACGTGATCGAACATCCACCCGAGAATCCATGCATTTACCACGTAGCACAGGGCCCGCTTCCAATTAGTACATCATATCCTATGTACTTTACCAATGGAATGAAATTTCACATAGAATCTCATGGTAGGCAGAAGTCGACATACAATAGTGAAGTGTGTATCACGTCGGAAGAACAAGGAGACTACTACGGTATCATCGAAGAGATTATAGTCATAGAATACCCTGCTTTGCCTATCAAGCAGACAACAGTCTTCAAATGCAGGTGGTTTGACCCTCGCGAAGGAATTGGGACACGAACTAATGCGAACTATAAGATTGTTGAAATAAACCACTCAAAATCTTTGAACGTATATGAGCCTTTTATTTTTGCCCATCAAGCCGAGCAGGTTTGCTATGTACCGTTCCCAACCAACAGACTAGCGACTAATCGGAATGAGTGGTTGGTTGTTTGTAAAGTGAAACCACGAGGTATAATAACTGTTAGGCAAGGGGAAGAGGCAGATGCGTTCCAGGATGATGTTCCCGAGCATGGTTACATCAACACTGCAAATATCACGTCGATGCGAGAGCCCTTGACAGACGGTGAGGTGCAATATGTTGATCTACAACTCAACGAGAGTAATGAATCAGAATCTTCGATAGGCACTGAATCAACTTCAGAAGAGACTGGCACGGATGATCCATCGCAGGAGACTTCGGATGAGGACTTCCAATTATAAAATGTGACAATCTAATTAATGTTTTTATTTTAATCATCTACAATAATATTGGTTTAAATAAAGTACATTCTTTGTGTAATATCCTCTTTGATGTTCTAATAATATTACACTCTTGCAGATGAGTGACCAAGGGAGTGGCTCGTCATCGAGCACTCCGCGTGGGACAGGGTCCCAACGGCGGGGTTCGGGGACCCCAGCGAGAGGGTCTCGACTTGCTTCTGCTCTCCGGGCGGCCCGGGAGGCGTTTCAGCGCCAGACCGCATGTATTTATAACAACTTGTGTTACATTTGATCTTTGTACTATTGTTTGTACTTACATTTACCGTTTCTGGAACAATAGTGAATGAAGCTGGTTCAGAGGAACAGCCCGAGGATGCACCTGCAGGGACGATGACTGAGGTCCCAGAGACTCCCCCACCTCACACTCCAGGTACGAGTAATTCATAATTATAATATTACGTTATTTATTTACATTTACATTTACCCTTTATGTATATTCTTAGGTTCGGCGGGATCTACACAGGGGGCGCCTCCAGCCACCCAGACAGGTCAATATAGGCTGCTCGTTGAGCCCAGGGACGATGGGGTGTAAGTGTTATGTCGTTTTATATTATATTTCGTATCTAATTTCCATTGACAGTACACCAATTGGTTTATATTTTATTTTTGTCGATTTATCATTATTGTATTCGACAGCATGGAGTTCTCAAACGCTGTGGTGAGGAAGATTACAGACATATATCCCATGCGGTCAGATATGAATGGGATAAGCTGGGGAAAGGTAACTCGAGAGACGAAAGATTTCTACTGGAATGAGTTCTTGGTATTTCATAAGTTTCATAAGTTTCATATGATTTGGGATTATACTCTGAATTTGTATTTAACTTGATCTATATTAACCTGCAGAAAGTAGCTCGTTGGGCGCCGGAGCACGCAGGAGCTGTGAGGAAGGAATGGGAGAAAAAGAATATCGCTCGGTAATTTATAGTTTTAATTAATTAAATGTTTGCATATCAAATGGGTTCACATGTAACTTCACATGATTAAAATTTCAGATACAAGGACTACACGCTCGACATAAGGAGCAAGAAGAAGCCCTACCCCGTAAACGAGTTGGTGGCAGAGAACTGGTGGCGGATCTGGGATTCCCCAGCATTTAAGGAGAAGTCAAAAAGGGGAAAGCTAAACAGGCGACGGGGACAGGAGGATGCACCGGCCCTCCCAACTCACATGGCGAGATCAAAGACATTCCTAGCCACAAAAGATAAATTGGTATGTTTTGCATATTTACATTGAATAGTCAATCATTTATGTGGTTTTTTGCTCTTGAGTTCTAGTCCTTGAAATCTTCCAGTCCACTGATCTGCAAAGGCCCGTGCATTTGCACGAGGTTCACGGCACACACACGCGGAGGCACGAGAAGGACAATTGGATTCGTGAGAGGTCGGCTCGGGTGCAGGTAAAAAATTGACATGTCTTTGATCCTGTGAAATATTTACCTATATCTACAAATTTGTGTCACATAATATTTTCTTTACTTATTTCACATGTTAAATATAGGAGGAGTTCCATGCAGTTACCCAGACCTTGAGCCAGAACCCTGAGATTGGGCCTGACTTCGATCCTGACGATGTCTTCTACGACGTAGCCGGTGGTCACGATAGATGCCACGCTGTATACGGCTTAGGATCGTTGGCGAAGTCTTTTAGGCCCGGAGGCAATTCTTCCACCACTGCTCCACCATCTGATTCCACTTATGTGACACAGGACCAGTTTTAGCAGCTCACAGAGACTATTCAGTGAGTCTCACAGAGACAAGAGACTATGGCCGATCAGGTGGAGAGATTGCTAGGAGTCAGAGCCCCTCGTTCCTCTCGACACGGAAATGGAGATGACTTTGGAGGCGGCCTGGGTGGAGGTGGTTTAGGTGCACATTGACTGTTGGGGGATAAGACTTGGATAGTCTCTTTTTTAAATTTCATTGGTGGGATTCTTCTTTTTTTATTTATTTATGAGACGTGTAGATGTTTATACTTTGTAGATAGTTTCAAAACTAGGTTAATGTTTTGCGTTTCACATTTTCACATTTCAAATTTCATTTTGGGATTGTCATTATCGATTTGAATTTCTATTGAATTTGGAATGTGAAATGAGTTGTAGAATTGTGATTGTACATGGACATGTGTTTAATTGTTGATGTTTATGAAATGGATCGCCATATTGTGCTGAATGTGAAATGAGTTGCCATGTTTGTTGGTATTGCTGCAGCAGGGATGGCTGTGAAAACAGCCATTTCTGGTGCATCCTACAGTTGGGTACCGACCGCACCCCCGACCGCAAAGTGGTCAGTGATTTACCGACCGCACCACCGACCGCATGTGCGGTCGGTAAGCGGTGGACCACGAGGTCCCCTAAGTTGGGTACCGACCAAAATTCTGGGTCGGGTATTTGGTCGGGAAATATGCCGACCATGCCGCGGTCGGCAGTTCGGTCGATAACTTTACCGACCAACGCTCCTTTGGTCGCCTCCCTACCAAGGGATTCCCGACCGTCATTTTGGTCGGGCGTGCGGTCGGTAACCCTAAGGACGACCCGCTTTTCTTGGTTACCGACCGCAAAATGCGGTCGGTAAAACCTGTTTTTCTTGTAGTGCTAGGAGTCAAACGGTGAACGTGGAAGCCACGCCTACGAATCGACGAGCCGAATAATCCAATTCTTGTAAGTTAACCTTACTATGGTTTTGGGCGAATTAAAATACATCTAATCTAAAGATTTAAATCAAGAACTTAAAAATCTGTCAAACGAAATCTTTAACGGCGCAACGCTTTTGCATGATTTCTCCGAACCCTTAAACCTGTTCAAACAAGAAAACCTAAAACGCGAAAAATGTTCCTAAGACATAGATCTAACTCCTGTAAAATTTTCATAATTTTTCAGCATGTTTTGATATCCGAAAACGACCGCAAACGAACCTGCCTTTGACTTAGATCTTGAAACGGTGATAGATTCTTAGTCCGAACTTGAGGTTGATTTTTACCTTAGATCTAGACCGAATTAGGATTGGTGCTAAACATAAGAGTTGTAGATCTATATGTTAAGAACACCTCCGTAAATTTTTGGAATTTTTCATTGAGGTTTGATATCGGAATTCGACTCCAAACCGAACTGTTCTAAATTTAGATCTTGAAATCTTGACAGATTCTTGGCCCGAACTTGTTGGATTTTTGACAATAGATATAGCGTGAATTAGATCTTTTGTTGAACATGGAACTTGTAGATATATGTTTTAAGCATCTCCCTATAAAATTTCATCAAATTTGGAGTTAGTTTGATATGGTAGATCTCGAAATTTAGGAACTGCTGTCGTAAAGATTCGGACAGATTTGTAACCTGTTATAAATCGACGTTTTTCACTTACTTTCGTATCTTGGATCGAAAAACTACAACATGAAACTTGTTCATCTCTGTGTTTTCGAGTCACCGGTCAAGTTTCAGAATTTTTGGACTTAAACTCGATTTTTAATGAATTTTGAAGTAAACTGTGGTTGACCGAGTCAAATCTTGAAAATCTTGTTGAACGGTGAAATTAGCCTTTAAGGTTTAAACGATTGGGAATTCCTTTGAAATAAAATACACATGAAATATAATGCTTGCCGAAAGGCAATTGAGATATACTGCTTGCCGAAAGGCAATTGAAATATAATGCTTGCCGAAAGGCAATTGAAATATAATGCTTGCCGAAAGGCAATTGAGATATACTGCTTGCGAAAGGCAATTGAAATATAATGCTTGCCGAAAGGCAATTGAGATATACTGCTTGCCGCAAGGCAATTGATATATATAAAGCTTGCCGAGAGGCAATTGATAAATAAAGCTTGTCGAGTAGCAAGTGAGATATGAACATGAGACTTGAGACATGAAACTAGAAGACTCGAAAATTGTTCCTTTTGGATATGCTTTTAAATTATGTCATACAATTATATTGCTTTGCAAGTTATATTTATGGTCTTATGAAATCCATGTCTTTTAAATTATGCAAATAAATTGTTATTAGATAAATGAATTAAATTATGGGTGTTATGCACATGTTTTCTTTAAATTTAATTAAAGGCTTTGAAACCTCATAATCATGTCTGTGTTAACTTACTCAGCAAATCTTTGCTGACCAAACCATATTTTTCCCCTGTTTCTTTCAGAGTTGAAGAATATGCATCATCATATGCATACATGGGAATTTTGGGGAAATACATTATTTTTAAATTTTGGCGTTAGCCTAGAATTTGCATGAACGGGCCTGTTTAACCCGTGTTTTTGCCATGTTGGCCCTATTTTTAAATTCCGCTGCATTATATATGTAAATATTATTTTCCGCTGCAACTGTAATGATATTATTTTCAAATTATATATGATTGGGCTGTTTGAATGATTTAAATTATGAAAAACTATAGCCTTGCATCTCTTTAGCAAGCTCTGAGAAATCGTGTCTTGCTAGGGAGGTGTGGCGGTGACATCCCGACCTGAGTGACCAAAAACCGGGGTGTTACAAAAACAGTCCCAGCATTTAGGGTTGTTTCGATGTTACCCAAGTTAGCATGCCGGAATTCTAAGTACCTTGTAGGTAACAACCCAATCTGGGTTGTTACGGGCAGGCCTTTTCTCTCGTGTTATGATAGGGCAAGCTTTACAGCACTGATGTGGAGATGAGTATATCCCTGGGAAAGCCATTGACGTGGGAATTCCGGTGGTATTGCTTCTAAAGTGACAATTTTTTCTTGAGAAGTGGCTGGGATGAGGTGTTGATCTAGCTTTGAAGCAGCAATGTATTCCTTCACTCCTCGAGGATGGTGTTGGACCAGAGATTTGATGTGTGTCCAAGTACCAAGTGGTTTCTTGGCAAAAGCAGAATAAGGATTTATTAATGTTCCACTTTTTCGAGCAACAGAAAAAAGAAATGGACCCTAGAAACCCAAATCCACCTTCTAAAGCAAGAACCCGAAAAACCAGATCCATATATCCCCCTCATATACGACCACCCAAGCCACCACTATCACCAACCTCAAAATATTAAACCATACAATCCTTTTACCCAAAATCTCCTTCACATTCTACATCAGACCACTCAGTCAGTCCATTCAAGTGCGGTTCAAGGGGAAATAGTAATGTTGTCTATTGTGTCTGTTCATCACATTGTGTCCACTCTTTAAAAATAATTTTTGTTTTGTTTTTCTCCACCATGTCTGCGGAAAGCTCTTCCACTATTCCTTTCCAACCCTTATCCACAATTTCGAAAAAACCACTTTCACCATCATCACTCAAACCCCTGTCCAAGAGATAGGATTATCTGTATGAAGTCGATGTCCTACTTGATGAATCCAATGTTTCAGATACCGATCTTAAGTTAAAATACATTGGATCATGGTGGTTGCACATCATTTACTTTGACATGATTTCTTCCATGTACCACAAACCACTTTAACTTAATACCATTTATAAGTTTGTCCCAGATGGACAAATCTCGTATTTCAGATCAAGCATTCGCTGCTCTAGGGTCTTGATGAGCCCAGCATGCTTGGACTTGTTTTCTGTTATGATCTGGTCAATCTTTGATTCCACCCGGTGTATTGAATTCCTCAAGCTTCCTAATACGTTGTTTTGTGCCAGTGCATTTTCACTTTGCCAATTGAGTGTAGCTTCAATTTCATTATTTTGTCTTCTTTCTCCGAATGGTAGGACCACATTGCTGGGTTCAATTTTTGGGGAGTGATTGACACCGCCTTTGAAAAAAGGCTGAAGCGAAGGGAAATGGGCTTCGTCGTTGATATGGAGCATCGTGATTTCTTCTGGATGCTTTGCTGGTTTCTTTTTGTTTTCTTTGTTGACATGAGTATTGCTGCTGTAGGAAACTAAATATTCATAGTTCCCCCTGGATTCTCCAAGCGGCCCGATGGTAGGATCTCCCTGTATGTATCTTTCGTAGAATTCATGATCTGACCCCTTCTCTTTGTTTTTCTTCTTTCCCTTGCTTCTTTTTGGTTCATCTTCATCGATTGTCTGACTTTGGCAGTCCACACAATCACAGTCTAAATCCCATGGCAATGATTTTTAAAAGGATCACGGAACCAATGGATTCTCTTTCCTTCTTTGTCAAAGAACTTTATCCAGTCTTGTTGTGCCATGGTACTCCTGCACTCCTCATTTGTTGGACTCATCATCTGGATGGCTGGTAGAAATGAGATGGAATTCCTCCTTTTGTGCTTGGAATGATGAAAGCTGATGGCTACTGATTTGTCTTCCCGTTTGGTGATTATAGCCTCGGAAGTCTAGATCGGCTCGACTCGTTCTCTATACTTCTCGTAGTTTGTTATCCATGAGTCTGGGAGGATTTTTGCCAACTCCTATTTGGAGATCTGCTCCGAAGTATGACTGCATGTTGCCAGACCCGACTTGGAATCTACATTAATGTGTAGAACTTCATCTCCCCTGGAAGTGTAAGATCCATTGCATGGTTTTGTACTCGTCAAGCCATTTGGTAGTGTAGCGTTACTTGTACTGCATCTTTAGTTTGGGGTGTAACACCCTGGTTTTTTGTCACCCAGGTCGGGATGTCACCGCCACACCTTCCTAATAAGACACGGTTTCTCCGGCTTACTAAAGAGATGCAAGGCTAGGTATTTCAGTAATTAAAAATATTTAAAACATTTGCAAACGGCCCATATAATATAATCTCGAAAATAATAATATCATAATGCAGCGGAAATAGTATTTAAGTATAATATTGCAGCGGAAATGTAAATAAGACCGACATGGTCAAAACACGGGTTAAACAGGCCTGTTTATTCTACAGTCTAATGCAAGAATTTAATAATAAAGTTTCGCAAAAATAAAGTTCCCCCATGCATGAACGTGCTCATGTTTGTTCCACAAACTCTGTAAGGAAAAAGGAAAATAAATGGTTTGGTCAGCACAACTTGCTGAGTAAGTTAACACATGCATGTCGTAGGGTTTAAAAGCCATTAATTTAATAATTACATAAAAGCATGATAATAATCATAAATAATTTAATTTAATAATATAACCAATTCGCATAATTAAATCATGGCACTAACCAATAGTACATTTAGCATAATTTAAATAAAAGCCATAATTAATTCAAATAAAGCATTTAGTAATTTAAAAGGACAATAATTAAACATTTAACTATCCTCATTACTCCCAAGATTTAGTATTTCAAGTATTTCACGATTGCATCGCGATATCAACAAGTTTAGCCAGAAACCGGCGGCTGCAGCCGTATCTGCCATACCCAGTACCACTCCGGAGCCTCGGGAAACCCATATGGATATTCACGAGAGTGTAGGCCATATATCTCATGCCGTTTTGTCAACATATCTCAAAATTTCGCGCGGGTCACCATCGTCCATAAAGGCACGAAGTGAATCGTTAGGAAGGCACCCTGCAGAGCACTCACCCCCTAATTTTAAAAGATCAAGTTTGTAATGGGGCTTTCCTAAATTTTAGATTCCATGCATTTATTTCAAAGAGTCTTCTACTCGTTTAAACCTTAGAGGCTAGTTTCACCGTTTCGACAAGATTTCAAAATTTGACTTGGTCAACCACAGTTTACTCAAAAATTAATTTAAAATTAGATTTAAGTCTAAAAATTCTGAAAATTTACCCCTGACTCGGAAACATCGAGATGAACAACTTTTGTGTTTTAACTTTTTCAATCCGAGATACCGAAACAGGTCAAAAATATCAATTTTCGTAGAAATTAATCTGTCCGAATTTCGTGTACAGCAGTTCAAGATTATCAAGATCTACCATAATAAATCAACTCCAAACTTAACGAAATTTTACAGAGACCTTCTTAAGAAATTTTTCTACAACTTTCATGTTCGGCTAAAGATCTAAATCGGCTTAAAACTAATGTCAAAAACGTCATCAAGATCGGACCTAAGTTCTGTCAAGAAATTCAAGATCTAAATTAAACTAGTCCGGTTCCAGGCCGATTTCAGATATCAAATCGTCACCAAAAATTCTGAAACTTTTACAGGAGATAGATCTAAGCCTTAGGAACGTTTTTTCGTATTTTAAGTGTTTTCGTTTGAAGACTTTTAAAGGTTCGAAAAAAATAGACAAATTCACTGCGCCGGTAGAAATCGTATGTTGACAGATTTACGAAAGTTTCGATTAAGCTTTTAGTTTTACGTATTTTAATTACTCCCAAAACCATGTAAGTGTCAACTTACTGATTCGTAGTCGTCCGGGATCGTCGATTTCGGAGGCGTGGCTTCCAGTCCACCGTTTATCCTCTCCGTTTGTCGGGTTCTTCGTTCTAGATCCGATTCGGGGTCTAGAAGGAAAAAGAAGAGAATTAGGGTTTCGTTTTTTAGTTAAAAACGAGATGGATTCACGTATCACACTTACCACGACGTTGGAGATCTCTCGAATTCGTCCACGGCAGTCCTCGCTCGGTTTGGTGCCTCCGATGACTTCCGGATCTAGGGTTTTGTGTATAGAGAGTATCGTAGGGTTTTGGAAAAGTGTTCGGGGCTTCCAAGAGGTCTTATTTATAGGTAAACATGACCTAGGGACGTCCAAGGTCGGCCTTGGGCAGTCTTGAGCCGAAAGGTGTTCAACCGAAGTCGGAAAATCCGGATTCGGGCGAGTGAATCTCGCAACCGGAGAATCTGTCGGGTGGCGCGGTCGTGGCGTGCCTTTCCCCTATTGACCGCGCGGCCACCGCGCGGCACTCGCCTGCACTTCCGTCCGGGCGGGTCGTGCAATCCGTCTTGCCTTTCCTCCTCTCTTTCGGACTTCTATCCCTCTATGCTCCCGGATTCCGATTTCCGGGGTATCTTCGGGTTCCTATTTCCTCTCTAAATTTTTACTCGGGTCTAAATGCATGTTTGGACTCGAATGCTCGAGTTCATTGGTGTCGGGTTTCGGTGTACAATTTATTTATCTTCAATTAATTCTTTTTATTTAATTAAATTCCTTTAATTCCTTTTTAAGTTAAATTTCATTTCTCATTTCCTTATCCTTATTCACTTATTTGCTGAATTTATTTATTTATTGTATTTATTTTATTTATTGTTTATTTATTTAATTATTTGTTTATATTGCAAAATTCTCGGGTATTACAGTCTACCCTCCTTAAGAATCAACTTCGTCCTCGAAGTTGTGTTTCGGCTTTTCTCGTGCTAAGGTCCTTTGTTTGTTTTATTATTTTGTGACTGAACTTAGAATTAAAAATTCTAAGCTGCCTACGTACCCTGTGAAGGGATCAAGCCATAACGTAGTTCAAAACAATTTGAATTTGTTTGTTTGTTTACAAAAATGCACGAAAAATAGATGGTATGACATCCTCTCCTCCTTAAGATTGCAGTTATGTCCCCATAACTGTGTCGTTGTCGGTTTGGAACAATGTCGGGTAGCGTTCTCTCATGTCGGATTCTACCTCCCAAGTTGCCGTCTCACTTTCGTGGTTCGACCAAAGAACCTTGATCATTTTGACAGTTTTGTTCCTCGTTATTCGCTCCTTAGTGTCCAGAATTCGCACTGGGACTTCTTCATAAGTCAGATCCTCATCGAGTTCGATTACTTCCGGTTGAAGTACATGTTTCGGGTCCGGCACATACTTCTTTAGTTGTGAGACATGGAAGACATTATGAACTCGATCTAATTGTGGCGGTAAAGCCTGTCGGTAGGCCAAATTTCCGACTCGTTCTAGAATCTCATAAGTTCCTATGTATCGAGGACTCAACTTTCCTCGTTTGCCAAAGCGCATCACCCCCTTCATGGGTGATATCTTTAGCATGACCCTATCTCCCACTTGAAATTCTAGGTCTCGTCATCTCACGTCAGCGTAACTCTTCTGACGGTCTTGAGCGGCTTTCATTTTTCCTTTCACTTTGATTTGTTGAGCCATGTCTTCAATAAGTTGTGGTCCCACTACCACAGACTTATCGTTTTCTTCCCAGCTCAAAGGGCTTCGGCACCTTCGTCCATACAACGCCTCGAATGGTGCCATGCCAATGCTAGCATGGTAGCTATTATTATAAGAAAATTCGATTAAGGGTAAATGGGATTCCCATTTTTCCTTAAATTCCAACACGCATGCTCTCACCATGTCTTCTAGTGTTTGGATTGTTCTCTCGGCTTGACCATCCGTCATCGGGTGGAATGCGGTGCTCATTTTGATTTGAGTACCGAGAGCTTTTTGTAACTCCGTCCAAAAGTGACAGACAAATCTACTGTCTCTATCGGAAATGATGTCATGTGGTACTCCATGTCGTTGTACCACATTATCAACGTAGGCTTGGGCCAGTTTGTCCATAGTCCACGTGTCCTTCACCGGGATAAATATGGCTGTCTTCGTTAGCCTATCCACAATCACCCAAATCTTGTTCATGCCTTTAGGTGATCGGGGTAATCCCGAGACAAAATCCATCGAGATGCTATCTCACTTCCAACTTGGAATCTCTAGTGGTTGCATCAGTCCTAAGGGTTTACGTCGCACTGCCTTAACCTTTTGGCAGGTGAGACATTTCGCCACGAAGTCTGCCACTTCCTTCTTCATTCCCGGCCACCAATAGATCTTCTTTAGATCTTTGTAAAGCTTGTCACCTCCGGGATGTACTGAATATGGCGTGTTGTGCCCTTCCTCCATCAACTTTCGCTTCAACTCGGCACATTTTTTAGGCACACACCATCTCCCTTTGAAACGAATGCTTCCATCCTCGTGGACAGCAAATCCTATTGCCTTTCCTTCGGCAATATACCCCTTTATCTTTTCGAGTTTCGCGTCGCCCGGTTGGGCGAGCTTAATCTCGTCCAATATTGGAGTTTCTACGACCATTGCGTTGATCGTTTCACTCACTATGCCCGGATGCACAAGCTCCAAATCCAATCTTGCCAACTCCATGTACAATGCCGGTGGAATTACCAACAAGTTTGTCACGTGTTGGGTTTTCCGACTTAGGGCATCGGCTACCACATTCGCCTTCCCCTCGTGGTAGGCTATCTCCAAATCGTAGTCCTTAATAAGTTCCAACCACCTTCGCTGTCTCAAATTCAACTCCTTCTGAGTGAATATATACTTCAAGCTCTTGTGGTCGGTGAACATTCGACACTTCCGCCCATAAAGATAATGTCTCCATATCTTTAGAGCGAAAACGACCGCTGCCAACTCCAGGTCGTGTGTCGGATAATTCTCCTCGTGAGGTTTTAGCTGGCGTGATGCATACGCTACGACTTTCGAGTCTTGCATCAAGACACAACCTAGACCTTCCTTCGAAGCATCACTATAAACTTCGAAGTCACCATTCTCTGATGGTAGTGTCAACACGGGTGTGGTTGTGAGTCATTTCTTCAGCTCTTGAAACGTTGTCTCACAAGCCTCTGTCCACACGTATTTTACTCCTTCTTCAGTAGCTGGGTCAAAGGTCGTGCGATTTTTGAAAAATCCTTCACGAACCGTCTATAGTACCCGGCTAATCCAAGGAAACTCCTTATCTCAGTTTGGCTTTTTGGAGTTGCCCATTCAGTTACGGCAGAGACTTTTGCCGGATCCACTGAAACTCCATCAGCGGATACTATGTGTCCGAGAAATGCTACCTCCTTCAACCAAAAGTCGCATTGGACAATTTGCCGTATAGTTGATGGTGTAAACAATAGAAGGTAAGGAAAATAGAAAAAAAATAAAATAAATAAAAAAACACTTTTCGAGGCCCGCGCGGCCACAGCAGGTTGAAAAAAAAGGGGCTCGCGCGGGGCGCGAGCCACTCCGCCCCATTTCCACTTCCGAGGCTTCTTCTAGTTTGCTCCCAAATTCGTTCTCTCATTCTCCTATTCTCCCATTCCCGACTTCGATTTTTCATTGCAAGGTATGTTTCTACTACTTCCATTGGCCAATTTCAATTTTTATGCTTTGATTAGCTTTAGTTTTTAGGTGAATTTCAAAATTAGGGTTTAGGGATAAGAATTGGGGATTTGTTGTTTTTAGGCTTGATTCGTGCAATTAGCGAGTTTATGTGATACTTGGTGCTTATTTTGTTACTTAGGAAGTATTTGTGCAACAATGTATACCTAGTTTGGGACACTTTTACTAGATTCCGTGCTTTAGGAAGAATATGAATTTCCCGATTTGTGTTGGTATTGCGGGCATGAGGATGAGTTCGTTGTTGTTGTTTTGTGCCTTATTATGATGATGAGTTATTGCCTAAGCAGTTGTTTCGATTTGAGGACGTTTCCCATGTGTTTACAAGTAAACTTTGAATTTGAGTTATTGCGCACACAACGTGTTTGACTAAATGTCCCAAAGAGTTATGGGATTTGTTTGGACATATTCTTTATTTGGTTATCCTTTTGGATCGCTCGTGTTAGAGACTACACTTCATGTTCCTGCGTTTTTCTGTCCTATACTTGATGTAATTGTTGTGTAGGATTTATCCTTATATTTGGTATTGGTTGGGTATCTGCAGGATGCTGCTTTTTTTGTGGGTTGTCTGGGGTCTCTCATGGTTCTTCCAGGGGCCAAGAGACGAGCCACTCGGCATGATGCGGCTGGCCCTAGTACTGCTGCTCCGGTGATGCCGGATACTGATGACAGTGAGTCCGAGGAGGACGAGGAGCAGCGGGGCCCTAGACTCAGGGGTCTTCCTGACGAGGTGCGTCCCCATCAACACGATAGGCATCGGTTTGCGACGATGGCCTCTTAGGAGTTCTATTTCGACGAGCTTCGTCGGAACAGGGCTTATGTCCCGGAGAGAGGCATGGATCCCCGTCATATGGACGATGACAGGGTTAGTCCAGTTTTGGACCATCTTCAGTGGACTGGACTTGCGCGCCATCCCGAGGGCATTGCTTCTGGTTATTTAGATATGGAGGTCATCGCCAACATTGGCGGTCTTGGGGAGAACATCCCGACTTGTCTCGAGTCTGGGTTCGGGGTCGCCATCTAAATTTCAGTGCTCGGGCGATCAACGTCTACTTCAGCCTTCCTGACGACGGCGTATTCCGGCCACAGCCTGAGGGTCATATACCCCCGCTTGCGTGGGGCGTTTTGTGCACCTTGGGGTTGTTCCTCTATAGGTTGAGTCGGTTCCGTGACATTTGGGGGTGTTTCAGTAGGTGTTTCAGTAGTGGTTTGGGGAGCGGGTTGAGTTCTTCCTCTTCCTCTGGGTGCCATTCTGTTACAAATAGGGTGGATTAGGACTTGTGAAATTAACATATAGTCCTAATAATTTCTATAAATGTGTATGTGTTTTGTAATTTCACACGTGGTGCTCGATCGAACTAAGAAGCGTCGTACGCTTCTGGGTTTTATTTTAATTTATTTCATTTTATTTCTATTTTTTTTTCGATTTATTATAAATAAATCGGGCATTTTATTTCCTTAAAAGAAATTTTAGTACAAGCGGGAAGGTATACATAAGTAGAAATATTTTCCTAGCAAACTAGTATCTACTATAAATAGAATCCCTAGCGTCTCAAGACGTCCTCCGGTGGGGTAGCGGGATCCTCATCCGGGTCTTCCTTCTCCGAACTTGGCGGCAGTAGATCGTCAAAGATGGTGTTCAAGTCTTGTCCATGAGCATCGATGTGTTCCTTCAGGATTAGGTTTTGCGTAGTGAGGGTTTGGACTTGGCGTTCGAGTTGGTTTATGCGGTGGTGATCCGCCTCTCTCAAGTTGCCCATGTGGTGCAGATTTGCCTCCAAGTGAGCCATACGATGTTTCATTTGTTCTATGGTTTGTTGGGAATCAAGGTGAACGTTCGTCATTTTGATCATCAATTGCATCATATCTTGACTAGCCATCTAGCGCAAGCAAAAGATCTAAGTTAATATTCGCCAAGATTCTAGGTTAACTTCGCCAAGATTCTAAGTTGAAATTCGCCAAGATTCTAAGTTGAAATTCACCAAGATTCTAAGTTTGAATTCGCCAAGATTCTAAGTTCATAAAAGAGATGCAATATGCAAATGCAAATGATGGTTTCCCCCCAAAAAAATTATTCATGCACTATATATATTTTTCCATGGGTTTTAAAAATAAAAATTTTTCCATGGAAATAATACTTTAAAATTTAAAATAATAGTCAAAATATTAATAGTAGTTTAAAAATAATAATGGTTTAAAAATAATAGTTTAAAAATAGCCGGGCTCTGATACCAACTTGTAACACCCCGGTTTTTGGTCATCAGGTCGGGATGTCACCGCCACACCTCCCTAGTAAGACACGGTTTTTCCGGCTTACTAAAGAGATGCAAGGTTAGGTATTTCAGTAATAAAAAATATTTAAAACATTTACAAACGGCCCATATAATATAGTCTCGAAAATAATAATATCATAATGCAACGGAAATAGTATTTAAGTATAATATTGCAGCGGAAATGTAAATAAGACCGACATGGTCAAAACACGGGTTAAACAGGCCCGTTTATTCTACAGTCTAATGCAAGAATTTAATAATAACGCAAAAATAAAGTTTCCCCCATGCATGAACGTGCTCATGCTTGTTCCACATACTCTGTAAGGAAAAAGGAAAATAAATGGTTTGGTCAGCACAACTTGCTGAGTAAGTTAACACATGCATGATTCTAGGGTTTAAAAGCCATTAATTTAATAATTACATAAAAGCATGATAATAATCATAAATAATTCAATTTAATAATATAACCAATTCGCATAATTAAATCATGACACTAACCAATAGTACATGTAGCATAATTTAAATAAAAGTCATAATTAATTCAAATAAAGCATTTAGTAATTTAAAAGGACAATAATTAAACATTTAACTATCCTCATTACTCCAAAGATTTAGTATTTCAAGTATTTCACGATTGCATCGCGATATCAACAAGTTTAGCCGGAAACTGGCGGCCGCAGCCGTATCTGCCATACCCAGTACCACTCCGGAGCCTCGGGAAACCCATATGGATATTCACGAGAGTGTAGGCCATATATCTCATGCCGTTTTGGCAACATATCTCAAAATTTCGCGCGGGTCACCATCGTCCATAAACGCACGAAGTGAATCGTTACGAGGGCACCCTGTAGAGCACTCACCCCCTAATTTTAAAAGATCAAGTTTGTAAAGGGGATTTCCTAAATTTCAGATTCCATGTATTTATTTCAAAGAGTCTTCTATTCGTTTAAACCTTAAAGGCTAGTTTCACCGTTTCGACAAGATTTCAAGATTTGACTCGGTCAACTACAGTTTACTCAAAAATTAATTTAAAATCAGATTTAAGTCCACAAATTCTGAAAATATACCACTAACTCGGAAACATCGAGATGAAAAACTTTCGTGTTTTAACTTTTTCAATCCGAGATATCGAAGCAGGTCAAAAACATCAATTTTCGTAGAAACATTAATCTGTCCGAATTTCATGACATCAGTTCAAGATTATCAAGATCTACCATAGTAAATCAACTCCAAACTTAACGAAATTTTACAGAGACCTTCTTAAGACATTTGTCTACAACTTTAAATGATTTAAAGATCTAAATCGGCTTAAAACTAATGTCAAAAACGTCATCAAGATCGGACCTAAGTTCTGTCAAGAAATTCAAGATCTAAATTAAACCAGTCCGGTTCCAGGCTGATTTCAGATAACAAATCGTCACAAAAATTTCTGAAAAATTTACAGGAGATAGATCTAGGCCTTAGGAATGTTTTTTGTGTTTTACGTTTTTTCGTTTGAAGACTTTTAAAGGTTCGAAAAAATTAGACAAATTCGTTGCGCCGGTAGAAATCGTATGTTGACAGATTTACGAAAGTTTTGATTAAGCTTTTAGTTTTATGTGTTTTAATTACTCCCAAAACCATGTAAGTGTCAACTTACTGATTCGTAGTCGTCCGAGATCGTCGATTTCGGAGGCGTGGCTTCCAGTCCACCGTTTATCCTCTCCGTTCGTCTGGTTCTTGGTTCTAGATCCGATTCGGGGTGTAGAAGGAAAAAGACGAGAATTAGGGTTTCGTTTTTGAGTTAAAAACGAGATGGATGCACGGATCAGACTTACCATGACGTTGGAGATCTCTCGAATTCGTCCACGGCAGTCCTCGCTCGGTTTTGGTGCCTCCGATGACTTCCGGATCTAGGGTTTTGTGTATAGAGAGTATCGTAGGGTTTTGGAAAAGTGTTCGGGGCTTCCAAGAGGTCTTATTTATAGGTAAACATGACCTAGGGACGTCCAAGGTCGGCCTTGGGGAGTCTTGAGCCGAAAGGTGTTCAACCGAAGTCGGAAAATCCGGATTCAGGCGAGTGAATCTCGCAACCGGCGAATCTGTCGGGTGGCGCGGTCGTGGCGCGCCTTTCCCCTATTGACCGCGCGGCACTCGCCTGGACTTCGGTCCGGGCGGGTCGTGCGATCCGTCGTGCCTTTCCTCCTCTCTTTCGGACTTCTATCCCTCTATGCTCCCGGATTCCGATTTCCGGGGTATCTTCGGGTTTCTATTTCCTCTCTAAATTTTTACTCGGGTCTAAATGCATGTTTGGACTCGAATTCTCGAGTTCATTGGTGTCGGGTTTCGGTGTACAATTTATTTATTTTCAATTAATTCTTTTTATTTAATTAAATTCCTTTAATTCCTTTTTAAGTTAAATTTCATTTCTCATTTCCTTATCCTTATTCACTTATTTGCTGAATTTATTTATTTATTGTATTTATTTTATTTATTGTTTATTTATTTAATTATTTGTTTATGTTGCAAAATTCCCGGGTATCACATGGGGTGCACCTTGGATTTGGAGTTGTACCTTCAGGGTTTCTAACAGATATGGATCTTGCAGCGACATGTTAAAGTTTGGAAACAAAGTAACAATGATAGTCTCAGCATTTAGGGTTATTTTGATGGTACCCAGTTAGCATGCTGGAGGTCTAAGTACCTTGTATCTACAACCCAATCCGGGCTGTTACGGGCAGGCCTTTTCTCTCGTGATATGATAGGGCAAGCTTACCGCACCGATGTGGAGATGAGTGTATCCGAAAGCCATTGACGTGGGAATTCCGGTGGTATTGCTTCTAAAGTGACAAATTATTCTTGAGAAGTGGCTGGGCATAAAAATTTAAATTGTTTTTTTTGTTTTTCCGTAACAGCCTATACAAGTAAATTTTTAATTTATAATGGAGTAGGATAACTAAAAAAAAAGTTCAAGATTACTGGGAGGGGCAAATATTTAGCTATAAATTGTAGTAGTCATTATTTTCTGTTTTTAGAAAGGAAAAAAAAAAGTGCGGCCGAAAATGATTAGAAAGGCACATGGACACTGAAATAAATTGGTTATTATGAAGTTAAATCCACACCCGATACACTAATTATAATTATGCCTCGTCATAAAATAAAACTCCTCAGTCTTTTTTTTTTATTACTTATTGTTTGACTTTTGCTATTGTTTATTAAATCAAATTGACTTAAATTTTTATCATAATTATACAAGTTAAAATATAACCAAGTGAGAACTTCTTAGATTCTTCTTGTCTAATAGTTTTTAAATATCGAACTTTAGAATTTTTACCGAACTTAAATTATTAATGATAGAAAATGTGCATTGAACTGTGTGAAAGTATGATTTGCAAGAACAAAAAAATGGAGGAAGTACATGAAACATCTTATTGTGGTTTAAATAAAAAAGTAAAGTAGATATTAGAAAAATAAGTGATAAGGGACTTTTATCGTTTATTTGTAACAAACAATTATAAGTGATAAGAGATAATAAGACGCCTCGTAACGCCTATTATACGGCCGGGGCCACCCTAGTTTGTACCAAAAATGTTATTCCCTCCGTCCGCTATATATGTATTGTTTCTTTAATTTTGGGCATGATAATTTTGGTGGGGTTAATTGATATTAAAGTAAATGGTAAATTGATGTTTAAAGTAAGGGTTAGTTATGAATTTATGTGATATATATAATAATAGTAAGCTTGAAATTTTGATTAATTTAATTTTTTTCTCTGATGTGATGATTGTGAATTTGAACTTATTGATGTCCGTAGATTTGATACTTTATTTAATCTATTTATTGATTGATGTTATAATAATGAGCTTTGAAATTAATATACTTATTTTATTTTTGTTGAACAGCCTATACAGATTAGAAAATGTGTGATGAGAGCTTATGTCACACAAATTATAAATAGAATAAAGAGAAGGGATATGTGGCTAGATGGGGCATCGAACCTCCAACCTTTAAGTTGGAAGTCAGTGTGCTGAATGTCACATGTGCAGGCATGCTGATCCGAAGAGTAGCATGTGTTGAGTGTCAATGAAGTGTGTGATGTGTATTTAATAATATTTGGACTATATAAAAATATTCAACATATACAGAACAGTCAGCACATATAAAGCACTACTTTAACACGCACCTGTTGATTCAGCTCTCAAAATAAATCCTTAATATTAACATAAAGTAAATGAAAAAAAACAAAAAAGAAAATGAGAATAATTAATAAGGAATTGAACGGGAGGTATACATGTATTATAATCTCTCTCTAGTCTCCCTCCTCCTTCATGCATTATTTCTTTTGTTGTTTTCAAGTTAATTCTTGATATTGCCATCAAAGAAGATAGAGATGGCAGTGGTCGGAGCTGGGCAGGGTGTAGGTGGTGATGGCAGTGGCAGGGTTCAGTGGAGAAAGGTTGATGGTCAGTGGAAGGGAGCTGTGCAGGACGGTCGTCAGTGGGCTAGACAGGGGAGTGTGAACACCATCAGAGGTGGTGGGGAACCGGCGCATACCAAGCTTTTCGGGGTTTACATAGGAAACATCCAAGTTAGCACATCGGTGCGTGACTTATTTGGGGAGTTTGAAAAGGTGGCAAAAATACGTGAGTGGTTCTTTCCAACAAGAGGGTGGGCGGTGGATGGGGTTAAGTTCGGTTTCTTTAGATTTTCGGAGAAGGAGGAAGCTGAGAGGGTAATTAGGAGAATGGATGAAGAGTTTGGAGGGGCAAACCATTGCGGGTGAGGTGGGCTCTTCCCAGCAAGCAGCGGTACGGTGGGGTTAGGGTCTTAAACCATAAAAGATCTATGCAAGGCAGGATAGCGGGTAATTGGGGTAGGGAAAATCATATGATGGGAAGCAAGGTTGCATGGAGAGATGAGAGGTCTTATGCGGAGGTCACTAGAGGGGAGGCAGGATGGAATCCATCGGGGCGTAAAGGTCGGTAGTCTGGAGCTGGAAAGCTGGACATCATTCAGGATGATGTCGAATGGCTTCAACGGTCGGCGGTGGTAGCATTGAGGGAGTTAGGAAAATTGGTGGCGTTCCAGGACTGGATGTATGAAAAACATCCAGATTGTATGGACATTATTTATGGTGGGGGGCACTTGCTTGTGCTGGTATTTAACAAGAATGAAACAATGAAAGTTTTCCTTTCCGACAGGGACGATGCAGCTTGGACCGAATGGAAACGTAGATGGGAAGAAGGGACCATAGCTCGAAAATACCTCGTTTGGGTCTACATCTTCGGGCTCCCTTTCACGGTGTGGAGTGAGAACAACATTCAGAGAGTGGTAGACGGATGGGGGAAGGTGATCACTATGGATAGTGAATCGAAACAAAAGAAAAGGTTGGATCGTGTTAGAACTTTGGTAGCTATTCAGGATTTAGGGAGAGTGCCTTCTGAATTGAACATCCAAGTGGATGGTCGGATTTTGAGGATCCACATTGTGACTAACTTCAGTGAGCCGGTGGTGGAGGCGGTAGAAGGGTGGGAGGAGAGGATGGGGGATATGCGGTGCCGGACATCCTGGCCGGTGGCAGCGGAAGGGTCGCCGGCGCAGCAAAGTTTTGAGAAGTCCAGGACCATATTCAATGGGGAAGTGGAAAGATCAAAAGTAGAGTTGTATGGGGGACAACAAAAGGGAATATCGGCTGGTGTAACAGAGGGAATTAATGTAGGGGAAGGTCTGTATTCCCATGATTCGGGGTGGTGCATGCCAGACAAGGTGGCGGGTATTAATTCAAGCCTTAATGGGCCAAATTGTAGTACGCAAATTGCCTCGGGGAGTGGGGACGTATGGAGGTTGGACGACGTGGGCCGGGGTACTCCAAGTAATGGGCCTGAAGATGTTGGAGTTGGTGGGCCCAGTAAGAGTGGAGGGTTAAGTGTTGGGCCCAGTTGTATGGTCGAAGGAAATAGCGGGTTTAGTAATAGTAAAATATCGATTTCGCGGAGACTACGGAGGATGTAAACATCGAACATATCGAGAATAAGGGGAAGGGTATGACTTCGGGAGATGGGAATTCGAGGGGTATTGAGTCCGGAACGAGGGACGGCTCAGTGGCAATTGGGTGCGCGGAGGAGGAAGGTCGTCAGAGGGAGGAGGGCGTAAGTGTGGGGAGGGGTGAGAGGGGAGTTCTGGTTGGTGAGGAGGAGGATTGTCATATTTCAGTGGCTGAATTTAAGCTGGTTAAGGAGGCTATGAAGAAGGTGGTATATGGCCGGGGAGGGTGCCTGAGAGGGAGGCAGACAAGAATTAAAAGGAGGAGAGGCCGGGGCTGCAGGGGTAGTGCAAAGGCGATGGGGGCTGAGAGTGTGCAGGGGAATGAATTTGCACGATTGCAGTTTGCTATGATGCGGTTAAAAGAAGGCAATAAGTTGTTTGATTTTACCGAAGCAGAAGAGGTTGTGAAACTGGCCGAGAAATTGGGGCTCGGTGTTCTAATGGGGAAGGAGGCTGCAATTACTAGGATCGGGGTGGAGTTGGCTTGAGCTTAGTTTGTAGGTGTGTTTTGGTTGTGGGTTGGAAGTTTCTATGCGATTAGTCACATGCAATCTGAGGGGTTTTAACGGGGGGTTAGGCGACGAGCAGTAATGAGATTTTGTAAAAAAGTTCGACCCTCAGTGTTATGTCTTCAGGAGACGAAAATGGAATGCGTACCTGATCGTTTGTTGTTTAGAATTTGGGGTTCTAGGGACTGTGGATTTAGTTTTCAGCCGGCGATAGGGAGTGCAGGGGGGCTATTGGTAGTTTGGGATGATCGCTGTGGATCTTTTGTGGAGGTCGAAAAAGATGCACAATTTTATATGGATTAAAGGTAGTTTAAAGGGTGTGAGAGAAGTGATCAATGTTATCTGCATCCACGCTCCGAATATTCGGCGAGATAGAGCTGCTTTGTGGGGGCTGTTGCAGGATAAATGTAACACTAATAATGGCGAATTATGGTGCTTGGGGGGGATTTTAATGAAGTGGTGAGTGCCGATGAGAGGATTGGAGATAGCGAGGATCCGGTCTCAATTAGGGACTTTAAAGAATTCATTGACCATCTTGGATTAGTGGATTTTCCGATGGAGGGCGGGTGTTTCACATGGATTGGGAGGGGTGGTCGGGCATGTAGTAGGCTAGATAGATTCTTACTGTCTCCAGTGTGGTTTTGTTCGATGGGTGGGATTGTACAAAGGAGATGTGCTTCTGTCCTCTCAGACCACTATCCAGTGAGTTTAGACATTGGTGAAAAATCTTGGGGCCCCAAACCATTCAAATTCTACAAATATTGGATGGAGGATAAGGGTTTTGAGGATTTAGTTCGTGATGTCTGGAGTGAGGAAGTCTCAAGCCAAGGGAATCGGTTGGGGCGGAGGCTGCGGGCTTTAAAAGGTAAAATTAGAGGGTGGGTTGGTTATGGGGAGGATGCACTCAGTAAGAGGATCAATCAATTGGCTTCAGAATTGGAGGATCTGGAGAAAAATAATATGGGACTTAATTTTGAGGTGGAGAATTGGAAAGAGTGGCGGGGGAAGAAGCAGGATTTAAGCAGAGCGCTTTTAGCCGAGGAAAGGAGGTGGTGCCAAAAATCACGAATCAAGTGGATCAAGGAGGGTGACCATAATACCCGTTTTTTTCATGTGGTAGCATCACTCAACAGGCGAAAGAATTATATAGGCGAATTGCGGGTGGAGGGCGGTATTGTGGATGATCCAAATGTTATCAAGGAAATGGCGAGGTCTCACTTTGAGAACATGTTCTCAAAGCATCAAGCAATGCTCTTTCAGGTTGGTGACCTTGGATTGGCTAGGCTGGGGGATAGCAATAGTTATTGGCTGTCGAGGGCGTTTTCGGAGGAGGAGGTAAGGGATGTAGTGTGGAGCTGTGATGGTAACAAAGCGCCCGGCCCGGATGGATTTAATATGGGGTTCTTTAAGAGGTATTGGAAGTATCTGAAGGGGGACGTCATGGAGGTTTTCAAAATATTGGAATCTGATGGGAAGTTGCAGAATGAGTTTGGGGGGTCTTTTATCACATTGATTCCTAAGGTGGCGAATCCGGTGGAGTTTGGGGATTATAGACCTATCTCTCTGGTGGGCAGTGTTTACAAGATTGTGGCGAAGGTTCTGGCTAGACGTCTTCAAGAGGTTATAGATAAATTGGTGGGGGTGTCTCAAATGGCGTTTGTTAAGGGGCGACAAATTCTTGATAGCGTTTTGATCGCGGCTGAAGTAATACACTCGACACAAATTTCAGGGCGGCGTGGTTTTGTGATGAAGCTTGACTTCGCAAAGGCGTATGATAATGTGTCGTGGAGTTCTTTATTCAACATTCTGGAGGCGATGAATGTAGGGGAAACTTGGCTCAAATGGATCAAGGAGTGTATAACAAGTGCATCCGCTGCGGTATTAATTAACGGCGCACCAACCAAGTTCTTCAAGATGCATAAGGGTCTGAGACAAGGTGATCCCCTATCACCTTTCTTGTTTGTTTTGGTGGCGGAAGTGTTAAACAAATTACTATGTAAGGCATCGGAGGAAGGGCTGCTTGTTGGATTGGATTCAGGGAGGGGTTTCGCACCTCCAGTATGCGGATGATACCGTTCTTTTTTGTGAGGGGAGCATTCAACAGGTAACAATAATTAAAAGAATACTAAACTGCTTGACTTTTGCTACTGGCCTTCAAATCAATTATAGAAAGTGTAGCGTGATGGGGATTAATTGTCCTCAAGAGGATGTGAATGAGGCTGCTGAAGTACTGGGATGTGGGGTGGGCTGCTGGCCTATGAAGTACCTGGGTGTGCCGATAGGGGGGGAGGGTGAACGGTGTGGCTATTTGGCAACCTGTTCTTGAACGGGTGGAGAAGAGGTTGGAAGGGTGGATGAGCAGAATGTTGTCTCAAGCAGGTCGCTTGTGCCTCATCAAGTCTGTATTGAGTAGTCTCCCAATCTATTTTTTTATCAATCTTCAAGATTCCAAAAGAGGTAGCATTGCGATTGGAGAAGTTCAAAGACGATTTTTCTGGAACGAGAAGGCAGGGGAACGGAAAATACACACAGTGAGCTGGGAACGTATCTGTAAGCATAAGGAGGAAGGGGGTTTGCAGGTTTGGGATGTTGAAAAATTTAACTCGGCCTTGCTCTTGAAATGGAAATGGCGTTTTGGGTCAGAGAATACCTTGTGGAAAAACATTATTGATGAAAAATACTACGATGGCAAGACTCCGATAGTACCTGACCCTAAGTTCAGCAGGTCACCTTGGGGTAGAATATGTTCGGCATGGATGAATCCTAATCTGGAGGTGGAAGATAATAGCTTTCGTATTCAAGTCGAGAATGGTCAAAGAACTAGGTTTTGGCAAGATGTGTGGGTGGATGAAGGTGTCCCATTATGTGAATTATTCCCTAGAATTTTTGCTCTAGCTATTATTAAGACAGGGAAGATTTGTGAATTTGGGTATTGGGAAGGCTTGGATTGGAAATGGAGTATACAGCTTAGAAGGCAAATATTTGGATGGGAGGCTGGTGTGTGGAACGGGCTGATGCAGGTTCTTAATCGCCAGGTTCTGAGTCGAGTTATGGATGATAGGGTATGTTGGATTAAAGAGGGAAACGGTCTATTTTCAACCAAGGCATGCTGGTCCAGGTCGGTGGGTGCAGAGGCAGCAAATAGACGGTGGTTTTGGCAATGTTTTTGGAAGATTAAATGTCCTATGAAGGTTAAGTTGTTGGCTTGGAAGATTTTTAACTATGCTTTACCTGTGAGAGAGACTTTGGTTATGAGAAATTGCATTTTGAATAGCAGTGCTCTATGCCCGTGCTGTGGATTGGAAGTGGAAACAATGGATCATCTTTTCTGCCATTGTGAAATAGCTAAAGTGATTTGGTATCAAGGGGTTTCGTGGTTTGGTGTCAATTGGGCAATGCCGGGGAGGGTGGGCATGTTTTTAGAATGGTGGCTGTGCTTGGATATAAAGAGTGATCTAAAGGAAATATGGTGGTTGACAGGTATGGCAATATTATGGACTCTTTGGAAAATTAGAAATGGCGTTATTTTTAAAGGGCATCAGGTTGAGATTAATATGGTGAAGGAAGAAATTAAGTGGCAGGTAGGGCTGTGGAGAAAGACGGAGGTGGGAAACTTCGATAGTAATCTGGTTTGTTTAGAGGATAATTTCCCGGTGGCACTGGCATTACCATGTAGGCAGCGAGGCAGGGTGGTCCGTAATGGTCTAACTTGGGAGCGTCCTTTGAAGGGGTGGTGGAAGATTAACACAGACGGGTCTGCTTTGGGAAACCCGGGCCCGGCAGGAATTGGAGGCGTGATAAGAGACGACGACGGGGGGTAATTTTTGTGCTTTCGGATGGCATCGGGATATCAGATTCTTCGGCTGCTGAGCTCACAGCAGTCAACAGGGTTTGCAAGGCAATTCTTCGGGACCATGGATTCTCTCTTCCTAGAATGATTTTCGAATGCGATTCGAAAAATGTTGTAAAATGGCTAGAGGAGCCGAGCAATGTGCCATGGAGAATGCATCATCTTTTACCACCCATAATGGTTATTTTAAAATTCGCAGGAGAAGTCAGATTTAATCACATCCTAAGGGAACGGAATGCACTAGCGGATTACTGGGCAAAACGTGGAGCAATGGGGGAGGGTCGGGTGGAGGAATGGTCTTAAGTTTCCGGCTGCTGTTCTTCACGTGTAGCTCATGGTAGTGGCAAGCAGGGCTGGAGCGGTGGCTGTGCTAGTATGTGAGATGATGGGCAGTAAGAAACTATTGTAGATCACTGGGCTGTCGGGGGCTGCAAGATATGGAGTGGAAATGTTAAGGTAGCAGCTTTGTGGGGCTGATCTTTATTGCGAGCAAAGTGGAAGTAATAATGTCAGTTCACTCGCGAGGCCACAACAGATCCCATTTTCATAGCGGGAGCAGTATACATTTGCCAGCAGCGGTCAGGCCTACCTTGGTGTGGCGAGAAGCTACTTTCTTTCATTTCTGGTGCAGGGAATGTGTGATGGAGTATTGAGGATGACGGAATATTGGGTTTGAGCCGGAGCAAAGTGTGAAGGGGTGGGTGAATCCTGATTTTGAAGGTGTAAAGGGCAAGTGGTGATCGTAAGTCGATGTTGATTTCGTGATGGAGGCGTGAACATGGAGAGAATAATAATTTGTTTGTGGTATAGTATTGTATAGTAATTGTGCAGGTACATGCTGTTGAAGGAAGCGGACGTTGTCAAGGTTTGGGGCGAGCAACAGAAGATGATTCCTGAAATTCGTTGATATTGCTGCTTATTCCACGGGAAAAGCTGTTAAGGCCTGGTACTGATGATTTCCTTTGCTGCTGCTGTGGATTCTTGGGGAACGCTGCTGTTATTGAGCAATGGTTTCGTTATTAAAGCTCAAGGCGCTGAGGCTGCTACTACTGCTGTTTCGAACTTCTGTTGCGGCTACACCACATGAATCAGCTGGTAACACTGACGGTATTTTGCAGTGAGCACATTAAACCAACCGAGATATAAACTGGTGAGATCTAAGCTCTCATACTTCTAGTTGTGCGCAATGGTGGTGTACATATTGATTTCCTAGAATTTGCTTCATCATTCACGTTGAAATTGCATTTACTCACTTCACTGTATTGAAGAAGTCAAGGGCACTTGGTTTAACCCCTCCGTCTTATCCCCTCTGTTTGTTCTTCTGTTTTCGTATTCCCACACTACCCTGTTTATCATCTCATAATCAGTGCTTCAACAGACATCTGGCCTCCTCAACCTTTAATTGTTCACTTTTAACCGAGCAGCCTGTTACACCTTTGGGGATTTTTGAAATGTCTATGAATTATCGCATGAACTCTCACATGCTATTCGTATTGATGATGACACCATAGTGGTAGATTCTATGGGACGATGGACGGATTTCGATATAGCGAGGGTGGGCCTCTGATAGTAAATTTGGGCGGAGAGATTGAGTAGTTTGTATGATTGGTAGTTAGAAAGGTTTGTAGTTGTAATGAGGCGCCTGAGTTGAGCATATTTCTGTGGGTACACCAGTAAAAAGAAAGAAAAAAAAGAAAAAAAAAGAAAAAAGGAAAAAAAGAAAAAAAGAGGGAAGAAAAAGAAAAAATATATATATATATATAAAAAAAAGAGAGTCTATAGAGGGTGTTCTCATAAATCGTATTGGAAAAGGGTGTATTCTATTGAGTAGCATTTGGAAGATAGTTTTTTATATGATTTCCCTTGGAAGAATTGCTTGGAAAACTGGTATGGAATGCAGCTCTTGAGTATTTTGGAGTGAATTGTGAGGCATAACTTATTGTATGGGTGTGTGATCATCTATAGACGGCCCCTAAATCCCCATGAGCCTTTCCACTCACTGTCATACCTATGAGCCTTTTATCCATTTTCCTACTATTGGCCCCGTCTGTTACCCACAGTGCCCCCTGCTTCGATGCATCGGTGTTGAGTATTTTTGCATAGGATATGTGATTTTGAAGCGAGCTCTGGGATTGTCATTTGGCACCATCAATAGAGATATTGGAAGGAATTGGTTGTGCTTTGGTGAGACTTTTGTACAGACTTGGTAAGGATATGCTTTTGGAAATGCGCATTTGGGAATTGTAAGGGCTGCTACAACACTACCATATGAAGACTGCTGCTTTGGATTTGGTGAAATAATGACATTTATAAGCATATGGTTTTGAAGACCCCCCCCCCCCCCCCACCTTTCTCTGCTTGGCTTGGTGCTCATAACAAGCATGCTGTAATTCGGAAGCAGAAGGGAAGCAGGAGGAGAACGAAAAGCTTGAGGAACTCTTGTTTAAGTTATGTTACTCAGATTTTGTTGCTTCAACGATCCAGTTTAGATGGCGTGACTTATGTTGTGTAACGTTTGAACTTGTTTCGTCTTTGATATAATAATATATCTTATCCCTCAAAAAAATAATCTCTCTCTATTTATGGCCTTGCTTCGACTTTTCGTAAAAGAAAAGAAAAGAAAATCTATCTCTATTCCACACTTCTTGACCATTAATTATACCGATACAGATAAATTATCAGAATGCCCCTACGGACTAGGGGTGAAAACGAGCCAAGCCGAGCTCGAGCCTAGTGTAGCTCGGCTCGGCTCGGCTCGGTTAAGTCTAAGTTCGGCTCGACTCGAGCTCGAAGCTCGACGAGCTTCAATAAATTGAGCTCGGCTCGAGCTCGACACAATTTATTGAAACTCGAGCTCTGCTCGAAAGGGCCAAAAAAGCTCGAAATAAATTTTATTTTTTTCTTTTTTTTTTTTTTTTTGGGGGGGGGGGGTTGAATTACCGGATATCCCCAGCCCATATTGGGCCAATGACTAAAAAAATTTAAATTATTGAATATTGAGATTAAAAACTTGAAAGATGGAGTTCTGTAGAAATATATTAAACTATTCATAGTTCCTGCTAATAGTCCTAACTTCTAACTCACAAAATGACATGTATCGTAATATACAATCAGGATGCATATTAAACCACTATTTCTAGTTCCTGTTAATAGTCCCAACTCACAAAATGATATATATCAAAAATTGGACTTCCTCACCTTTATTAAGAAAAAAAAAATATACTAAGTTTTTAAGAAATAAAAAAATATATATATATATACATAAAATATATTCGAGTCTATTATCGAGCTTTCAAGCCGAGTATTGATTCGCTCGGCTTGAGCTCATTAATATTTAGAGCCGATCTCGAATTCGAGTCGAGTTGGAATATATTATGAGTGAGTCATTTACAAACGCATTATTATGCAAAGGGCACTTCCAAATCCATCAAATCTACCATATTCACATCATTAGTAGTACAACAGATAGTACAGGGAGGGCATAACCGTCATTTACATCATGCTTTCACACTCACACACAAAACTGATCCACGACGACAAGGAAATAAATACCAATACGTTCATGTCATTATCATTACAAAAAAGTGAAAAACCAAGAAACACCAAACATTTAAGGAATATTATTAACTAATTTGATCGTAGACCATCCCTCAGCAAATCCAAATAAAATCATAGCTAATTTCAATATGCACAACAAGTGAATCAACAACACTACCAAATTCAACAATATCATGAACAATAGGCTACCCACTTAATTTCCCTGCCCACCATTCTCTGTAGTTCTATCAAATTACATGCATGCATACCATACATACATATATATATATATATATATATATATATATATATATATATATATAGATGTCATATGTATATGTACTGCTACTATTGACACTACAAAACATCGATAATAACGACGACATTCGACATCAAAATCACTTGTCAATATGTAGTGTCACCGTAATGGCACCCCTGGATGTGCCAATTTCGATGACAACATTGCAACAAGTTCTTTCGTCATTGAATTTTAGGATTTTTTTTTTTCTTTCTTTTTTAAACTAGACAATGGATAGGAGGTTCGAACTTAATATCAATTGAAATTGAAAATGTAGAGTAACCTCTACCCATATAAGATAAACCCTACTGATGAGTAAGGGAAGAAGCGTTGCCCAATGAGGCGGCGGGGGAACGCGACGGAGACGGCGAATTCTTGTGATTGTGCATCCAAACTTTGAACACTTTCCGGCTAATGCCGACTCCACGGCAGAATCTCTCGATCTCGTCCTCGTCCTTGGGGTCGCCGCTGCCGCCGTGATCCAGCTTCCTCTGCAGCCGCCACCCGAGTTTCTCGGCGAATTCTAGCATCTTCTCCTTCTGCTCCTCGGTGAACTTGGTCCGGTACCTCTTCTTCCCGCTGGTGGACTCCTGGCGGCCACTGGCCGTCCCGCCGGAGTATTCCATCATGTCCACGGAATTGGCGGCGGCCGCAGCGGCGGAAGCAATGGCAGCGACCTCCCCGGCCCCGACGAGGCGGGTGACCTTGCGGTGGAAGTTGCGGTGGCAGCCGCAGGCGACGCAGGAGAGGTTGGTGCCGGGCTGGGTGTCGTCGAGGGTGAACTCGCCGCAGCCGTCGGTGGCGTAGCTGCCGAGGCTGGCGGCGTGATTGCGGAGGCATTCTCTGTAAATGTCGGTGTAATGATCGGCAGGGTCCATTGTATGTGACTGACTATGTGTGTTAGTGAGTGAATGAAATGAAATGGTGGTTAATAATAATGATTATTGTAAATATATAGATGAAAAAGAAAGGAGGAATATAATGGATGGGTGTGATTTGAATAAACGTGGTCGCAATGAATTCTACTGTGCTCTTTGTTGACCTCATCGCCTTGTACACTAACACTACATACCCATTATTCAACTTACCCTATTTTTGTTTATTTTATTATCATACATTCATTCATTTAATTAGTATCTATGCATTTTAATATTAAATGCAGTGTATGGTCTTATAAATTGCCGTGGTTTTGTTTCATATAAAAAAGTAATGTAGTACTTACATACGAGCTCAGTATTGTGAATATATAAAACATGTTTGAATAATAGAAGCATAAATTATACCCCTCTGTCACATTTATCATGACTTTGATTTCTACACACAATTTAATACGCATTTTTAATTGTTAATATCTCAAAATATGTACAAATTAAAAAAAAATTATGTAAAATATATTCTAAAACTACATGATTATACGATTCTAACAAGATCCAACTTGACTATTTTTCTCAAATCTATAATTGTATTAAAATTGAGTCAAAGTTAACAATGAACAGTGGCAAAAAATCAAACAATACATCTTCTCTGGGACGGAGGGAATATTCAATATATAAAATTTTACAATCATATGTTCCTAATATAGTCAAACTCTAAAATATTGAAAAATAGTACAATATTAATACAAATATGTTTACTAATTTGCTACTTATCAAACAAGTATATAGGTGGATCAAGTATATAGGTGAAAAATATATGTTATATGCTTTCAATATGCTAAAAAAAAACCCTGGGACACCATGTAATACCCGAGAATTTTCCAACATAAAATAAAACAATAATTAAATAAATAAATAATAAATAAAATGAATACTATAAATAAATAAACCAATCCAGCAAATAAAAGAAATAAATAAAGATAGGGAAATGAGAAATGAGACTTTTACTTAAAAAGGAAGTAAAGGAATTTAATTAAACAAAAGGATGGATAAATGGAACACCAAAACCCGACACTAATGAACTCGAGTATTCGAGTCCAAAACATCCAATTAGACTGGGAATAAAATTAGAGAGAAAGTAAGAACCCGAATATACCCCGGGAATCGGAATTCGGGAGCATAGAGGGATAGAAACCCGAAAGAGAGGCGGAAAAGCACGACGGATCGCACGACCCGCCCGGACCGAAGTCCAGGAGAAGTCGGCGCGGTGGCCGCGCGGTGGAGGGGGATTAGCGCGCCACGACCGCGCCACTTCACAGATTCGTTTGTTGCGTGAATCTCTCGCCCGAACGCGGATTTTTCGACTTTCGGTTGAACATCTCTCGACTCCAGACTTCTAGGTCGGTTGTGGACGCCCTAGGAATTAAGAATTCTATAAATAAGCCCCTTGGGAGCCCCAAACGAGTTTACCAAAACCCTACAACATTCTATACGTTCGAAACCCTAAATCCGGAGTCGTCGGAGGCACGAAACCAAGACGAACGCTGTTGGACGAGTTTCTCTACAGATCTCCATAGTCGTGGTAAGTCTCGGTCCAATCTTTATTCAATAAACGATTCGAAAACGAATCCTAATCATCTCCTTTTTCTTTCTACACCCCCGTATCGAATCTAGATCGTAGAACCCGACGAACGGAGAGGAGAAACGGTGATCTGGAAGCCACGCCTCCGAATTGGACATTCCCGACGTTCATAGACACTGTAAGTTAACCTTACATGGTTTTGGGAGATTTTAAAACATTCGAAACCTAAAAGATTCAACAAGAACCATAAATCTGTCCACTTTTGTCTTCTACCGACGCAACAGATTTGGTGAATTTTTCCGACCCTTAAAACGAACTCAAACGGAATAACTTACAACACGAAAAACGTTCCTAAGACTTAGACCTAGCTACTGTAAAAATTTGAGAATTTTTGGAGCTGATTTGATATGTGAAAACCCGTTGAAACCGAACTGTTTGATTCTAGATCTTGAAATCTTGGACAGAACTTAGGAATGATCTTTATCACGTTTTTGAGATAGGATCTAGGCTGTTTTAGATCTTTGGCCGAACATGAAAGTTGTAGATAAATGTCTTAAGATGATCCCTGTCAAACTTCATTAAATTTGGAGTTGAATTGATATGGTAGAAATTGAAATCTTTGAACTGTGATGTATTAAACTCGGACAGATTTCTTCTTATGCGAAAATTGGCGATTTTGACCTACTTAGGTATCTCGGATTGAAAAAGTTAAAACACGAAAGTTGTAGATCTTGATGTTTCCGAGTCAGATATGAAAATTTGGAATTTTTGGAATTAAATCTGATTTTAAAAGAATTTTGGAGTAAACTGTGATTTACCGAAACGAAATTTTGAAATCTTGTTGAAACATGGAATTAACCTTTAGGGTTGAAACGAATTGAGATATTGTTTCTAAATTTATACAATGGAAGGCAGATTTTAAAAACTAAATCCCCTTACAAACTTGATAAATTAAAATTAGGGGTGAGTGCTCTGCAGGGTGCCCCCTAACGATTCACTTCGTGCCGTAATGGACGATGGTGACCCCGCGCGCTATACTTGAAATGTGATATTGCCAAAACGGCGAAACTTAGAGCCTACACTCTCGTGAATATCCGTATGGGTTTTCCGAGGCTCCGGAGTGGTACTGGGTATGGCTGATACGGCTGCGGTCGCCGGGCTACCGGCTAAACTTGTTGACATCGCGATTTTTATCGTGAAACTTTGAAATACCAAATCGGGAATGTAATGGGGATTCTAAATTAAATTAAACTAGATTAAATGATATTGTTGTCAAATTGAATTATTTAAATGTTTTATTTAAATTATGGCTATTATCTTGAACCATGTGATATGTGTTATTAAATAGAGCCTGAGATAGATTGTGCTATATGATATGGATATCAAACATTATGTTATTATCATGCTTTTGTTAAATTATTAAAGTTATGGCTTTTAAACCCTACGATCATGCATGTGTTAACTTACTCAGCAATTTTGCTGATCAAAACCATTTTTACTCCTTTCTTTACAGAGTATATGGAATGAGCATGTGTGAGCACGAATCATGCATGGGATTTTGGGAACTTTTATTTTGCTTTTAAATTTCGTATGTAGACTACATTATGAACGGGCCTGTTTAACCCGTGTTTTGGCCATGTCGGCCCTTTTTATATTTTCCGCTGCGATACTGTACTAAACTAAATATTTCCGCTGCGCTATGCTATTATTATTTTCGAATTATATTGTATGGGCTATTTTGAATGCTGTAAGTGTTTTTAAATACTGCAATACCTAGCCTTGCATCTCTTTAGTAAGCTCGGAGAAACCGTGTCTTACTAGGGAGATGTGGCGGTGACATCCCGACCTGGGTGACCAAAAACCGGGGTGTTACACACCACTTCACTAAGACTTAAAGGTTGTTTATTAGTGTTTGAAATGAATGGTTTAAAGAATATTTATATTTGAATCCATCGCTAAACCTTATGGTTTACGGCCCATGATTACTCATGCGCCGAGCATTATAATATTAAATTTTGGGATTATAGTACAAAGTAATAGGTGATAAAATTAATCTCATGGTTTGTGAAAATGTGATTAGTTAATCAACAAAAGTAAACATAATATTAACCACATGAATTAAATTTTTCTATTAAGAGAGTGTTCCTTTCTGCAATTTGGACCAGATTATCTAATTATTGTGTTTCCAAAATGTAAATAATCATTTAATTTTGTTTGGGTACGTACCTCTGCATTTTGTAGTATGAATAATAATGCTATCCCCATTTTGGTGTGGCAAAGAAATCACATTTAGTCATCAATAGATTTTACCATACTATCCCCAAATTCATTCCCAAAATTAGGGTTAAAACATATCCAATCAAAATCTTTCTGCCATTAAGGTAATTTTACAACTTAAAAATACAAAGTCAAACACTTAAAAATTGATTTTCTGATTATTGCGATTTGGAACGGTATAATCTCATTAAAACACTTAATAGTCTACCGCATATTTTGTTATAGCAATTATTTGATTATTTGTTTGCTCAATTCTGTACATTTTTCCAAACGCACATTCAAATACCCTCTAAAATTGATTAAGTTAACCAATCCTATCCTAAAAAGTGAACAATATCAATATGCACTATTTCTATTCATAATTGCATAAAAAAAAAAAATATCACCAAGCCAGTCACAACTATCAAGGGTGGGAATAGGTCAGGCTACCCGATAGGGGCCTACGGCCTGGTGTAGTCTGGCCTTTATAGCAAATAGGCTAGGCTCGGGTACTTTCGAAGGCCTATTTAGCTTTATAGGTATAGACAACGCCTTATAAAAAGCCTACTTAGCCTAGTAGGCCGGCCTATTTATTTTTTACATATAATTTTATAATTTATTAATAATATTATTTATTATTTATATATTTTTAAAAAAAAAATTAATGAGCTTAAATAGGTCACTTTAATTAAAGGCTTAAAGCCTGACTCATTTAATTAAAAAGGCCAGACTTAATTAGGCCTATAACCAAAGCCTATAAAGGCTAATAGGCCAAGCTTAAGTCTTTCAAAATTGTAGTAGGCCTAGGCCATACTTTTCTATTACTATATCCAGAAGGCTTTTTTAGTTTTAAAAAAGTAGAAATCATAAATTGGTACAAAACGAGATGAATGTACAAAAGATAACAGAGAAGGAATTTGACACAAATACTAAGATTTGGAATTATTTAATAGGATTAGGGGGCTTACGCATTAACATTACCAAAAAGATTTGCTAACTAAAACAACAAAGAATTTACGACAAATCCACAGATACTAAAATGTTCGAGTATTAAGAATAACTTGGGTTTATTAAACCTATCGATGGTGATTTGAATTTGTCTATATCTCATCTCCCAGTCAATATCAAATCCTGAAAGATTGTGCCTTTTGGCCAATTAGTTGGCAGGGATAAGGGCTTGTTTAATAAATTGTAAACTTAAAAAACTAAATCGGCTATTATGTTTTCTAGTAGTTATTATTTGATGCATCACATATTTTGGAGAGAAGGTTTAGAATAACAGTGTCTGAATTTTCTTGTCAGGATAAACAACTATTTTGCTTTCTGTTTCCGAGTATACATTATCTAAATTTCAAAGAAATATTGGTGCATCAACGAGTGTTATCATTAACATGATTAGTGGTTTGTAATTTTTGTCGAGGTCCGCACACCCTAGGTATAAATCCTAGAATCGCCACTTACCTCGCCCATTCCTCACGAATGTTAACTCTTCAATCCTCCTCATGACGAGGTTTTCTTTTCTTTTTTTCCCCTAGAGTGAAAAAAGGTTCATTGCATTCCTGAAGAATAGCAAACACACACATAGAATGTGTGCACAGAATCCGGACACACAACACATTCCAGGAATTAAGTATTAATCCCGACAATACTTTTCAATGACAAAACGGATCCTGTAACAATTCAAAAAGATGCACATAAAACTAGCAATCTTCGTGACTAGTTGTTCAACTCAATTTGAATGCCATAATTTAACTAATATCCAAATAAATTTCCAGCTCAAACAATCTTCAGAGAACAGACATCGACAAAGGTTTGAACCTCGCCCTTGGTTTATGATATGGGATAGAGGGCTACTACTCATTCTCAAATGGCTAGAAGCCCGTGCATTCATGTTTAACCAGGGTAGGGTATCAGAACCATGAGACTCCTATGTTTTTTATCCTTATGATGATATACCGTAGAAATTAATTACTAATGGGGTTTTGATTGGAACCTTATATGTCCCATCCCTTAACAATGTTTGGAATCTATCCTCACCACGACATGCCTATTAAGTGGCAATTGAAGTCCCACATTATACTACAACAATTTTCACGGAAATCATCCCATGGCCCATGATGACGAACAATGTGATGAAATTCGGCAAGCGATCAAGTTTTAAGTGATGACATTCGTCTTCTTTCTCATCGCCTTCCCGGGAATTTCTTGTAGTGTTAAAAGTTCAATGAAAAATTGACTTTAATATAAGTGTCCACTTAACTCCATTAATAAGAGGCCTTTTTGAAGGTGCGCAAAAATAAAACCGTACGGACTTCACTGAAAGAGGTCAATATTATACACCATCCGTCCCACTAATAGTGTCACATTTCTTTTGGGCACGGTATTTTATTTGGGGATAATTAGTATTTAATGTATGAGTAAATTAGTACTTCCTCCGTCTTCGAAAAAATGAAACATTGTCATACTTTTTACTATTCATTAGGTAACTTTAATTCGACTTTTTAACACAGTTATATAAGATAAAATATAGTCAAGTGAGATCTTGTTGGATTCGTCTAATCGCATAGATTTATATTATCAAATTTTTATAGTTTTTATTTTTATACAAATTAGAGATATTGAGCGTTAAAAATGTGTATTTGATTGCGTGAAATACATGAATGTTTCAATTATACGAAAACGAAGGGAGTATTTAAAGTAGGGTAAATTAGGAATTTATGTGATGTGATTGTAATGTACTCCCTCTGTCCCACCAAATGTGTCATGTTTGACTTTTTGACACTGTTCATTGTTCAATTTTGACTCAGTTTTTTTGCAAGTATACATTTGGAAAAAATAGTCGAGTTGGATCTTGTTAGAATCGTGTAATCATGTAGTTTTAGAATATACATTTCACATAATTTTTTGTTGTGTATATTTTGAGATATTAACGGTTGAAAACGTGCATTGGATTGTGTGCAAAAGTCAAACAAGACAAGTTAAATGGGACGGAGTGAGTATTTAAATTTTTAATTGATTTATTTATGTATGATGTGATAGTTGTGTATTTGAAATTTTAATATATTTATTTATTAATGTGATGTGATGATAGTGGGTTTGATAATTAAAGTATATAATTATTTCCTAAAATGGAAATGTGACAATTGTGATGAGACAAACCAAAAAGGAAAATATGACGGAATTAGTGGGACGGATGGATACTAATGTTAGACAATATCATACTATTGCTCAAGGATAGGCCACGCGTATATGTGGTCCTTAATTAGTTTTTGAGGAGAGGATTATTGAAAAAACAAAAAAAAAAAAAAAAACCATATCGTCCCATAATATAAAAAAATTTTCAAAACAATCCCACAAATATCGAATTAGATGAATATATCTCATAACTATCCTAATCATCGATGAATCCATACATTCGTGAACCCAGTTTTTTTCGACTATATAATCTAAAACCAAATTCCACTATTTCTTGTGAAAAAATTTGGTAAAATTCGGTCATTAAAAAGGTTAGCGACTGAATTTTCTATTTTAGCATAGAGAAAATTTGGTAAAAAATTCCGTCACTAAATACGTTAGAGACCAAATTTGCATCGAAATCCATACGAGACCAAAATTTTTGCGATCCTAATTTGTTAGGATAACAATTTTATCAACTGAATTCTGATTTTTAAGTGTAGTATTTCTTCCCAAAAGTCCTCTTAAAATATTAACTCTAAAATATTTTGTAAGTCACCTCTAAATTATAAGGAAAAACTATATTGTGTTCAAAAATAAGCTTTGATAATCTTATGTTTAGTATTTAGCTAACGTCACAAAGCATTTAAAATAGGGGAAAGTAATAAAAAGGGCCATTACAAGGAGTCTATTCCACTTTTAGGCTATTATAAGTTGAATTTCCAGAATTAGGCCATTACAAACACATGTTGAATGAAATTAAGCCATAAGGACCAATTTGAAAATTAATTAATTCCCAACAACTTTTCCTTTCTTTCACTAAAACCCCAAGAAAGTTTGACTTTATTTACTTTAGTCCTTTGTCAATATACTTAATTTTTCACTACATAAATGACACCCAATGCGCTTGAAAATTGGTATCAGAGCCTAGATTTTATTGAAGAACATATTAATTATATTATTTATAATATTTTATTTCTTAATGGAGAAGATTTAATTATTTAATGGATTCAATTAATTTGAGACCCACGAGTTATTTCCAAATTTTGGAAATAAAAAATAGAAAATTCCAAACGAATTTCTTGAACTTGTCCATGGGACAAGATATTTTCAAAATTAGTTTCTTTCCTAAAAATGAGAGAAACAGACTGGAAAGAAATTGATCCGGATAGCTCTAAGTTCTCACAGGACTTAAGGGAAATCCAAAAAACGATTCAAGATTATGGTAACCGGGTATTAATTATACCTGGAAAAATAGATAACTTGAATCAGTCAACAGAGGAGATCTTGAAATTATTTCAAGATCTAAAGAAAGATATTTTGAATCTGAAATTTGATATTTCGGATATCAAGAAAAGGCAGAAGGATATTCCTGGATCTTCCAAGAATAACCAAGCCAATATTAGGGATGCATTCGGACCAGTACAAGCTTTACATCAAAAGGGTAAAGCAACTATGGTTCCAAAGCAGAAATCACAAGAAGAGCTTATGATCGATCTCCTGAAAACAGTCAAATGAGTGTTTCCATGGCAGATCTATCAGATCTACAAGAATTAGCATAATCATTTTCCCAACTTGGGATTATAGATCTGGTTAATGTAAAACCCAATGAAGTTCTTCAATTGGGTTATGCGGAGGAATCAGGATCCAACGTGACCCACGATGGACCGCCTAATGTCCCAATGAGAGAAAGTACAGACTTTCACATGAACAGGTATCCTGAGGTGCATCTCAATGCTAGACGAAACCCAGGACGGAACCCGAGTAGAGCACCGGAATCCACACCGTGGGCCAAGACGATGTTACAACCATTAAATCCATATGGCATAACACTGAACCTCGATGTTATCGACTTCCAAAACATCGAAGATCTGATCGACGAATGGGTAGCTTCAATAAAGATTGCAGCAACCACTCTGGATCTCGATAAAGAAAACTTTGTCAGATTAATAGAGCTAAGTCTCGAAGGATCGGCAAAGTTAGGCTGGAAAAACTCCACGGCAGCTCTAAAGGAGCAAATACTTGAAGGAGAATCCAAAAGCACAATCTGCGAAAGATTTGGTCTCTTATTCAAAACCCATTTTGTAGGAGATGGTTATTTTGAAGAACAGAGAACCGAAAAACTCAAGGTCTATACCCAAGCACTGTTGGGTATGGAGTTAAGAAGTATTTGCGCAGTAGACGAATATATCTACTGGTTTCGTAAATACTATTTTCGGAGTAAGATGACAGCTGAAGTAGCATGTAATACCCAAGAATTTTCCATCATAAAATAAAACAATAATTAAATAAATAAATAATAAATAAAACAAATACCATAAATCAATAAAGATAAGGAAATGAGAAATGAGATTTTAACTTAAAAAGGAATTTAATTAAATAAAAAGAATTATTAAAGGTAAATAAATTGTACACCGAAACCCGACACTAATGAACTCGAGGATTCGAGTCCAAAACATCCAATTAGACCCGAGAATAAATTTAGAGAGAAAGTAGAAACCCGAAGATACCCCGGAAATCGGAATTCGGGAGCATAGAGGGATAGGAACCCGAAAGAGAGGCGGAAAAGCACGACGGATCGCACGACCCGCCCGGACCGAAGTCCAGGCGAGTGTCGCGCGGTGGCCGCGCGGTGGAAGGCGGAAGAGCGCGCCACGACCGCGCCACACGACAGATTCGCCCGTTGCGTGAATCTCTCGCCCGAACGCGGATTTTTCGACTTTCGATTGAACATCTCTCGACCCAAGACCCTTAGGTCAGATGTTGGACGCCCTAGGGCTTGGGAAATCTATAAATAAACCCCTTGGGAGCCCCAAACAAGTTTACAAAACCCTACAACCTTCTATACGTTCGAAACCCTAAATCCGGAGTCGTCGGAGGCACGAAACCAAGACGAACGCTGTTGGACGAATTTCTCTACAGATCTCCATAGTCGTGGTAAGTCTCGATCCAATCTCTATTCAATAAACGATTCGAAAACGAATCCTAATCATCTCCTTTTTCTTTCAACGCCCCGTATTGGATCTAGATCGTAGAACCCGACGAACGGAGAGGAGGAACGGTGGACTGGAAGGCACGCCTTCGAATAGACGATCCCCGACTCTCGTAAACTCTGTAAGTTAACTCTTACATGGTTTTGGGATGAATTAAAACATTCAAAACTAAAAGATTAACAAGAAATCGAAATCTGTCAATCTAAACTTTCTACCGACGCAACAGATTTGTTGAATTTTTCCGAACCTTAAAATGAACTCAAACGGAAAAACTTAAAACATGAAAAACGTTCCTAAGACTTAGACGTAGCTACTGTAAAATTTTGAGAATTTCTGGAGTTGATTTGATATGTGAAAACCCACCGAACCCGAGCTGTTTGAATCTAGATTTTGAAATCTTGGACAGAACTTATGAATGATCTTGATCACGTTTTTGACATAGGATCTAGACTGTTTTAGATCTTTGGCCGAACATGAAAGTCGTAGATAATTGTCTTAAGATGGTCTCTGTCAAATTTCATTAAATTTGGAGTTGAATTGATATGGTAGAATTCGAAATCTTTAAACTGTGACACATTAAACTCGGACAGATTTGTTCTTCTGCGAAAATTGGTGATTTTGACCTATTTAGGTATCTCGGATCGAAAAAGTTAAAACATGAAAGTTGTAGATCTTGACGTTTCTGAGTCAGATATGAAAATTTGGAATTTTTGGAATTAAATCTGATTTTAGACGAATTTTGGAGTAAACTGTGGTTTACCGGAAACAAAATCTTGAAATCTTGTTGAAACATGGAATTAACCTTTAGGGTTGAAACGAGTTGAGATATTATTTATAAACAAATACAAATGAAGTCAGATTTTAAAAATTTAATCCCCTTACAAACTTGATAAATTAAAATTAGGGGTGAGTGCTCTGCAGGGTGCCCCCTAAAGATTCACTTCGTGCCGTAATGGACGATAGTGACCCTGCGCGCTATACTTGAAATGTGATATTGCCAAAACGGCGAAATATAGAGCCTACACTCTCGTGAATATCCGTATGGGTTTCCCGAGGCTCCGGAGTGGTACTGGGTATGGCTGATACGGTTGCGGCCGCCGGGCTACCGGCTAAACTTGTTGACATTGCGATGCTATCGTGAAACTTTGAAATACAAAATCGGGAATGTAATGGGGATTTTAAATTAAATTAAGTTAGATTAAATTATGTTGTTGTCCAATTAAATTATTTAAATGCTTTATTTAAATTATGGCTTTTATCTTAAATCATGCGATATGTGTTATTAAATAGAGCCCTGAGATAAATTATGCTATTGGATAGTTGATTAGATGAAATTAGATATTATGTTATTATCGTGCTTTTGTTAAATTAATAAATTAATGGCTTTTAAACCCTACGATCATGCATGTGTTAACTTACTCAGCAATTTTGCTGACCAAAACCATTTTTATTCCTTTCCTTACAGAATATGTGGAATGAGCATGTGTAAGCACGTTTCATGCAGGGGTTTTTGGGGAACACTTATTTTGCTTTTAAATTTCGTACTTAGACTATATTATGAACGGGCATGTTTAACCCGTGTTTTGGCCATGTCGGCCCTTTTTATATTTTCCGCTGCGATACTGTACTAAACCAAATATTTCCGCTGCGCTATACTATTATTATTTTCCAATTATATTGTATGGGCTATCTTGAATGATTTAAATACTTTTAAATACTGCAATACCTAGCCTTGCATCTCGTTAGTAAGCTCGGAGAAATCGTGTCTTACTAGGGGGATGTGGCGGTGACATCCCGACCTGGGTGACCAAAAACCGGGGTGTTACAAGTTGGTATCAGAGCCCGGCTATTTTTAAAACTACTATTTTTAAACCATTATTATTTTTAGACTATTATTAATATTTTGACTATTATTTTAATTTTTAAAGTATTATTTCCATGGAAAATTTTTATTTTAAAACCCATGGAAAAATATAAATATATATATTGCATTAAATGATTTTTGGGGGGAAATCATCATTTGCATTGGCATATTGCATCTCTCCTATGAACTTAGGATCTTGGCGAATTGAACTTAGAATCTTGGCGAAACTTGAACTTAGAATCTTGGCAACTTCGAATCTAGAATCTGGGCGAATCGAACTTAGAATCTTGGCGAATATTAACTTAGATCTCTTGCTTGCGCTAGATGGCTAGTCAAGACATGATGCAGTTGATGGTCAGGATGATGAGTGTTCATCTCGATTCCCACCAAACCCTAGAGCAAATGAAGTACCGTATGGCTCAATTGGAGGCCGATTTACGCCACATGGGCAACTTGAGAGAGGCGGATCATCACCGCATAAACCAACTCGAACGCCAAGTCCAAACCCTTACTACACAAAACTTAATACTAAAGGAATACATCGATGCCCACGGGCAAGACTTAAACACTATCTTTGACGAGCTACTGCCGCCGAGTTCGGAGGAGGAAGATCCGGAGGAAGATCCTGCTACCCCACCGGAGGACGTCATGAGACACTAGAGATTCTATCGTTAGATATTATTTTGCTAGGAAAATATTCCTACTTTTGTACTAAAATTTCTTTCGAGGAAATAAAATGCCCGATTTATTTTTAATAAATATATTTTTGGACAGATCTGTCCGCACGAAAAAAAAAAAAAAAAGAAACAAATTAAAATAAAACCCCCCGAGGCGCTGTATGCTTCTTAGTTCGATTGAGCGCCACGTGCTAAATTACAAAACACATTTATAGAGATTGCTTAGACTATATGCTAAATTCACCAGTCCTAATCTATCCCGTTTGTACCAGAATGGCACCCAGAGGAAGAGGAAGAGGAAGAACTCAACCCGCTCCCCAAACCACCACTGAAACACCCACTGAAACACCACCAAACGTCACTGAACCGATTCAACCTGAGATGGAACAACCCCAAGGTGCGCAGGACGCCCCCGCACCGAACAATGTGGGCGATCGTCTTAGGACGATAGAGGAAGTGTTGATTGCGCTCGGAAACGCGCAAGTCAACCAGGGTCAAGCTGCGGCGGTACCTCCGCCCCAAGCTCGCCCTAACTACCTGGCGATGGTGAATCCTTACCAGCCGCCCCACTATGCTGGTGAGGAGGATCCAGCTAAACTGGAAGAGTGGATCCGGACCTTCGACAAGCTGCTGAGAGCAGTTAAATGTCCGGAAGGAGAAAGAGTGCACGTCGCTTCGTACTACTTGGGAGGCGAAGCCGACGACTGGTGGCAGGCCACTCAAGCCAAACTGACTGAAGATTACGAGCCCTACTCGTGGATGGAGATGATGGAACTACTCAGGGATCGATTCTATCCCTTTAGTACTAAAGCTGCCATGTACGAAGAGTTCCTGTCGCTGAAGCAAGGAAGCCAAACGGTGCAGGAATACTACACACGCTTCAAGGAGCTGGTGAGGTTCGCACCAAGGCTAGTGCCTACTGATGCAGAAAAGGCACAGAAGTTCGAGATGGGACTGAACCTGTCCGTGCGCGAGGTGATCGCGGGGGTACACTACCCCGATTTGCAAGCAGTGTATGACCGCGCTGTGGCGGTAGCACGCGTGCAGCAGCTGAAAAGAAGGGTGAGTGGGGAGTCCAACAGGGTCCCTCAAGAAAAGAGAAGCCGAGACTCAAGAAACGAGAACAACACTGGAAGGAACGAGCAGCGCAGAGGGTCGAATAGGCCTCAACAAAACAACACTGGGAGGAGGTTCAACCCGGAAGATCCGGTACCGCCTTGCCCGAGATGTGGACGACCCCATCTGGCAAGGGGATGCCCGCAACAAGGCGCCTGTTACCGATGCGGTCGAATGGGTCACGTTCGACGGGATTGCCGAACTAGGCTCGAGAACATAACGAAGAGGGACGATTTGGTCGCGGGGCAAGAACAGCCTCAAAATCAAAACGGGCGAAACGGGAATAACCAATGGTACAGACCCCCTCAAAATAGGCCGCAAAACCAGAACCAGAACCAACGACCTCCGCCCCCTCAGAATCAAAACCAGCAACAAAATCAGCAGCCGAATGCGAATCAGCAGGGCAATCAGGGACGCCCTATGGGGAGGCTGAACGTGGTGAACAAAGCGGACGTGCCTGCGCAAGGAGAAGTGATGGCAGGTACATTTTATGTGTTGAATACGCCCCTTAGAATTCTATTTGATTTTGGAGCTAGTTGCTCAATTATAGCATCAAGAATAGTGCCTGAGTTAGATCTACCTAAGTACGAGAGAATTAGCTTAGGAATTCAATTGCCTTCTGGAGAAGTAGTGTCTTGCTCTAAACGATATAACGGAATTTCTATAGTGATAAAGAACGTAGAATTCTTCGCGAACTTAGTAGAATTTAACTTAAGAGACTTTGACGTCATACTGGGGATGGATTGGCTATCCCAGTATAAAGCGGTGATCGAATGCCAAAAGTAAAAGATCACCTTGTCAAAAAGTAGGGGAAAGAGGGTCATCTTTTACTCTCAGCCCCCTAAGAAAAGTAACAAAATCGTTAGTGCACTCAAATTGAGTAACTTGATGCGTAAGGGGTATGAACTATATGCGTGCTATGTGCACAACCTTGAGGCGGAAGGAAACAAGGTTGATAGCATACCAGTGGTAAGAGAATACCCGGACGTGTTCCCTGAGGACGTTCCGGGCATGCCACCTGAGAGAGATCTTGAATTCACTATAGATCTCATTCCGGGAACAGAGCCTGTCTCGAAAGCTCCGTACCGGATGGAACCACTGGAAATGAAGGAGTTAAAGGAACAACTCGAGGAGCTATTGGGAAAAGGTTACATAAGACCGAGTAAGTCCCCTTGGGGAGCACCGGTTTTATTTGTTAAGAAGAAAGACGGAGGACTACGTCTTTGCATAGATTACCGAGGACTAAACCAAGTGACCATTAAGAATAAATACCCCCTACCGAGGATAGAGGATCTGTTTGATCAACTGAAGGGAGCTTCAGTATTCTCGAAGATCGATTTGCGATCTGGGTATCACCAATTGAGGATCGCCGAGAAGGACATTCCGAAACGGCATTTCGAACGCGATACGGCCATTATGAGTTCACAGTGTTATCCTTCGGGCTAACAAATGCTCCGGCCATGTTCATGAATCTCATGAACAACGTGTTCCGAGAATTGTTAGATCAGTGCGTCGTAGTGTTCATCGACGACATCCTGATCTACTCAAAGAGCGAGGAAGAGCATGCAAAACACTTACATCAAGTGTTAGAAATCTTGCGAAGAAATCAGCTATACGGCAAGCTGTCCAAATGCGATTTCTGGTTGAAAGAAGTCGCATTTCTCGGACACATAGTATCCGCTGATGGAGTATCAGTGGATCCGGCAAAAGTTTCTGCCGTGACGGAGTGGGCAACTCCGAAGAGTCCAACGGAAATAAGGAGTTTCCTTGGATTAGCCGGGTATTATAGACGATTTGTGAAGGACTTTTCAAGGATTGCACGTCCTTTGACCCAGCTACTGAAGAAAGGAGCAAAATACGAGTGGACCGAAGCGTGTGAGACTGCGTTTCAAGAGCTGAAGAAACGACTCACAACCACACCCGTATTAACGTTACCATCAGAGAATGGTGACTTCGAAGTATATAGCGATGCTTCGAAGGAAGGTTTAGGTTGTGTCTAGATGTAAGACTCGAGAGTCGTGGCCTATGCATCACGCCAACTAAAACCTCACGAGGAAAATTATCCGACCCACGACCTGGAGTTGGCAGCGGTCGTTTTCGCTCTAAAGATATGGAGACATTATCTTTATGGGCGGAAGTGTCGAATGTTCACCGACCACAAGAGCTTGAAATATATATTCACTCAGAAGGAGTTGAATTTGAGACAGCGAAGGTGGTTGGAACTTATTAAAGACTACGATTTAGAGATAGCATACCACGAGGGGAAGGCGAATGTGGTAGCCGATGCCCTAAGTCGGAAAACCCAACACGTGACAAACTCGTTGGTAATTCCGCCGGCATTGTACTTGGAATTGGCAAGATTGTAGTTAGAACTTGTGCATCCTGGCACAGTGAGAGAAACGGTCAATGCCATGATCGTAGAAACTCCAATATTGGACGAGATTCGACTCGCTCAACCGGGCGACCCGAAACTCGAGAAGATAAAAGGGTATATTGCCGAAGGAAAGGCAATAGGATTTGTTGTCCATGAGGATGGAAGCATCCGTTTTAAAGGGAGATGGTGTGTACCTCTTAAATGTGCCGAGTTGAAACTAAGGTTGATGGAGGAAGGGCACAACACGCCATATTCCGTACATCCCGGAGGTGACAAGCTATACAAAGATCTGAAGAAGATCTATTGGTAGCCGGGAATGAAGAAGGAAGTGGCGAACTTCGTAGCGAGATGTCTCACCTGCCAAAAGGTTAAGGCAGTGCGACATAAACCCTTAGGGTTGATGCAACCACTAGAGATTCCAAGTTGGAAGTGGGATAGCATCTCGATGGACTTTGTCTCGGAATTACCCCGATCACCTAAAGGCATGAACAAGATTTGGGTGATTGTGGATAGGCTAACGAAGACAGCCATATTTATCCCAATGAAAGACACGTGGACTATGGACCAACTGGCCCGAGCCTACATTGATAATGTGGTACGACGACATGGAGTACCACATGATATCATTTCCGATAGAGACAGTAGATTTGTCTCTCATTTCTGGACGGAGTTACAAAAAGCTCTCGGTACTCAAATCAAAATGAGCACCGCATTCCACCCGATGACGGATGGTCAAACCGAGAGAACAATCCAAACACTAGAAGACATGCTGAGAGCATGTGTGTTGGAGTTCAAAGGAAATTGGGAATCTCATTTACCCTTGATTGAGTTTTCCTATAATAATAGCTACCATGCTAGCATCGGCATGGCACCTTTCGAGGCGTTGTATGGACGAAAGTGCCGAAGCCCATTGAGCTGGGAAGAAAACGATAAGTCCGTGGTAGTGGGACCACAACTTATCGAAGACATGGCTCAACAAATCAAAGTGATTCAAGGGAAGATGAAAGCCGCACAAGACCGTCAAAAGAGTTATGCCGACGTGAGACGACGAGACCTAGAATTTCAAGTGGGAGATAGAGTCATGCTAAAGATATCACCCATGAAGGGGGTGATGCGTTTTGGCAAACGAGGGAAGTTAAGTCCTCGATACATAGGACCTTACGAAATTCTAGAACGAGTCGGAACTCTAGCCTACCGATTGGCTTTACCGCCACATAGATAGAGTTCATAATGTCTTCCATGTCTCGCAACTAAAGAAGTATGTGCCGGACCCGACACATGTACTTCAACCGGAGATAATTGAGCTCGATGAAGATTTGACTTACGAAGAAGTCCCAGTGCGTATTCTCGACACTAAGGAACGAGTAACAAGGAATGAGACCGTCAAAATGATCAAGGTTCTTTGGTCAAATCACGAAAGTGAGACGGCAACTTGGGAAGTAGAATCCGACATGAGAGAACGATACCCGACATTGTTCCAAACCGATACCGACACAGTTATGGGGACATAACTGCAATCTTAAGGGGGAGAGGATGTCATACCACCTATTTTTCGTGCACTTTTGTAAATTGTTGAACTACGTTATGGCTTGATCCCTTTACCGGGTACGTAGGCAGCTTAGAAGTTTTAATTCTAAGTTCAGTCGCAACATAATAAAACAAACACAAGACCTTAGCACGAGAAAAGCCGAAACACAACTTCGAGGACGAAGTTGATTCTTAAGGAGGGTAGACTGTAATACCCGAGAATTTTCCATCATAAAATAAAACAATAATTAAATAAATAAATAATAAATAAAACAAATACCATAAATCAATAAAGATAAGGAAATGAGAAATGAGATTTTAACTTAAAAAGGAATTTAATTAAATAAAAAGAATTATTAAAGGTAAATAAATTGTACATCGAAACCCGACACTAATGAACTCGAGGATTCGAGTCCAAAACATCCAATTAGACCCGAGAATAAATTTAGAGAGAAAGTAGAAACCCGAAGATACCCCGGAAATCGGAATTCGGGAGCATAGAGGGATAGGAACCCGAAAGAGAGGCGGAAAAGCACGACGGATCGCACGACCCGCCCGGACCGAAGTCCAGGCGAGTGTCGCGCGGTGGCCGCGCGGTGGAAGGCGGAAGAGCGCGCCACGACCGCGCCACACGACAGATTCGCCCGTTGCGTGAATCTCTCGCCCGAACGCGGATTTTTCGACTTTCGGTTGAACATCTCTCGACCCAAGACCCTTAGGTCAGATGTTGGACGCCCTAGGGCTTGGAAAATCTATAAATAAACCCCTTGGGAGCCCCAAACAAGTTTACAAAACCCTACAACCTTCTATACGTTCGAAATCCTAAATCCGGAGTCGTCGGAGGCACGAAACCAAGACGAACGCTGTTGGACGAATTTCTCTACAGATCTCCATAGTCGTGGTAAGTCTCGATCTAATCTCTATTCAATAAACGATTCGAAAACGAATCCTAATCATCTCCTTTTTCTTTCAACGCCCCGTATTGGATCTAGATCGTAGAACCCGACGAACGGAGAGGAGGAACGGTGGACTGGAAGCCACGCCTTCGAATAGACGATCCCCGATGCTCGTAAACTCTGTAAGTTAACTCTTACATGGTTTTGGGATGAATTAAAATATTCAAAACTAAAAGATTAACAAGAAATCGAAATCTGTCAATCTAAACTTTCTACCGACGCAACAGATTTGTTGAATTTTTCCGAACCTTAAAATGAACTCAAACGGAAAAACTTAAAACACGAAAAACATTCCTAAGACTTAGATCTAGCTACTGTAAAAGTTTAAGAATTTTTGGAGTTGATTTGTTATGTGAAAACCCACCGAAACCGAGCTGTTTGAATCTAGATTTTGAAATCTTGGACAGAACTTAGGAACACGTTTTTGACATAGGATCTAGACTGTTTCAGATCTTTGGCCGAACATGAAAGTCGTAGATAATTGTCTTAAGATGGTCTCTGTCAAATTTCATTAAATTTGGAGTTGAATTGATATGGTAGAATTCGAAATCTTTAAACTGTGATACATTAAACTCGGACAGATTTGTTCTTCTGCGAAAATTGGTGATTTTGACCTATTTAGGTATCTCGGATCGAAAAAGTTAAAAGACGAAAGTTGTAGATCTTGACGTTTCTGAGTCAGATATGAAATTTTAGAATTTTTGGAATTAAATCCGATTTTAGACGAATTTTGGAGTAAACTGTGGTTTACCGGAAACAAAATCTTGAAATCTTGTTGAAACATGGAATTAACCTTTAGGGTTGAAACGAGTTGAGATATTATTTATAAACAAATACAAATGAAGTCAGATTTTAAAAATTTAATCCCCTTACAAACTTGATAAATTGAAATTAGGGGTGAGTGCTCTGCAGGGTGTCCCCTAACGATTCACTTCGTGCCGTAATGGACGATGGTGATCCCGCGCGCTATACTTGAAATGTGATATTGCCAAAACGGCGAAATATAGAGCCTACACTCTCGTGAATATCCGTATGGGTTTCCCGAGGCTCCGGAGTGGTACTGGGTATGGCTGATACGGTTGCGGCCGCCGGGCTACCGGCTAAACTTGTTGACATCGCGATGCTATCGTGAAACTTTGAAATACAAAATCGGGAATGTAATGGGGATTTTAAATTAAATTAAGTTAGATTAAATTATGTTGTTGTCCAATTAAATTATTTAAATGCTTTATTTAAATTATGGCTTTTATCTTAAACCATGCGATATGTGTTATTAAATAGAGCCCTGAGATAAATTATGCTATTGGATAGTTGATTAGATGAAATTAGATATTATGTTATTATCATGCTTTTGTTAAATTAATAAATTAATGGCTTTTAAACCCTACGATCATGCATGTGTTAACTTACTCAGCAATTTTGCTGACCAAAACCATTTTTATTCCTTTCCTTACAGAATATGTGGAATGAGCATGTGTGAGCACGTTTCATGCAGGGGTTTTTGGGGAACACTTATTTTGCTTTTAAATTTCGTACTTAGACTATATTATGAACGGGCCTGTTTAACCCGTGTTTTGGCCATGTCGGCCCTTTTTATATTTTCCGCTGCGATACTGTACTAAACCAAATATTTCCGCTGCGCTATACTATTATTATTTTCCAATTATATTGTATGGGCTATCTTGAATGATTTAAATACTTTTAAATACTGCAATACCTAGCCTTGCATCTCGTTAGTAAGCTCGGAGAAACCGTGTCTTACTAGGGGGATGTGGCGGTGACATCCCGACCTGGGTGACCAAAAACCGGGGTGTTACATAGCATGTCCCATGTTCTTTGCAAAGATCTGCAGCCCATTGAGAGAGATGTTGATCCAATCGTACACAGTACTCCCTGGTACAGTGGACTCAATAGCCCGGAGAATGTCCTTTTTAAAGGATAAGCTCAGAGAATGGTGTCAACAGGCAGCAGCCCAAAAGAACGTCAAGAGACTAAGAGGTAAAATAAAAAGAACCCCTCTTTGCTGTGAAAATAACGATTTTCCAACCATTATAGGAGAATCAGAAGAAAAGAGGAGAAAGAAGAAGAGTCGAGGCTCACACAGTGGGTGTTTCAGAAGACCTCCATTCCGAAGAAGAAGAGCATGGTGGTCCAAGGGCAAGGCCAGATCATACAAAATTGGACAAAGAACGGGAACGATGAAGAGTTCATCCCAAGGTTCAACTAGCTCAACAGCAAGAAGCACGGGGAGAATAACGTCCAAGAGAACATTCAGACGAGCCCATACCCGAGCCAACGAAAGTTTCAAGGACTGCAACTGTTGGAAGTGTGGAGCCAGAGATCATATCTCACCCGATTGCCCTCAGAATCGTGAGATACGAATGTACGAAGCCACGAAGGATATCGTGGAAGCAGTCTACCATGGAAAGCTGGTACCCGTCTATCAGTTTGAGGACATCCCCTCGGATGAAAGCATCTACGAGGAAGAATTAAGAAGTGACTCAGACTCATATTCAGATGGATCTTCAACCGAGTCTAACTGAAGAAGACATGATTCAGACCACTGAAAACCTGTCTGGATTCTTTTCAAGGATGACGATCTCGAATCGAACCATGGAAAGAATAATGCGACAAAATTCCAACCTCAGCCCATATGACGGATTCAGAATTGGCGAGATTGGACAAGTTCTTAACCAGATGGGACTCAAGCAGAGAAGACATAACATCATCTACAAGGTTAGTGCAGGTGAATTTGCAATTCCTATGGAACTTACTTGTAATGTCATGGATATGTAATTAATTCCTAAAGAAGAAATTCTTGAGGAATTAAGCAGAATGAAGGAGGAGATCGCCATTACTATGAAATGGATCCACATAGGAGCCATTGAAGTAGTAATTAAGGCAACCTTTAAAGAAGGCATTGATTCTGAATTACATCTATCAGTCACTGATAGAAGAATCAATAACCTTAGAGATGGTCTTCTTGGAACTATGGTAGGGAATTTATATGCTGGGAAGTTAATGTTTGACATACATCCTAGAATTTCCTATAACTTAGCTGACAAAGATTTTAGTAGAGTTCTAACCCTTCATCAGGATTTTAAAAGAAAAGATCTGATGAAAGAAGGGAACAGGCCATATTCTATAACTTATAGAATCTCTTATGCACTTTCCAATAGTCATCATTCTGGCTTATTTCTCAGGAAAGAATATATAGAAATTCCTAGAATTTTCAAGGAATTTGCTAAAGTCATGACCCCAAATCCTACCCAGATTCCAAGGTTAGGAGGAGTAGACATACAAATAAGAGATCATCCAATTCTAGACAGATCAACAAGTACTAGAATTGAGTACGCAAGCCGTATGTCTTTTTCGGAAGACAGAATTATGGCATATAAAGGGAAGGAGTTCATCAAAGATCTAACTCCTCAATCCATTGGGGTAGATAATATAAAGATTAAATGCCCTGAAGGATGGAAAGAAATACGAGTAATATTTGACATCACTGAAAAGATTAACCGTTTTCCATGTAATGACTTATACTACTTGCAGCAGCCATCAATTGGAACCTGTGAAGGAACAATTGAAATTGCAGGACACGAGATCAGAGTCTTAGGCACCGCCGGAAAAGACAATGGGGTTATGATTTTGGGATTAAGTTTTCTCGAAAATCATAAACCATGGGTAAGAAAGGATAATGGTATAGAATTTAATCTGAGGGGTCACACCATCAGAATTAAATGACAAGTCCATTCTCTATTTATATCTCAGTAGGGATAATATATGAAGAATATAAGTCAGAATATTTCGCAGCTTATATTGATTCAGGATCAGGTATTTGCACGGCAAAACTAGGAGTTTTCCCTAGCGAAGCTATGGAATCATTACCCATTATTGCAGGAAGAGATTTTTCCCATAAAATCTTAGTACTAAATAAGGGTATTCGACAGGCCAATATTATGATCGGAGGCGCATTCGGTACACCTTGGTATAAGGTAAAAAAGCCGCCTATTTACTTTCATGATACAGGAGCGGATATTTTGTTAGGGAATAATTTCATACAATCCTTTACAAAATATGTTCAAGATAACAAAAGAAATTTGTTAATATTTACCACAAGTTGTGGAAATGAGATAAAGGTGTTGCGCAGAGAAAAGGCATTCAACAGGTTAATGCCTATATTATTTCGCAGCAAACGTGGTGATAATGATGCCAAACTAACCCATCCAAAAATGCAGGATAAAAGAAAGTTTGGTAATGCTTTGTTGTCTTTTAGACAACAAGGATTCAATAAAGCTTCTATTGAGGAAATTATAAACCTCAAAGAAGCAATGCAGGAAATGAAGTCATTAAATATAACTTCATTAGACATTGATGGGGAAACTAAATTGTCCCTTGAAAATGTCAAAAGACTTATCCAGAGAAACTTTAACGAGGATCCTCTGGCATGGTGGGATAAAAACAAGATTGAAGCTACTCTACAGGTAAAAGAACAATATAAATATGAGTATGTTCGATACAAACCTATCTTAATGAATATGCAGGATAAGAAAGATATGCAGCAAATTATCAAGGAGCATATCGATCTTAAACTCATCGAGCCTGGAGTCTCAGCTTATAGTAGCCATGGATTCTTGGTAAGAAATCATGGTGAAATAAAAAGAGGTAAACCCAGGTTGGTAATAAACTATCAAGGTATTAATAAAATAATACAGTTTGATGGTTATTACATTCCGAGTAGAGAACACTTAATTGATTGCATCAAAGGTGCTAAAGTGTTTTCTAAATTTGATTGCAAATCTGGTTTCTATTATATTAAGATGGATAATGAGTCGAAGAAATTCACAGCATTCTCCAGCCCACAAGGACAATATATTTGGAATGTTATGCCAATGGGGCTTTCCAATGCCCCTCAGATATTCCAAAGAAAGATGGATAATCTATTTAAGGATTATCTAGAGTTCATGTTCGTCTACATAGATGACATTCTGATTGCATCGCGAAATATAAAAGAACATATTAAACATCTTAAAATATTTTCAGATGCATGTCACAGGGAAGGTCTTGTTCTCTCTGAGAAAAAGGCTACTATCGCTGCTAATAAAATTGAATTCTTAGGCGTTCAAATTGATGAAGCAGTGATAGAGTTACAGGAACACATTGTGGAGAAAATCCGCAATTTTCCTGACATATTAAAGGACAAGAAACAACTTTAGAGTTTCTTGGGAGTTGTAAATTTTGCAGGCATGTTTATAAAAGACCTTGCAAAATATAAAAAGGATTTTAGACCACTCCTGAAAGAGACTGAAAGCTCTAGATGGAAATGGGAAGAAATCCATACCAAGAGAATCCGTGAACTAAAGCAAGTCTGCAACAGCTTGTCAAAACTCGCGATACCTCAAGATGAGGATGAGCTGGTAGTCTACACAGATGCCAATGATTTTCGATGGGCAGGAGTGCTCATGAAAAAAACAACTACGGGTCAAGAACCCTGTAGATACACAGGAGGGTTGTTCACTGAACAAGCAGCCAAACTCTGGCACATTAATGAAAAGGAATTCTTTGCAGTATGGAAAACATTTAAAAAATGGCCTTTATTCTTACTTGCAAAGAAATTTGTATTAAAAGTTGATAATACTAATGTTAGAGCTTTTCTAAAAAATAAACTTGAATCAAAAATTGAAAAAGCTCGTATTATCAGATGGCAAGCTGAATGTCAACATTATACTTATGATATTGATGTTATAAAATCTCATGAAAATGTTCTTGCAGATTTCTTGACGAGAGATGGAAGCATTTAAAGCTGATTCCATCATTATGAGATTCAGGCACCTCAGAGAAAACCTAGAGGAGCTATCAAAGCATTTTGGACAGCTCGAGATCAATGTACGAGCAGCTGGCCAAATACAACAGAGCGATGTGGACATGGTCCGCAACAATATACGAACCTCCCATATAGCAATGACAGCACTATGGGAAACAGTATTAGAGCCAATCAGGAAAGCGTCAGCCTCACTGGTAAACAAAGAGAAAAGTGCCCAAAAAGCTAAAGTGGTCACATATGAAGAAGCAAATTCAAGTACTGCTTCAAAGGAACCATTGTCGGATACCGACAAAAATGTTGAGCAAGCGGAAAGTCACATTTCCGAAAGCTCAAGTCAACCCACAGCCTCTGGGGTAAAGGAGGAAGAAATTAACCTTAGGCCCATGACAGGCATCTCTAAGGTTAATTCAGAGGAGAAGGTCATATCTGCAGCCTGGCTGGATTACCAAGGAAAATGGGAACAACTGGTTTCCAAAAAGGGAATTAACCCAAGCAAAACAGTAATTGAGACATCCGGGAGATACAACAGGGTCTGGATGCTCGAAGGATTGAAGCCAGAAGAAGTTCGAAAGTGGTATGACTCTGGAGCATTAGCATCTGTTCATACTACATCACCAGGGTTTCCGGAAATCGAAAAACTTTCGGGATCGATAAGTAGCGCGGTGCATGAATCATGGCATAACAACCTGCACCTGCAAAGAGGGGATATTCTGGAGCTTAAGTTCATTTAGCGGCACCAGAGATAGTCGGAAAAGGTTCTTATCCGGTCTTTCAATTTATTAAATTACAGAGACCTGATATGATTGCCTTCAACAGAGTTAAGTCTGTGGATGAGAATGCACCATTGGTATCTTCAATCAACGAAGATGAAATCTCCACCCGACGAGCATGGGGATTCTGGGTATGTCTCACCGAGATGGAAAAGGTTAAATATCCGTTTAAAATATTCTCAAACAATTTAAATGGATCGCTCCTGGTTAATTCTTTAACAGGAAAAAGCACAGAGTTTGCGGAAACCTCCTTCGAAAAGAAGAGGTTACTCATCTGGGAAAAAAGTTGCCAGCAACCGAGTCTACCAGAAAAAAGGCATGCAACATGATGCATGTTGGCCAATGGGATAACCACATATGCCCATATTGTGCAGAACAGGAGAAACCCCTATTCGGTACAAAGATCCGGGTAACCCAGAAAAAATTTGGACCCGAACAGGACAAAGGGAAGAAACATCCAAAAAACTTTCACTAGCCAAAATAAGATTAGTTGGATGTAAAAGAAAGAGAGGTGTCGGCAACACTCATAATTAAAAGCCGACAAAGAAGGGCAGAGTAGCTGGCAGAAACTGGCCGACAAGAGAAGGTGGAGAGTTGATAAAAAGCCACCTAACGCAATAATTCCAAAAGGACAATAATGTAGCCGGTGGAAATTAAGGCCAAGTGACGAACGCAGTGACGTCACAAGGATTTAGAGGAAGATTGGAATCCAGGGTTGAAGTCCGCGGACGCCTATAAATAAAGGAGTTTGAAGCAGATGGAAAACATCGAAAATCCTCCCAACTCTTCAAAATACTTGTAATATTTCTCTTTCTGCAAATTTCCTTTGTGTTTGTAATGTATGGGGTGCATCCCCAAGAGTCTTGTTTCCTCCATGAGGAACTAAGTGTCTGTCTTCTCCATTAGGAGAAATTATGTTTGAATGATATTTTTAATATTTCTTCAATAAAATTCAGGCTTCCAAATATTCCAAATACTCCCTTATATAGTTAAAACCTTTACCCCAAACCTTGATACATCCTAAGGTAGGAAACGAAATAGGATTGTGCTATTTGCTGCTGAAGGAGACAAGAATCGGTGAACCATCGGTTGCGGCTGCGTGGTTGGAAGAAGTCCGTAAAAACCCGGAGCTTGAGCAACCCGGCAGCAAGGCGGTCAAACTCAAGGTATGGAGTTTTGTGCTTAATTGTATTATCGGAAGCATGATGGGCTGATATTGGACTAATGGTAATGAAAAACTAAAATCTGGGGTCAAAATGAAATAAAGTAAAAGTTGGTAGGGTTAATTGAAGTTTGAAAAAGTCAAAATAGTCTAAATGGCCTTAATTTGGTCAAAGATGGTTTCTAATGGCCTAAAATTGAAAATTGATTTCATAATGACCCAAATGTGGAAATGGTGTCTTGTAATGGCTTAAAAAATTCATTTCCTCTTTAAAATAAATAAATAATTTAAAGACTCTCTTCTTTGGAAATTGTACAGTACTACTTCCACCATTTTATTTTTTAAGTGTAACGTTTTTCATTTGCACATTTGCCAATATACATTTTCAACTATTAATAACTCAAATTCAGTACAAGTAAAAATTTTAAAAATTTGATATTTAAAAACTAAAAGATGAGACGAATCCAACAAGATCACACTTCGCTATATGTTTTCTTGTACAACTATGACAAAAATAGAAGTCAAAGTACTACAATGAACAGTAAAAAAAAAAGTCAATATGTTACACTTAAAAAAAGAACGGAGGGAGTATTTTTTTTTTTTTGTCAACTCTCTCTTCTGATATTTTTTCTAAGTTAAAGACTCGTTCGATGTTTCTAGAAGAAGTGTCTTATAATTTTAATGAAAAGAGAACCAAAAAAATTGTATTTTGAGATATAAACTACAACAAATTTTCACAAATATTCTGGTAGTTAACCCCAAAATTCCGTTGTTAAACAACGTTAGCGATCGAATTCGCAATTGAAATTCCGTTCTAAAACTATGTGATTAGACGAATTTATCATCTCACTTGACCATTATTTATTATATGTAACTGTGTTAAAAGTCGAATTAAAATTACTAATGAATAGTATCAACAATACAAATAGAATTAAAAAAGAATGGAGAGAGTAGGGGTGTAAATGAGACTGATAGGCTCGTGAATTGTTCGGGCTCGGCTCGGTCAAAATTCGGTTCAAGCTCGACTCGAAATGGCTCGGTTCGAGCTCGAGCTCGGCTCGTAACACACATGATCTCAAGCCGAGCCAACCACTATTCGGCTCGAAAGCTCGATAATAGGCTCGATTTATTTTTATACATATATTTATTTATTATTAAATATAGAAATTATATATAAGATTAAAAGTATAGTATTATTATTGTTTATATCTTTTAATTTTTAAACTAAAATATATTATTAATTAAATATATATTTTTAAAATTATTTTAATATGTAGATTATATTAAATAAAATTAAATATATACAATATATTAAATATAATTTCTTTTGTAAATTATGTGAGGATGAAAATGATACTAGTTCGAGCTCGGCTCGACTCGGTCAAAGCTCGGTCAACGCTCGGCTCGAAGTAGCTCGGTCAACGCTCGGTTCGGTCAAAGCTCGGCTCGAATTCTCATGAGCTCAAGCCGAGCTTACCACTATTCGGGCACGGCTCGGCTCGTTTACACCCTAGGAGAGAGTATATTTTAAATTCAATAATTTAGAAGGGGTAAGGGTATGGCCTACTATACGATGGTTGGGGTTCGAATCTCCAATCGACTCTTATCAATCATGAAACATGTAATGTGAAATACATGTGTTTATCAATCTTTCATACCATTAATCACGTATATATTGGGATTAATCGTCGTCACAACAAAAAATTGTATAGATAGGCATTACAACACTTGAATATCGTTGAAATAGGAGTATAAATTTTTTTTTAAAAAAAAATGTCGCAGAATCCAAATTTTGCCCATAATAACAATTTTGTTGTGCATGTATTAAGAGCATATTCATACCCTCCTATATATCATAGAAAGTACCAACTTATAAACCGATACATTCGAACAAAAGTACCCTTTCTTAATTATTTGCAGAATAGGCATAGGATACATCTAGGGTCGTATTTGAATACCCTACTTCGTCTTTGACATTAATTATTACCGTAGATTTCTTTTTTTTTTTTTTTAAAGAGTGGCACTCATTTATCGGCAAAGTTGTGGGAGCTCAAATCACACAAATTACAAAGGAGATAAAGGGGATGGATAGGGGCCGGGTGGGAATCGAACCACAACCTATGGTTGGGAGACGGGGGACTTGACCACTATGGTAAGTCTCCAACCCCTATTACCGTAGGTATATATATTACTCCCTCCGTCCCATTTAAGATGTCTTATTTGATTTCTGCACACAATCCAATGCACTTTTTAAATCGATCATATCTCAAAATATATAAGTAAAAATTATGTGAAATATATATATTCTAAAACTACACGATTAGACGAATCTAACAAGACCGAACTCGACTATTTTTTTCAAATACTTACTTGCAATAATATTGAGTCAAAGTTAAACAATGAACAGTGTCAAAAAGTCAAACAAGACGTCTGAAGTGGGACGGAGGGAGTATTATAAATGAATGGTATTTAAATGACAGAGGGTATAGTCAAGACTGTATGGGGATTTATGAGGGATTAGGTGTGTGATGTTCAAAGAACATACATACATACAAACATAAAACTAAGATGAGCATATTTTCATGTGGTAAATAAAATAATAAAATAATTTTTTAGCTGCGATGATTTGAGAGGACATGTCGTCGACAATTGACAGCAAGACTTTGTATTTTCTATTTGTAGAAAAATGAGGTGTGAAGGAACAATATCTTACAAACATATGAGGGGTTGTATACATAGTTGTTGTATGGGTTTTTTGACTACATTACACCCGTAGTTGTTGTAAAGTGATAAGTTTTTAAAATTCGGGGTCCCTTAAAGCTATGCCATGATTACCCTAGTGAAATTGGTTTTTATTTCATTTTTGATGTTATTTGTTTGGTACACTCTTCTATGTTTCATTTGATGAGCAAAGTTTTGAGCTACCTTATTCGATATCAAATTATCTTTTATCTTCTAATAATGATAAATAAAAAGTTACACTCATTTTTTTTATTTTTTATTTTTCATGAAAATAATGATGTATTGTATTCATCATGGTTTTATGATTTGTGTCCGACGCTCATTGGTTTAATATGATCACACATAGGTTAAGCGTATAAATAACGAAGGAAAAATCTTGTAATGATGCAGTTCTTGGATCCAATTAAGATGTTTTTTATGCTTTGCAAGTGTATTTGATTTGAAAATACTAGGAAAATTTGTGCTGGGTGCGGTTGCAGGTTTTTCATCTTCTTCATTCCTAGACAAAAGAAAAGAATATAGGAAATTGATGTTTGATGCTACTTAAGCTAAAGAGCTTTGATGCCTAGACAGGGTGTTATTAATCTATCGACCCGAAAGTGAGGTTTATCCTACAAATCAATATGAGCTCTTTTATATGTGTTTTGGTCTCATTCAAGTAAACTTTGTAAGTCTTCTTCAACTACCCTACAACTAATCCAAAGCTACCGCATTTACCCATGAAGTTTTATAGGATGACTATCAATAAATTTAAAGAAATGTACCTTATTTGCATAGTAGTTTTTTTTCACTCTTATTAAGTTTGGTGGTTTACTACTTTTTAAATTATCCGGAATTGTACATTAATTACTAGTAGATAGATTATCAGTTTATCACCTTTGAAATTATTTGGAATGTATATTAATGTGTTATGAAATCTTATCTGGAATGTACAAAGTAGAGATGAATAAAAAAAAGCATTATACGAAGATGTAATAAAGAAGAAAACAGTAGCACACCAGAGAATAGAGTGGAAAGGTTGTTGAAGAGTGACATAGATATTTTAGATTAATAAAGCCCGTAATAAGTATCAAAGTTCTTATATAAGTGGAAATATTAAGATTCTCAATAACTTAGATTACTATATAACAAACACTCCTTAAACATAGACCAATATAATTTAAATACTATAATATACTCCCTCTGTCCCATTCCAAATGTCCTACTTACTATTTTTGGATGTCCCATTACAAATGTCTTCTTTCTTTAAATAGAAATAATTTTCCCCTCCAACAACTATGTGGACCCCACCATATACTCACAAACCAACTCTACCTTAATTCTCGTGCCCAACAGTAACAAGACACTTGGAGTGGGACGGAGGGAGTATATTACTTGCAGGTAACAAGCACACACTTTAAATCAATCCGGTTCCGGTACAACCCATTCAAGAACCTTTAGGTGCAGACATCATAGAAAAGACATCTCGCATCACATAATATATATCTGAGTATCACATTTTTGGCATCACACAACACATCTCTCCCAACACACAAAATACATCATTTCATACATCACACAACACAACTCCCACATCACACACATGGTGACTGCATGTGCAGCCACCTGCACACTAACCCCTTCCACTTTAAATTATATTTGGGAACATTACATGCCATATGCCCAAAATAAAGCTAACGCCTAAAACCTAACATAACGAGTATAGCAGTGCACATGATAAACAAAATACTTCACTTCTTTAACATTAATCTTGAACATTCGCTCACACAAAATGTATAAAAGAAAACAATAGAGTTAGTATAGGTGATGACGCACAGGAGTTTTGTGATGGTTTCAAGTCACAACTCGCAATATTAACCATTGAAGGCATGAGAACAAATATTGTTATTCTGATGTGCTGACATTTTTTGTGATGGAGAACAAAGATTTTGTGATGTCTGACAAAAAATTATTTACAGAAGGGAACTAAAATTATTTAAAACTAAAACCAGCACATCATAAATATGGTCTCGCACATCAGTGGCGGAACTAGAAATTTGATCAAGGGTTGTCAAAATTTAATTAAACACTCCCTAGTCCCTACGTCCCATCTAATACGACGTGTTACTATTGAGTACAATAATTAAGCTAGAGTTAATTAATGAGAAGATGATGGGGTGTACATCATTTTAAGAGGATAAAAAATATTTTTACTTTTAAAAACAAAACATTTATGATGAAATATCCAAAAATAGTATGGAGACTTGGGACGGATGGAGTAGTACAATATTGTGCAAAAATCATCAAGGTATATTCTTTTATAAATAAAAATAATCATACAACTGCCATTTTTTGAAAGTAATTCATAACTTTATCTATATGACTATATCTACCTCCTCTAATAATTCATAACTTCATTCAGCATTTCATTAATTACTTATACAATTACAAAACTCGAATTTGACAATTGTTATAACAGAAAATGCATTTTTGAAGTGGCCACAAGTAAAATTAAGAATAGTTTTATAAAAAAAAATACGCCAAAGGAAAAGTTTTGTTTTTGTCATTTTCAACCAATCTCTTAGTAAGTCCACAAACATCACTTACATCGAAAAAATTGGGATCATTTATAATATCTCTATTATAATTATCAAGTTGATTTTCAAACATTCTCAATATTAATAAACTCAAATGAGCAATATGTAGCTAGCCAACTTTAGAGAAGAATAAAAGGGTTTGAAATTGGAGAATATTGAATAAATAAAAATTGGCTTATTTATTAAAATATTATTTTTATATTATAAATGAAAAATCAAAAAATTATTTTTTTAAATTTTTTTTACGGGGACCCCTAGCACCATAATGGTACCGTCATTGCCTATGATGGAGACATCACAAAATATAATCTCGCATCATACAGCTTCAGGTGCAGTTAGCTACCTGCACTGTGACCATTCCCAAAACAAAAGATGCACCATCATTAAATATCAAATGTGTCGGCGGCCCTAATACTTTTGAAACCCAAATTTAAGGAATATGTTACACTTAAGTGTGCAACGTACTATCACACTAGGAGGCAATGAAAATTCACTTCAAAGACTCCACAGGTAAAACAACCTAATGTTAACAACATTTTCCTTCTTTCTCTTTATTCGGTCATGAAAACACTAAATTATTTACCTATCTTGAATTTTGTGAACCTTTAGATGTCCCAAGTTTTGTAAACCCTTTTTGATAGGTCACCTCTTAGATGTAAAAAGCTACTATAACAATCTTTTTCTCTTAGTATGTTACGGTATTTAGAGGGTGTTTGGATAAACGATATGAATCTGATTATTTGATTATTGCTTCTTCTTTTTTCAAAAACAATTAATTAATTATGCAGTTTCCTTTTGAAGCGGTTAAACTTATTATTTGTATTTTGAAAATACAATAATCAGATAATCCTTTTTTTTCATATCGTTTGTCCAAACACCCGGTAAATATTGCCACTCATGTACATAATTAATATGCTACCCCACGTCTTCGTGGTTTAAATTATTTTGGCCATTTTAGATTATAACTATGAACATAATTAGCTCTTGCTTGGTTTCTTGACTAAAATTTTCCTATATCTAATGAAGACAAGGACTTTTGAGTAAATTGCTTTCGAGTATTTTTTTTAAAAAAAAAAGTTGTATTTTATTTAAATAGCAAAACATAACGTTGACAATAATATCATTTATTAATATACACAAACTGCAACAAAAAATAAAAAATAAAATAAAAGTTTTCTTAATTAATTGTTGAATTTTCATCAGAAGGTTGAAATTGTACCTGTACATAATACACACACATATATATGGGCTATCTTTCATTGTCGGGTGCTATTTTAAATAAAAATGCTAGTATTATAAACTCTAATGTAGGATTTGTAAAAACCTTGCTTCTTGTTCGTTTATATGAGCTACGACCCTGCATTCACAAAAGGTTCAAATCTGAAACTTCACATAAAGTTTTAGAACCCATAATCGCTTAAGCCAATTTATGTTGATATTTCATATGCATATTTTAATAACTTAGGTTTATGAATTAGGCTGATACGCCACAAGAATTTTCTATTTTAGCGATCGAAATTTTTGGTAAAATTTGATCATTAAAGAGGTAAGCGACCGAAATTCGTTAACAACTATAATTTTAGCGACTGAACATCGCGTTAGCAACTATAATTTTAGGGACTGAATGTGGAATTTTTCTAATAGTGATAAAGTATTCATTAGGATAGTTGTGTGTTGATACACAATCGTTTTCTATTGGAGCAAAAGATGTCTGTATAATTAGTACCGTGTCTAAGGACATTTATTATTAAGTTCAATTATTAATATTGAAAAAAAAAAAAAAAAACCCGAATGGGCGTGCGTAATGCTACTTACTAGGCAGTGGATTTCACTTCAATATTTTGCCATTAGAATATTAGAAATCATCAAGTAATAGATCTCCATTACAATTTACAAATGAACAATAATATGCTTCAGCTAACAAAATCGTTAATTCAAACTACATGCAACTCAATATACTGATACAATGTTATATATTTAAAAATTATAATTGTTATTATTATTGTTAGAAAAATAATTTCTCCCTATCATTTGGACATGACACATGAAGACATAGATGAAAATTGGTGCAAAACCAATGTATCTCTTGTAAATGGCAATAATTAATTATTGGTGGAGGAACTGAGGCATGAGAGTCAGCTCTTTCCCAGTTCATGAACACAAAATATTCTTTGCATATAATTATTTATATACTTTTTTCACTCTTTCAACACATAATCGTGCCATCTAGCTAGAAAACTAAAAGAGCCAGTATCATTTTAATGAATATAATTATTTTTCTTAATATTCAATATAAATATTTTATTATTGATGAATTGTGCAGTTCAGATCATGACCCATCAAGAGTATGGGGCAAACACACAAACAATATCCTCACCACCTTGGGAATATGGAACAAGAAATTTATTAATATATATATATATATAAATTTATATATATTATATTAGCTCATCTTGTCCTTGGCTATATTTTCACACGTTGAGTTTTTCCTTTTTCGCAACACGATGTGGGTTTTCTCAAGAAACTAGAATTTTGACCCGCGCTTCGCGGGCGGTGTTTTTTTTCAAATAAAATCAAGTATTTGTGGTCTTATTATTATTTGTGCATAAAGTTTGCTTATTTTAAATTCATAACATAGGCGTAGGAAACCATAAGAATCTGTATCATTTTTATCATAAAACATGCGACAAAATAAATAATCAGTTCATTTCCTCGAGATAATCAAGCTCAATTTCTATATGTATATCTTGATCCAACAATTTCAATAAACCAAACTATTCTAAACCATGAGTACGAATCTCCACAATTTCAATAAGATAGTATGAGGGATGGATTCAATTAATTATATTATACAAACCATTATTTAGAAGACCTATAAAATATTAGAAAATAAGTTCTTAGTTGGGAAGAAATTGAAAAATCTTAATTCTTTTGGCTATAACTACAACCCATATATACTGGTGGTAATCATCAGGTTATTCTCATTATATAATTGTTTATCATTCTATACAATCAGTTTCATAACATTAAATTTTCTATGAGATCACTTTCTCAGGCTAGCAAAAAAATTTTATTTTCAAGCTCACATATTCATATACAGCCACTAACCTAAAAAATTGCCAATAAATATGATCAAAAGAAAGGGAAGAAAAAAGCAAACAACTAACTTGTATTCAAAGACAACCAATACCAACTAATTGTAAAACTAAACCTCATAACTCATAGCCCCACACAACATGAATAGACAAAGTATACAATAAAATATGAAGAAAAATAATATTACTATGTTATTACTAAAGGAAAATTTCTTGGGCATCATAAGAAAATAACAATAACCTGAAATTGGTCCAATCACAGTGAATGGGGTATGAGCAATTAAATTCAAATAGGAACAGAAATGATAGGAGAGAAGTAATTCCATACTATCATTATATAATATTGTAATATAAAAACTATTTATGTGGAGGTGATTATGTATGCAATTAGTATATAGTCATATTGACATTCAATAAGAATATGTATGGCATTTGATTTATTTATTTACTTATATATTGTAACTGTCCCGTATATGAATCACTTTCACAATGATTCTCCAATCATATTTGTTGTTATTGAATGAATTCAAACTATCATACTTCATTATATTCATAATTTATCTTAATATGAAGATGATTTAACTGTGGAGAATGAATCCAAAATGTGTGATTGATAATTGAATATAAAATTAGTGGAGAACAATTAGTTACTACAATAAAAAAAATATCCACTTTTTCTACTTACGATTTCAACAAAATTAGCAGTTTTTCAACTATCATATATTGATTATCTTCCTATTTTCCTTAGTAATAATATATAGCGAATACATTTTTGGCACATCATTAAAAGTATTATGCATGTTTTTAATGTTATGCACGCTTCGATACACAGAAGGGATCTGTTCTATAGTTATATAATTAATACTTCAGTTTTCATCTTTTTCTTGGCAATTTATCAGCAAATGACATTGCAAAATCGACTAATAAAATTTTTGATATTTTTGAGAAACTAAAAAAAAATACAAAATTCTAGATTATGTTCATAAGAAAAATATTTTTTCAATAATTTTTTTCTTTATATTATTTTATTTTATTAAAATTATTTTTATGATAAAAAATATATTTAAAAATTAAACCTTATAGAAAAAATAAGGATTGAATTTTTTGATTAAATTTTTATAACGGATTATAGTTTCTTATTAACTATATATATTTGGATAAATTACTTAAAAGATTATTATTGTTATTATTAATTTTTTTTATTTTTTTTGGTAAATATTTACACCTATGTATGTCGTCAAAGGTGTGTTCAGACCCAAACAACACATTTTTGATTTTATTATATTGATTAGGTTAATATTTTAGACTTGAATTCTAATATATATAATATAATATATATTTGAAAAAAATTACTTATTCAATTAAAGAATTTATAATATATTGGTTTAACTAAATTTGTCATAAATATCAAATATATTATAATTTATTTTTAATTTATATATATTTTTAAAATATATGAAAAGATTTTCTCAAGATTTTCTTATCCTAAAAAATAGATTTATATTATCTAAATATAGAATATTTAAAAGATTGATTACGTGACATGTAGGATGATTCAGCGCTGACGTGTAATTATTTTGGATGTGCGTTCTTCTTGATAATTAATCAGCATTTATGTGGAAACTTAAGGCATAATTACTGTATAACCCTTAAAGTTAAAAAGAATCAAGTATATTTAATAAGGACAATACAGTCTGCACATGCCAAAAAGTATTCAGGATTTATTATATAGATTATGCGTACTAAATAAGCTATTTTCCAAAAAGCTGGAAAATTCTTGCTTTTTGAAATAGATTATTATAAGAATTATGAAATTTACAATTTTATCTTCTTCTTCATTACTGTTAATAGACCCTTTCCAAGTCCATTCCATTTCTTCAGTTTTAACAACCCACGTAAAATCCTCACATCTCTACTTTGTAATGACATCACAACTAGTTTTGATGACAGCTAATCGACGTCATGTTTCTTAAATATTTATTTATATTATTTGGATTATTATCTCATTTTGAACTTAATTATCTTTAAATATATTTATCAGTGAATATTTATTTTATTATACACCAATGTCTCCATGAATATTATTATTATTATTATTATTATTATTATTAATTAAAATATTTTCAAAGAAATTTAAGTACTAATAAAATACACAATGCCCTTATATGTCTTTTCACCCCCAATCAGTTATTCATTATTAGATAATTTTACCAAACATCTTTATATAGCAACAATCTAATCAGCTAGTCACACTATTTAACTGAATCATCTAAATACAAACAGTTAATTAAATCAGCTATTGTTAACCAAGAAATTTGGATTGAATATTGTTGAGGATTGTTACAAGGTTTACGGAAGGGAACTACAATAATTTAAGCAAAACTATAAAAGAAAGAAAAATTGCAGAATGGAAGAACATGAATTAAACTTGCAGGAATGAAAAATGCAGGAAGTAAAAATATGAAAGTGCGTCCTCTTGGGGGTGTGTGTAGATGTTCCTTTCCCATGCCATCTTTATCCATTTATAGAGGGTGAAGCAGACATATCTCCAGGCTTTAACTGCTGATGATTCCTATCCCTTTGATGGCGCCAGGCATTGATGATACCGGATGTTCTCCCTACGTTGTTGACTCCTCTCCCTTTGATGGCGCCTATCATTAATGGCACCGGATCTCTCATGGTTACCTATGTTGTAACGGATGAGTGTCTTCTTTCGGATAGGATTATGGTAATGACGCCAGTTATTGAAGTTGCAGGATCCTCTCCTTGGATGGTGCCTCAGCCTCCACAATTACCTCCAAGGGTCGTGCAACCTTTGATGCCTCATGATTTTATCCAAAGTTTTTAATGCTGCCAGGATTTACTTTCCACTGCTTATGGTGCTGCCTCTCACTATGGTTATCATCCGGATAGGTCGTGAACTAGATGGCGGCTCCTCACCACTTGGCTCTTCACCACTTGGTCATCATCCGGATAAATTTTAAATTGGACTGGGCCTCTCGAAGGATTGGGCTAAGCTTAATGGGCCTTTCGATTGGGCTCCTCGGAAAATGGATTGGGCTAAATTCACTGGGCCTAATTCGTTGGGCCTAAAATATTGAGGTTAACAGATGCCCCCCTCGCGCAATTTGTCTGATTAGCATTTAAAGACAGATCTGCGTGTTTGAATCATAAGCCTGACCCATTAATCCCATTCCAAAAGCCCTAATCTTAGTTGGCTTTTATAAAGAGCCATTTCTTTCCCTTAGGTCAAAATTTTTGGGCATTTTTTGAAATTTTTCTTTCTTCTTTCTTCTCTCAAAATCGGCGTTCACCACCATAGGAAACCTCAACCGCTGCTCGTTGCAACGCTGCGGTGGTCTTGTCTTTGTTGCTCGGGCACTGTCATCGGACTCGACCGCCGATCACTTCACGGAGCTACCATCAACTCCCTCAGCCGCCGTCTAGGAGAGATTTTCAGAGAGCAACCATCGTCTTGGAGGCCGCCGCCTTCGTCCCGGAACCAGCTCTCGTCCTTGGAGGCCGCCGCCGCCAACTCCCGTCCTTGGTGGCCCGTCTTGCTTGAGCGTCCTTAGAGGCTGCCGCCGCCAACTCCCGTCCTTGGTGGCCCATCTTGCTCGAGCGCCACCATGTCTTGGAGGTCGTCTTGCTCCAGCCAGGAGGGACGTCCGCCGCCAGCTTTGATCTAGGGAGGGCCTTGCCGCCAGCCTTGTTGGCCGCCACCTCTCCAGCCGCCAGCATTGGGTCGAGCGCCGCCAGTTTCCCGGGACACGCCACCAGCCCTTCGTTGAACGCCGCCAACCATCGCTTGCCGCCAACATCCCACGAGCCGCCAGAGTCTTCAAGCGCCGCCAACTCCATACGGGCCGCCATTAACCCATTGCCGCGAGCACAGGCCGCCAACTCCACGGGCCGCCAGCCTTGATCGCCTGAGCGATGTAGCCGCCGCCAGCCTGATTCTGCTGCCAACTCCTCAATCCCACCGAGCGTCGCCAGTAATTTGAGGACGCCGCCAGCTGGAGCCCGCCGCCAGCCTTGATCGGAGCCGCCAGCCAATCGCCGCCAGCCGAACCCGCCGCCAGCCGCCAGCCGGGTGCCGCCATCCTTGCCAGCCGCCAGCCGCTAGGCCGCCACCCGTGTGCGCCGCCAGCTCCTCTAGTTCGGGTCGCCACTCGCGTTGATCTGTGTCTGCTTGTTTTTTACTCATGGATCAGGTTAGCTCTCAGTGCTAATATCTTGTTCTAATGTTTTGTTGCCAGGACTTGTAAACTCGTAGAACATGATGTGTGCGACTATGACTAGAGACTAGGATCGTGTTTATGAACTCTTGATTTGCACTGGCATCTTTGTTTCTCAGTCACTAGCTAGCAGTACACGAATGTATGCATTATTAGTGTTGGATGTTAATTGAATTTTGGAATCACATGCTGGGGTTGTTCTTGCACTTTATCCAACACTCTAAACTGCATGTATGCTCAGGCAACTTGTTTCGCATCATTAGCTATGCATCACTAGCTGTAGATGTTAGGTGAACTGGAAATACATTCTTATCTTGAATTGCATCCAACACCATGTTTGTTTGATGATATGTGAACTAACCAAATCATATTTGATGAGCATCCCTCAATCGCCTTAGAGAATCATGTCATGCCAGCGATCACTATTATTTCTCATTTGTTCGATTGAGTATCTCTCAAACTCATTGCATTTTTTTGACATAGAATTTAGCCGACGAAACCACACCAGCTGCCAGCCCTAGGTCACCAACTGCCCCGAGGCCGACAACTGCTCCGGCCGCCATCCCCAGGCCAGCAACTTCTGCCCAGGCTGCCAACTCCATCTGCCCAGGCCGCCAGCTCCAGGCCGCCAGTCTCTTCTCCGGCCGCCAGCACCAGGCCGCCATCTTCATCTGCTGGAATGCCACCTTGGGACGCTTCGCTGCCTTGTCGTCTGGTGCCACGGCTTTTCAGGTTTTTTCGATCTCTTCGCCTGCTTGTATGTTCACTTTTTCATGCCGCGCTGCCACCTACGAGCCGCCATTAATGTCTGCTCGCTTGTCGTGCCTTGAGATCCGCTCCCGACCGCCATCAGCTTCACTCCGGGCCGCCATCTCAACCTGTTCCGAGGGCTGCCACTTGCTCCGGTTTCACGACTCACGTCCAAACCGCCATGCCTCGGAGCTCGTCCGTACCTCGGAGCTCATGTGTCGGGGTGCCATCCTCAGTCAGGTCGCCGTCCTCAGCCAGGCGCCATCCTCATTCACCAACTATTCGGCCTCCAAGGCCGCTATTGATGGCGTTCCAGGGCCACTATCCAGGGTTTTTACCACCCAAGGTTATTGCATAGGCCACCACTATTGGTTCGTCTTCCTCTTTATTGTGTTTTAATTTCTCAAAACGAGTCCCGTGTGTAGGTAGACGCTTCTCATCTTATTCCTCCAGGAACTTTTCCAAGCGAGCTGCTTCTCGGCCAGGCGGGCAAGATCAGTGGAATCCTGCACAATTAAATGCTCTTTCAATTTTGGCAACATGTTAGCCACTGCGATATTGGCTATCTCCCTATCAGGGACTGCCATTGTACATCGGCCCTTAATCCGATGTAGTCGGTTAATAAAGGTGCTTGCTGCCTCATCGGCAAACTGTTTGACATTAGTAAGGTCTGCGAGACTCACCCGTGACAGTGGCGTATAGAACCTGTCATGGAATGCCCGTTCAAGATCGGCCCAGTTTTGAAATGAGTAAGGCCGCAAGGATGCGAACCATGCGAAGGCAGGTCCAGTGAGGGATGAACTGAACAGTCTCAACTTCAGCCCGTCGTTGGTCGCCGCTTCACCAGACTGAGCTGTGAATCTGCCCACATGTTCTACAGTGGACTTGCCATCATCCCCTGAGAAGGTGGTGAACTAGGGTATCTTGAAGCCCCTGGGGTACGGCTGCATGGTGTCTACCCAATTAGGGTATGGCTTCCTGTATGTAGGCCGCTCCATCGGCCTTAGTTGAATCCCAAAATGTTGCTGCATTACGTCTGCCAGCAACTCGGGCGAGACCGCTGGTGCCTGTGTAGGAGGCATGGCGGCTGGAAGTGTGGCAGGTGTCGCGGCCATTCCATATAGTTGTGGCGCCTTCCCCCCCAGCGCTGGCGGCATCGGACTAGGGTTCGGTGGGGGAGCCGCTACTGGCATGGCGGCTGTGGGAGGCGTAGGAGATGTCAAAGCCACTCCATATGGCTGTGGTGCCTGCCCCCCTTGCGCCGGTGACATCCAACTAGGGTTCGGTGCGGACGCCGTTACAGGCATAGCGGATGTGGGAGGCATGGAAGGTTTCAAAGCCACTTCATATGGGTGTGGTGCCTGCCCCCTTTCCGTCGGCGGCATCCAACTAGGGTTTAGGGGCACCTCCGTCGCTTGGCGTGGTGCCATGCCGGATGCATCGGGAATTGTCGTACAGCCTGGTTGGCGTGAAAGCCGGAACTGTAGCAACAACAATAATACCATTTCCAGATGGACCATGTTCAAGGAAGCAGATAAAGAAGTTCACAACCCGAGTTGCTGAATTTTTCCAAGATCATTTTGACAAGGAGCTGAAGAAAGTACCCGCAATCCGATCCGAAGCAACGTTGCTCTTACAGCTCGAGCAAGCAGATGTCCGGGAGCTGAATCCCTAAACCCGGAAGAGAGATTGGATGAAATAAGCTTGAAATAAATTAGAGAGAGATGGAGAGCAAACCAAACTCCTAATTCGGTCTAGGTAGGTTCGGTCTAGACCGAACTCACACCCTAGACTGAACTAACTCCCTCCCTCTCTCTTTTCCTTCCATCTTCACCCCAACTACCTAATTCGGTCTAGGAGGGTTCGGTCTAGACCGAACCCATGCCCTTGACCGAACTCCCCCCTTTTCTCCTCCATCCTTCCTTCTACTCCTCTTGTTGCTAGATTCGGTCTTTTGGCTTGTAAACCGAATTACACATTTCGAACTAGCATAATTTAATTTTCCATTTCTTGTATTTTCATAGTCATGTACGTAGGGGCTTTGGCAAGTATAAATATGCCTCCCCCTTCACTTGTAAAATCATCTTTTGTTGAATGATAAGTCTTTGCCTTTTGCAAGCACTCCAAAAGATCATCCCCCTAAATGAGTGATTCATTTTAGGGTTTTCAAACACTTAGAGCTTGAAGGACTCTATGTTGTTCATCAATCAACAATTGCGAAGCATGGAACATGGAGGGTACGACGTAGGAGCGTTTTTGCCATGAAAGTGTCAACTTGAGTTGATTCTTCATCATCTTGGACTTGAAGCTATCCAAGAGGATCATCACCAACAATTGAATCTAATGAAGTATTGAGGGCAAGACATAGGAGCTTGTTTGCTTACTCTTGTTAGGATCTTGAGTTGGTTGCTTCCCTATCTTTTCTTTTATTTTTCTTTTGGTGGAAATATACCACCTACTAGCTTATTCATCTTTTGTATTTCAAGAATGTATCCTATGATCCATGGTATTAGTTTTAGAATTTTGGTATCAGAGCCTAAGATAGGATCTTTCTTGAGTTTTAGAACCAAAAACCCTAAAAATATTAAGTTTTAAAAATTTCAAAAATCTGCAGCCTACTGTTTTGGTCATTTCTGAATTCATCCTTTGGAGTCTTTGAAATCTGGTCATATATTTGAAATCCTCTCGTCGAGTAGATGAATTTTCATATATGGTATGCTTAATTTGGACTTCATATGAGTAAGTTGTGATCAAATCAAGTTTGAGTGTTTATTCTTGATCAAATCCGAATTTTTCACCATATTTTGGACTTTGATCTTGTCTTTTGCATGTTAAGGACTTTTGTACGTGTTTATTATTGTAAGTTGATTATGTGTTTATGTTTTTAATTGCTAGATTGCATCAAAAATTCCAAAATCAAAATTGAGTGTTCATCTTGTTCATCACCACCACCTTGCTTATTCATAATTGTTCTTGGTGATCATAATCTTCATGAGTGTTCTTGTTGATCTCGAGCCTTGTGTTAAATTGATTTCATGACCATGATTTGCTGAAGATTTGGGGCGGTTGAAAGGAGACAAGGATTGACGTAATAGCCACCCTACTCCCTTGAAAAGAGGAACAATCATCATTTGATTGGAGATAAGGGTGAAGAAAAGTCAAATATTGTGGCTAATACCCCAATTCGGTCTATGGATTGAAAGAAATACCATTAGACCGCACCACAACAAGCAAGGAGCATCATTTGAACAAGAAGTGAAAAATTATTCAAGTTTTGTGAGGAACAATTCGGTCTACCACCCAAGTTCGGTCTATAAGACCGAATTGCTAACCCTAAACCGAACCTCACCCCAAATTGCCCAAGAAAAGAGATTTTGAACCAAGTATTGGAGAACCAATTCGGTCTATACTCCTAATTCGGTCTATAAACCGAATCTCTACACCATAGACCGAATTCACCCTATATTTTGTTCCAAAATTTTTCAAAGTGTCCAAACCGCACCCCCTTGTTTATTTTGTGATCAAAATTTTTCCTAAGTTGGATATATACAGTTGGCACTTGGTTCATCTACCATTGGTACAAACACTGAGTTGAAGCTTTAATCAGGCAATGTTCTGCTCTTAAAGTTCCTCACTCAACAAGTGAAACCGAACTATTGAAATTCCTCCGGGAAAATTTAAATCACATTATATTGGTGCATTGAGTTGTTGATACACAGATATATTGGGAGCCTTGTGTGATCATTTGGGAGTCGAGTGCCGTAAGGACTCTTTTCAGAATTTTTAAACTCCACTCGATATTTTTAACCCTTTGTGAGGATTTGGAATTTGCAGTGCAACAGTGATTAATCGCAGTAACATGGAATCCTTACATTTGTGATCACATATTTTCAGTGTGTTAACATCTGTAATTATATTTTCTTTATTTTTTTCTTTTATTTCTGTTGAGTCATAGTAGTGTGCAAACAACAGTCTTGTTTTCAACTTCAATTTCAAGTGTAGTTGATATCCTTACGGAAGCATCGGGCCAAGTGATTGAAGACTGAGAGTGCTTCCCGAGAGAAATTTTGCTGTTGTCTAAGTGCTACTAACATTTTTATATATATATTTAAATTGTGTTGTGTAGATTTTTCTGATCAAATGGCAGGAGCATCTGGAACATCCAACTCTGAGATTATCAATTTCCTTCAGTCTTTAAATCAGAAAATGGAAAGAATTGATAAAAAGATTGAAGATATCAACAGTCGAGTGGATAGTCAAATAGAAGGCCTGCAAAAGGATCTTGATGAAAGACTCAGGATTCAGGGAAATGCTGTGGAGCAACAAATACATCGAGTGGCATTGAGGCACCAATTGGGAGATATTGGACTGCCAAACCCGAATGCTCCGCACAACACCCCAGATACTGAACAAAGTGAAATTAATCCTGATGACGATATGGCCGAAGCCGAACAAATACTTGAGGAACAGTACAATGTCCAACGGGGGCCCAGAGCCAATGTTGGACACAATACTTATCCACCCCCACCAGCAGCAGCACCTCAAGTACCGAGGGCACAAGGAGGCCGAAGGGCTCAGAACAATCAGGATGAGGAGCAGGAAATTAAGGGCATTAAACATGATCTTCCAGTGTTCAAAGGAACACCTGATCCAGCAGAATTTATTGAATGGAAAGATTCCATGGAGTTGATTTTTGACTGCTACAATTATTCTGAACGTAAGAAGATACAGATCGCAGTTTCACAGTTCAAAGACTATGCTCTAGCTTGGTGGCAGAAAACCTTGAAGGAAGTCAGGGAAAGAGGGTTTAGGCCAACCGAGACATGGGACGATTTAGTCAGACTGATGCAACATAGGTTTGTAGCATCTTATTACAGGAAGAGCTTGTACCACAAAATGGTGGTCCTGACTCAAGGCAACAAAACTGTCAACGAGTACTATCAAGAGATGGAAAAGTTGATGACTCGTTGTGGAGTACAGGAAGATGAAGACATTACCAATGCCAGGTTTATGGAAGGGCTGAGAAAGGACATCCGGGATGAAGTTGACTTGAGAGGTTACAATCATACCGAAGAGTTGGTACATCTTGCGACCAAGATCGAGTTACAGCATAAGAATCGGATTCCACGGATCACTTTTGGAAGCAGTTCTACTGGACCAAGTAAACCTTGGCCTGGAAAGAATTGGACTGGGAAAGAGTGGCCCATAATTGAGGACAAGCCCAAGCCAGCACAACCGAAGGGATTTGAACTGGCAAAGGAATTCAAAGTATACAAGCCACCTGTACAGAATCCCCAACCAGCAAGACCAAAGAGAGACATCAAGGATGTCATGTGCTTCAAATGTCAATGGAAAGGACATTATGCCAATGAATGTCCCTTTACAAAGCGAGTCGCTGTGTTGGAAAGTGGTCATCTCAAAATCATTGAGTCTGACGAGGAAAGATCAGTCGAGGAAGAGCAAGAGGAAATTGCTCCCATTAAAATTGAGGAAGTCAGTGGTGATCATGAAGTAGTCGAGGAAACCGAGGAGAGAGTTTTAACTACTTTCGTGGCTATGCGAGTTTTGAAGGCTGAGAAAATCGAACAACCACCACCTGACGAGCAAAGAGAAGATTTGTTTCACTGTCATTGTGATTTGAACGGTAATTTGGCTTCTATAATTGTAGACAACGGTAGTTGCACTAACGTTGTTAGTACATATACTATTCGCAGGTTAGAATTGCCTACCGAGGACCATCCAAAACCGTATCAATTACACTGGATGAACGACAGTGGGGCACTGAAAGTGAGCCAGCGAGCGAAAGTTCCAATCAAGATTGGCCATACTTTGAAGAAGTCTGGTGTGACGTCGTTCCTATGACAGCCTGCCACATTCTGTTGGGAAGGCTGTGGTTATACGACAATGATGTCATGTATCGCGGGAAAGATAACTCCTTATCTTTCAAATTTTGTAATTAGATGTATACTGTAAAGCCTCTCTCGATCAAAACTGTTAAGATCGATCAAGAGAGATTGAGAGAAAATATGCGCAAGTCAGAGGAAGATTACAAGGCGAAGCAAAAGGGGAAAACAAAAATTTCCAGATTGGAAATTCATGATAAGACATCGGATTCTTGTCTTCTGCTGACAAAGAGGGAATTCGATCAAGCAATGCAGCGTGATAATCCAACAGGTCACTGTTTCTTAGCTTATTATAAACCTGTTGAATTTATTTATAGAGCTTGTCATACTGCACCTGAAATTCGTAATGAATTTTCTAGGATGCTGGAGAGAAATAAAGATATATTTCCATAAGAAGTACCAGCTGGATTACCACCTCTTCGTGGTATTGAACACCAGATTGACTTTGTACCGGGTGTTTCTATTCTGAATCGACCAGCATACAGGATGACTCCTGAAGAAACAAAGAAAATTCAATCACAGGTTCAAAAGCTGCTTGATAAAGGATGGGTACGCGAGAGTCTATCTCCGTGCGCGGTACCAGTACTTCTAGTGCCAAAGAAAGATGGTTCGTGGCGAATGTGCGTAGATTGCAGAGCAGTAAATGCCATCACCATGAAGTACCGACATCCCATCCCACGCCTTGATGACATGCTTGACGAGCTTGGTCATGCGAACATTTTCTCGAAGATTGATCTTTGAAGCGGTTACCATCAAATCAGAATGAAACCCGGAGATGAATGGAAAACGGCTTTTAAGACCAAATTCGGACTTTACGAATGGCTGGTTATGCCATTTGGTCTCACCAATGCACCGTCAACATTTATGCGTCTCATGAATGAGACATTGCGCAGTTTTATAAATAAATTTGTTGTCGTTTATTTAGATGATATTTTAATTTATAGTGCAAACGAACCTGATCATGTATCTCATGTTCAACAGGTGATCAACAGGTTGCGGGAAGTGAAGCTGTATGCTAATCTGGAAAAGTGTACGTTCCACGCAACAGAGCTGAATTTTCTGGGTTTTATTGTTGGACAGGGAGGACTGAAAGTCGATGAACAGAAAGTGAAGGCCATTTCTGATTGGCCACCATTGAAATCAGTTCATGAGGTTCGTCAGTTTCTAGGACTCTACGGATTTTTCAGACGTTTTGTTCCGCAGTTCAGTGTCATTGCCGCGCCCCTTACAACGCTACTTAAAAAGGATTTGCCTTTTAAGTGGGGGCCAACGGAAGAAAAAGCGTTTTCTGAACTGAAAAGAGAAATTAACGCATGCTCCAGTGTTAGCCTTTCCGAATTTCGATCTTCCATTTGAGATTGAATGCGATGCATCCGGAACGGGAATGGGAGCTGTGTTAATTCAAGAGGGTCGTCCAATTGCCTACCACAGTGAGAAATTTTCTGGAGCCTCATTGAACTATTCCACCTATGATAAGGAGCTATTCGTTGTGGTAAGGGCATTGAGAGTTTGGCAGCATTATCTTCGGGGTAGAGAATTCGTCGTCAATACGGATCATGAAACTCTGAAGCGTATTCGAGGACAAGGACAGTTGAGTAAGCGACACGCACGCTAGAGTCAATTTACCGAAGGATTTCCCTATGTAATCAGATACAAAAAGGGAAAGGACAACGTGGTCGCAGATGCCTTGTCACGAAGAGCAACATTGGCTGCCATGGCGACGACACATTTGCTGGGATTTGAGCATATAAAAACTTTGTATGCTACTGATCCTGATTTTAAGGAAGTGTACCGACAGACTGAGGTACACTCATTTAAAGAGTTTTCCAGGCTTGATGGTTTTCTCTACCGGGAGAATCAGCTATGTATTCCACGAGGTTCTATCAGGGAATTACTGATTCAAGAAGCACATAATGGTCAACTGATGGGACACTTCGGGAAGAATGCCACAGCTGAAATATTAGCCGAAAAATTCTATTGGCCCGGGCTGAGAAAATAAGTCGAAGAATTCATTTCTAAGTACATCGTCTGTTTGAATGCGAAATCCACGGTCAAGCCACATGGGCTTTATCAGGCATTACCTGTTCCAGCTGGACCGTGGTTGGACATTTCTATGGACTTCGTGTTAGGTCTACCTCGAACTGCCCATGGAAAAGATTCAATCTTTGTCATGGTATATAGATTCTCAAAGATGGCACATTTCTTACCCTGCACGAAGACCAGCGATGCACTTCATATCGCAAAGCTATTTTTCAAGGAGATCGTGAGATTGCATGGGATTCCGAAATCCATTGTTTCTGATAGAGATGTGAAGTTCATCAGTTACTTCTGGAAATCCCTCTGGAGCGAAATTGGAACGAAGCTACTGTTTTCTACTGCATTCCACCCGCAGACTGATGGCCAAACTGAAGCTGTTAATCGGGTGTTAGGTAATCTGCTTCGTATTATTACTTCTTCAAATTCGAAGAGTTGGGATGAATGTTTGTCGTATATTGAATTTGCATACAACCGGCACATTCATAGTGCAACTCACATATCTCCATTTGAATGCGTTTATGGTTTTAACCCCTATCCCCGATTGACCTTCTGCCATTGCCAAGCAATGAGCATTTAGATGTTAATGGCAGAAACAGGGCTCAAGCGATTAAGGAGGTGCACAAGAATGTCAAAGAGAGCCTACAGAAATCGGCGGAAACGTACGCGAGGTACCATGACTGGGGAAGAAAGAAGCTGGTGCTGAAGCCAGGAGATTGGGTGTGGCTTCATCTGCGGAAAGAAAGATTCTCATCAAAGAGACGCAGCAAACTATCTCCGCGAGGAGATGGGCCCTTTAAAATTCTTGAACGGATTAATGATAATGCGTATAAACTAGAATTACCCTAAGAATATGGAAACATTAATCCGTCTTTTAATGTTGCAGATCTTGTGCTGTACGAAAGGGACGAACAGGACGTGTACGATGCTTGTCGGTTGATCGCTCAACCTCCTCAAGGGGGAGGGAATGGCGTGGAAGCCGGAACTGTAGCAACAACAATAATACCATTTCCAGATGGACCCTGTTCAAGGAAGCAGATAAAGAAGTTCACAACCTGAGTTGCTGAATTTTTCCTAGATCATTTTGACAAGGAGCTGAAGAAAGTACCCGCAATCCGATCCGAAGCAACGTTGCTCTTACAGCTCGAGCAAGCAGATGTCCGGGAGCTGAATCCCTAAACCCGGAAGAGAGATTGGATGAAATAAGCTTGAAATAAATTAGAGAGAGATGGAGAGCAAACCAAACTCCTAATTCGGTCTAGGTAGGTTCGGTCTAGACCGAACTCACACCCTAGACCGAACTAACTCCCTCCCTCTCTCTTTTCCTTCCATCTTCACCCCAACTACCTAATTCGGTCTAGGAGGGTTCGGTCTAGACCGAACCCATGCCCTAGACCGAACTCCCCCCTTTTCTCCTCCATCCTTCCTTCTACTCCTCTTGTTGCTAGATTCGGTCTTTTGGCTTGTAAACCGAATTACACATTTCGAACTAGCATAAGTTAATTTTCCATTTCTTGTATTTTCATAGTCATGTACGTAGGGGCTTTGGCAAGTATAAATATGCCTCCCCCTTCACTTGTAAAATCATCTTTTGTTGAATGATAAGTCTTTGCCTTTTGCAAGCACTCCAAAAGATCATCCCCCTAAATGAGTGATTCATTTTAGGGTTTTCAAACACTTAGAGCTTAAAGGACTCTATATTGTTCATCAATCAACAATTGCGAATCATGGAACATGGAGGGTACGACGTAGGAGCGTTCTTGCCATGAAAGTGTCAACTTGAGTTGATTCTTCATCATCTTGGACTTGAAGCTATCCAAGAGGATCATCACCAACAATTGAATCTAATGAAGTATTGAGGGCAAGACATAGGAGCTTGTTTGCTTACTCTTATTAGGATCTTGAGTTGGTTGCTTCCCTATCTTTTATTTTATTTTTCTTTTAGTGGAAACATACCACCTACTAGCTTATTCATCTTTTGTATTTCAAGAATGTATCCTATGATCCATGGCACTGGTGCCGCAGGAATGAAAGCATAGGCGGCCTGATATGGGAATGGGGGCAAATTGGCCAGGCCTCCGGACTCCGGGAATGGCGGCTGGCCAAGTGTGGTTCCATCTCCGCTGTGGGCCGCCAGACGACCCTGGACATGGTGGCACAATAGTGCCATTTGCTGGAGCAGATCCATCTTGTTGAGTACACAAGGATCCACATATTTTGTCAATTTGGTCAGCCATGGCAGACCGCAACACATCCATTAGGTGCCTTGTGAGTAAAGGCATGAATTCGGCCATCGATAGCCGCATTTGCTCAGATAGGGTAGGGATTTGCATTGTTCCCTGTTGTGGTTGAGAAGTGCTCGCCATATTATCGGCGTTCTCAGAGGATGTTCTAACCAATGTGTTCTCTTGTAGCGACATTTCTTCGAATTTTTTAGTCAAGTCCCTTATTACTCGTCCAGATCTAAGTAGCATACACTCCTAAGCGGATATGGTCTCAATCTCGTGTCCCACTAGGCGTGCCAATTTGTTAACCAATAAATTTGGATTGAATATTGTTGAGGATTGTTACAAGGTTTACGGAAGGGAATTACAATAATTTAAGCAAAACTATAAAAGAAAGAAAAATTGCAGAATGGAAGAACATGAATTAAACTTGCAGGAATGAAAAATGCAGGAAGTAAAAATATGAAAGTGCGTCCTCTTGGGGGTGTGTGTAGATGTTCCTTTCCCATGCCATCTTCACCCTCTTATAGAGGGTGAAGCAGACATATCTCCAGGCTTCAACTGCTGATGATTCCTATCCCTTTGATGGCGTCAGGCATTGATGATACCGGATGTTCTCCCTACGTTGTTGACTCCTCTCCCTTTGATGGCGCCTATCATTAATGGCACCGGATCTCTCATGGTTACCTATGTTGTAACGGATGAGTGTCTTCTTTCGGATAGGATTATGGTGATGACGCCAGTTATTGAAGTTGCTGGATCCTCTCCTTGGATGGTGCCTCAGCCTCCACAATTACCTCCAAGGGTCGTGCAACCTTTGATGCCTCATGATTTTATCCAAAGTTTTTAATGCTGCCAGGATTTACTTTCCACTGCTTATGGTGCTGCCTCTCACTATGGTTATCATCCGGATAGGTCGTGAACTAGATGGCGGCTCCTCACCACTTGGTCATCATCCGGATAAATTTTAAATTGGACTGGGCCTCTCGAAGGATTGGGCTAAGCTTAATGGGTCTTTCGATTGGGCCCCTCGGAAAATGGATTGGGCTAAATTCACCGGGTCTAATTCGTTGGGCCTAAAATATTGGGGTTAACAGCTATCAACTAACAGCTAATAGTTAATTGCCAAATATGGACAATATTGTGAAAGGGTACCAATATACTGGAATGGAACTGTGAAATGAGCCGAATGAGCCCCAGTTGAGCTCAATTCGTTTGTAAATGAGCCTAAATTAATCAAGCTTGAATTATTAAAATATACAGTATATTTTTAAAATTTATTTCTAAAATTATTTTAGAAAAAGAAAACAAACAAACTGTGTTCAATCACGAACTCAAACAAGTCGAGTCTACACAGCTCGTTTATTTTAGGAGTATTAAACCAATCTCAACCTTCAATGACCGATCGAGTCGAGGTCGAACATGTTTGTTTATTTTAAGAGCTCTAAATGAATAATTGAAATGTGACCATCATTACAAAAAAATTGCAAGAAAGGAAAAAAAGAAAAAAAAGAAGACGAATATCATCGCCTAAAATTTGGTTGTCTTGCAAATTTAATTGCCTTGTTTGTCGCCTATTGCAGGGGACGAAATACTTTTGTTGCATTTCAGCAAAATTTTGTAGTGATATTTAGATACATATATTCCAGGGTCCATGTAACGGGTCGTCTATTTGCAGGGTTTATCGATTGATGCTTGAACATGGGTCTCTTATTAATATACTAGTAGACTATAGTCAAAATCACTACATTAGAAATAAGACCAATAATTTTTTACAAGCCCATTGTTCTAACATAACCCAGCGCTCTATGCTAACCTTTTTTCTTTTTCCTTTTCCTTATTTTTTTGCTTGGTTTGATTTGGATGATATGATATATTTTTTCAAAAAATAATAAAATAAAGATAAAGAATGTATTGTAATACTGTTTAGATAAAAAAGTAAAATAGAAAATTTATTAATCATGGGAGATAAATTAAATATAATTTTATTTTTAATTAATGAAGCAAAAGTATATAAAAATATTTTAAACTAATCCAAGAAACAATGTAGTAAGTCTTATTTATCATTTGTTGAGAAATGCAGACTGAGTAGGAGTGAGGGTTGTTCGTAGGGGTGGACAAATGTGTTGGGATATATAGGTGTTGACCCAATAAAAGTGAGTCCCACTGAATAAAAGTTGAGAAGTGAGCCTATCGAAGTGAGCTTATCAAAGTGAGTCAAAGTTGAGAAGTGAGTCTATCGAAGTGAGCCTGTCGAAGTGAGTCGAAGTTGAGAAGTGAGCCTATCAAAGTGAGCCTATCGAAGTGAGCCTGTCTTAAAGATTCGAACATGCAGGATCACAGGCACGTTGGTGACCAACGACATCACGTTGGCGGCCAAGGAGCACCTTGGGTGGCGGCCCAAGGATCTTGAGTGGCGGCCAAGGGCTCTTTGTTGGCGGTCGGGCGCTCCTTGGTGGCGGCCAAGAGGTCTCAGAAGGCGGCCAGGGATCCTTCGGTGGCGGCCAGAGAGACTGAGACGGCGTCCAAGCAACAAGGCGGCTAGCGCAAGGGTGGTGGCCAGGGATGCCCGGATGCGGCCCATGTGCGGATCGACGGAAAGGAGATTCCGGGGGTGTGAGTGCGCCCAGCCGCCACCAAGAAACTCTCCAAGGCAGGCATCATCAGGAAACCCTCCAAGTAGCCGTCAGCCTCCATCCCAGCCTCCAGCATCCATGTCGTCAGCCTCCATCGAACGCCAACTGCATCACCAACGCTAGGGGTGCAGAGCGGTTATTAGAAACGGTTTCTTCGCTGCTACACACGATTTCCAAAGGCGGTTCTCTCCTTTGCCTATAAATACCAACCGAGGCAGAAGGGAAGAGGGATCAGATCTCAACACAACTCTTCAAAGAGACGCCTTATTTTTTTAGTTTTTCTGCTTTCTTTTTTTAGCTTTCCGCAGTTTTCATTCATTTACTGCTTTCTGTCTTAAAAACTTTACCGCTTTCTCTAAATTCCGGCATTGTAATTCAATTCCAGTTTACTTATGTAATCCTTCAAGTTTATTCAATTCAATTCTTGTTCTTTCTTCCTTCTGCAAAATTTCTCGGTTAACAAATTGGCACGCCCAGTGGGACCCGAAGTAAAAGCCATATCCGCTTCAAAGAAGTGTATGCGTCTAAGGTCTGGACGTTTGGTGAGTGATCTTAAACAGAAATTTGAAGAAATGTCTCTGCAAGAGAAGACACCTGTGAGAACGTCGTCTGAAGAGGTGACTGAGACGACGAATGCTGCACCACCACAACAGGGGATCATGCAGACCCCTACATTCGCAGAACAAATGCGGCTCTCGATGACAGAATCGATGGCCGAGTTCATGCCTCTACTAACGAGGCATCTTATGGACGTCTTGCGGCCTGCTATGGCCGATCAAATTGACAGAGGCATCAATGCCTTACGAACTCAACAGGAAGCAACTGCTCCCACAACCGCTCCTGCCAACGGCACTAACACGCTGCCGGGTTCAGGGCCGTCAGGCGGACAACTACGAACTTGGGGCACAGCACCCATCAGTCAGCCACCACTCCCCGATATGGGAGGCTTCGCTAGTCCACTAGTGAATCCATTCCAGACAGCCTATGCTTTCAACCCGGCGGCACCCCTAATGCCGAATCCTGGATTTGCAGCGCCCCCATCGCCCATCTATGTGGCGCCAGGTTGTTTAGTGGCCTCCATTGTGTCTCCAGGCTGTACGGCGGCCTCTGGTGGCATTGGCATGCAGCCACGTCAAGCGGCACCGCATGTGCCGAACGTTTCAGTAGGACCCTTCGTGGCGACTCAGCCTTGGGGACAAGCGCCCCAACCTTGGGGGCAGACGCCACCGCAAGGGGGGCAGACGCCACAACCTTGGGGGCAGGCACCACAGAATGCAACACAAGCCGCTGTGACTCCTACTACACCCCCAGTGGCGATGCCGCCAGTGCAGGCGCCAGCAGTGTCACCCGAGTTGCTTGCTGACATGATGCAGCAACACTTTGGTATCCAACTGAGGCCGATGGAGCGGCCTACATACCGCAAGTCGTACCCTGATTGGGTAGATAGCATGCAACCATACCCACGAGGCTTTAAGATGCCTGAATTTTCCGCATTCTCAGGGGATGAGGGCAAATCTACCGTGGAGCACGTGGGCAGGTTCACTGCACAGTGTGGGGAAGCAGCAGCGAATGACTAGCTGAAGTTGAGGCTCTTTAGCTCATCCCTCACTGGTCCTGCTTTCGTGTGGTATGCATCTTTGAGGCCTAACTCTATCCAGAATTGGGCTGATTTGGAGCAAGTCTTCCATGACAGGTTCTATGCACCCATGTCTCAGGTGAGCCTCGCAGACTTGACTAATGCAAAACAGTATGCCGATGAGACAGCAAGTACCTTCATTAACAGGTTACAGCGGCTTAAGGGCCGATGTACTATGGCAATTCCTGAGAGGGAAATAGCCAACATAGCAGTATCTAATATGTTGCCTAGACTAAAAGAACATTTAATTGTGCATGATGCAAGTAATCTTGCCCAACTGGCCGAGAGAGCGGCCCGTTTGGTAAAATTCCTGGAGGAACAGGAAGAGAAGCGTCTTCCTTTACAAGGGACTCATTTCAATAAAGTGAAATCGGGTAAAGAGGAAGACGGCCCAATAGTGGTGGCTTCTACATTGATCCTTGGTAGAAACAACCCTGGATAGTGACCCTAGAGCGTGATTGACAGCGGCCTTGGAGGCCGAGTAGTTGGTGGCTGAGTAGTGGCGGCATGACGAAAGGCTAAAGGATGGCGGCCTGGGCTCTTCCAAGGGCGGCTGGCAAGGCTCGGATGGCGGCTGGCTAGGACTTCTTCAATGGCGGCAGGAGGATCCCAAGTGGCGGCCTGGAGCGTGCAAGCGATGGCTGGAAGGGCCTTGACGGCAGTTGGTGGCGCTGCTGATGGAAGACCGATCTGGCAACGCTGGAAACATATGAACGACACCCGGCCTGCGGACTGAGCTACCCAAGGTGGTGGCGGCACTTAAAAAAAAAAAAAAAAAAAAAAAAAAAAAAAAAAAAGATGGGTCAAGCCTATATTAAACGCGTAAATTCGCCTTAGAAAGTCTTAATCAGACGAATTACGCGAGGGGGGCATCTGTTGACCCAATAAAAGTGAGTCCCACTGAATAAAAGTTGAGAAGTGAGCCTATCGAAGTGAGCTTATCAAAGTGAGTCAAAGTTGAGAAGTGAACCTATCGAAGTGAGTCGAAGTTGAGAAGTGAGCCTATCGAAGATCGAAGTAAGTCTGTCGTAAAGATTCGAACATGCAGGATCACAGACACGTTGGTGACCAACGACATGACGTTGGCGGCCAAGGAGCACCTTGGGTGGCGGCCCAAGGATTTTGAGTGGCGGCCAAGGGCTCTTTGTTGGCGGCCGGGCGCTCCTTGGTGGTGGCCAAAAGGTATCAGAAGGCGGTTAGGGATCCTTCGGTGGCGGCCAGAGAGACTGAGACGGCGTCCAAGCGACAAGGCGGCTAGCGCAAGGGTGGCGGCCAAGGATGCCCGAATGCGGCCCGTGTGCGGATCGATGGAAAGGAGATTCCGGGGGTGTGAGTGCGCCCAGCCGCCCCCAAGAAACTCTCCAAGGCAGGCATCATCAGGAAACCCTCCAAGTAGTCGTCAGCCTCCATCCCAGCCTCCAGCATCCATGTCGTCAGCCTCCATCGAACGCCAACTGCATCACCAACGCTAGGGGTGCAGAGCGGTTATTAGAAACGGTTTCTTCGTTGCTATACACGATTTCCAAAGGCGGTTCCCTCCTTTGCCTATAAATACCAACCGAGGCAGAAGGGAAGAGGGATCAGATCTCAACACAACTCTTCAAAGAGACGCCTTATTTTTTTTTTAGTTTTTCTGCTTTCTTTTTTTAGCTTTCCGCAATTTTCATTCATTTACTGTTTTTTGTCTTAAATTCTTTACCGCTTTCTCTAAATTACGGTATTGTAATTCAATTCCAGTTTACTTCTGTAATCCTTCAAGTTTATTCAATTCAATTCTTGTTCTTTCTTCCTTCTGCAAAATTTCTCGGTTAACAATAGGTATCCTGAAACTTTTGACAATTTCCCTACACGAGTATTTTATAAAATATCAAGTTTGAATTTATTAAATGAACAGAGTTATGATTTATGGGAAGGGGTTTAAGAATATATTTCACTTTTTATTACTCATGTGGGAAACTTTGATTTCAAATGGCGCGATGAAAATCCCCGGCCATGAAACTTTTGACGATTTCCCACTATATGAGTATTTTCTGAAAAATAATAATCCCGGTTTTCAACTTTATTTAATGAAACCAATTATGAAGATGGAGTTGGGATTAGGGATATATTTATAGGTTGTCACGTTTTTATTTACTCGTGTTAAGAAACTATGCCCCCGAAAGCACACGGAGTCAAAAATTGCAGTATTTATAGTAAGTACCGGATCATTCACTGGAGGATGTGCGATAGAAGCAGGGCCCACATCGTTTACTAAGATTTTCCACTCGGTTACTCGATTCAAGTTTGTGTTTGACTATAATCTACTTGACATAATTTGATTCTAAGTTATGAAAGCATTAGAATAAAGCAGATAAAATTATTCTAGAAAGCGAATTAAATTTAATCTAACAAAGCAATAAAATTATTCTAAGAAAGCGGTTAAAATTATTCTAAGAAAGCAGATTTAAAATGAGACAGAAGGGACAGGAAGAAAATAATAAAATTGGACAAGATTCAGATGAAACACAATTAAACTTCCATTTTATTACACAGATCTTTGTTTGGATAATCCATCAATTAGCTAACTCGCATGTTTTCTATATTGTGTTCCCTTTAACAGACAGGTACTTACAGTAAGAATTTACATGCTCTTAAGACAGCAAAATCTAAGATACCACAGATATACAACTGCCCCCGCGCAGAGGTATGTTATTTATCTGTGGTGGACAAGCAACACCCGACAAATCATTTATTGAAGTGTCAAGTACTCCTATCATTCCCCCATGTCACACCCAAAGTTTCTAATCAAGCCCTGAACTATCCCTTAACTCTCAGTCCTAGTAGCAGTTAGAAGATCTAGAGACACATCCGAGTAACCTCTACGAAAGCGATTAAAAGAAAGCAGTAAAGAAAGCATTTAAAATCCTATCACTCGGAAGTTTCAAAAGCTTCGTACTGGTAGTAAAAGAAAGCCCCCAGTCAGGATGACCGGACGTGGATCAAGAATTCCCGAATCTCGGTAAATCGCTCGCAGTGTTCACTTCCTTTCGGGTGGTTATGAGATACAAACTAATGAAACGAACTAATAGATTAGTTCGTTCCGGATGCACTCACCCAGGACTCAAAAATAGGCTTTGGCAGAAGAGAATAGCAGTTGAAAGGAACTCAACCCTATCTTAGAAAATAACCAAGGCCTACGCATTGTTCCTCTAGAATTACCTATCACACTGTATTTGAATCCAAGTGGATCCCATCTCGGTGTGACAGTTAAGACTAAATTCCCAACACATAGCAATTTTGGAAAATAATAAATCTTTGAAAATCATTCCCTAAACAGGTACTAGACTCTCAATTAAAACACAGATCCTTTCAGTCTAGGTGAGACCTAATCGCTGACTCTGCTTCTAATTTCCCAAAATTAACCCCCGGTAGAATGTGAATTAGTCATAACTGTGGAATTTATCCCTTACTTAGATCCGGATTTTATAAATGAATTTTTGTTGGAAATTTATTATGAGACATCTGATTGAAAATCAAGACTTCTATGTCCAAGGGAAGGATCCCAAAATAATTTGACCACAATAGTTACATAATATTATCATGCATAATTTTATAAGGAAGTGTAGAATAAAATTAACCCAAAATATAAGACGGGTTTAGACAGAATGTGAGACACAGAGATGAAATAGCCGGAGATGGGAAGAATTTATTTGGCTAAAAAGATGGCAAAAATAATCAGGATAATCCGGACTGCAAACATCTGCTATCCAGGTCCTGACTATTCCAGATGAGATGATTTTTAGACAGTGGAATGCCTTAAATGACAGTTGCCGCCGTCATCTTAGACTCCACTATCTGTGAACTGGATAAAAACCCACATATTCTATCATTGCAATAATTATTAGACAACATTGGCATATATCATCTAATATTACTACAGCTCCAGATTCAGGTTTGAAATTAAAATAAAGAAAATAAAACTGTATTTGGACAGATGCTGACTGAGTGGCTACTTCATTTCCTGGTAAGAGGACCGTTCGCCTGACCTCGTCAGTCACTATCCAAACCATGCAAAATAACAAATAATAATTAATACATACTACGGGCTACTTCATTTCCCGGTAAAGGGACCGTTCGCCAACATTATTTTATGATATTTTTCACTATTCATTTCACACAATACGAAAAAGACCAAAATAAAAATAGAAAAAAAATTTGGGTCATCTTGTATGAGAGACATTGGTTTCTCATGCAAGGATATGTAAATTAATCCATAATTACTCTTTATGGTCTAAATAATAACTCATTCCATAATTAATTAATTAATTACAGTCCGGGTTATATACTTAGATCATTAGAGTTTAATTTTTGTAGAAAAATCTTTTAATGTTACATCAATTTAATCATTGGTTGAGATCATTGGATTTCAACCTCAAAATATTAATATAAAAGTTCAATTAATTAAATGAGAAAAATGGAGAAATGGAAAATTTGGCAAAAATGCCAATTACGACGCTAGGCGGATTTTACGACGCTATCCTAGGATAGCGTCGTGAGGTTAGCGTCGTCATGGGTTGGTAAAAGATGAAAATTTTTAGGTTAAAGGGTTGTGTACGACGCTACACATTATTACGACGCTATACAATGTTTCACGTCGTAGTGTTGACGTCGTGCATGGAAGTTTAGAAATTGGGGAACTACGACGTTAAGCAAGCACTACGACGTTCACCTGGGTTAGCGTCGTAGGGTTTAGCGCCGTAGTATGGGGAAGATGGTTTTTGAAAAAGTAAGGATGCTACGACGCTATACATTAAATTACGACGCTATCCTAGGATAGCGTCGTGGGTGTAGCGTCGTACGTGGGTTTTTGTAAGAATGGAAGTATTTTGGTGTCCTACGACTCTAGACAAAAATTTTGTTTAGCGTCGTAGGTTTAGCGTCGTAGGACAAATTTTGCTTAAGTCCGAAGCAACTACGACGTCAAACCTTCCCCTACGTCGCTAACCTAGGTTAGCGTCGTAGGGCGGTTAGCGTCGTAGCTACTCCAAAACATAAGTGTTGGTTAGGTAATGCAATCTATGCGATTGCAAACCCTAAAATAGTTGGTCGGGTAATGCAATCTATGCGATTGCAAACCCTATTTTCAAGTTTTTGAATATGCACAAACACAAAATACCATCAACTTTTTAGATCTATCTTAAATAAAATAAAATAAAATAAAAAGTAATAAAAACCACCACTAAGCTAAAATAAAATCTAAGCTACACTAATAAATCTAAAAAGGGATGAACATCTAGCATTTGTGCATTTTATAATATCAATAAAATAAAAAGAAAGTGGTCAAGTGACCAAAACAAATAAAAAAAAAAAGAACAAACAGTAAAGTAAAAAAAAAAAAGAAAGAGAGCCATGACAGATTTTTGGAACATATTTTCTTGAATCTATCAACTAAGCAACAAATGTTTAAGAACAACCCATTATTTGGGTATTCTCAAATTTAATTTTTACACTACAAAGCTTTGAAACATGGAAAAATAGCTACTCTAAAATGGTTGAAAACCACTGTTTACAAGCTAATCTACCACTAAAACTAACAGAAATTAACTTACATTACATAAATTAAGCTAAACTAGCTATCTAGAATTTTTGGGAGCAACCCAGCAGCACTTAGGCATATTTTTCAATTTTTTTGTGAGCTTCCCATTAAAAGCACCTGGGCACTGTTCAAAAATGGGAGCTACTGTTCAACGAGCTAGAAGCAGCTATTTATAGGTGGAGGAGAAAACCCTAGGCCCAAGTAGGCCCATTAATTGCGTAGGAGAGGACAGTAGCTGGAGTCCAGGAAGAAGAAACCAAACTTGTTTGTTCCTACGGAACCTCCGGTCCTGGGACTCCCAGAGTCATTTGGCACATGGGGAAATTCAAATTGGAGCTTACGACGCAGTCCTCTTTACGACGCTACACTAGCGTCGTAGCTTCTTTTGTATAGCGTCGTGGCTCTTTTAACTGGCGTCGTCTAGCGTCGTAATGCTTTGGTTCAGCGTCGTAGCTCTTTTGTGTGGCGTCGTAGCTACTTTTTTTTTTATGCACAGCGTCGTAATCAATTTTGTCTTCTTCCACTTCTTTTCTCTTTCCTCTCCCTTCATTCTCTTTCCTCGTTTCCTCTTTTCTTTCTCTTCTCAAACTTCCATTTTCTTTCTTTCTGTTTCCTTTTCCGTTCTACCATTTCTCTTGTTTTCATCTATCTCGCCGGCGACGAGGGAGAGCAGCTGGAATGGAGTTGGCGATGGCAGGCGGCTTCACCGGAGCTGCAAAACGGAGCGGCGGCAGAGAAGCGACGGGCGGGAGGCGGTGGCGACGGGAGAGCTGGATCTGGGGTTTGAGGGAAATGGAGGAGAGGATGGAGGACGCGGTGGCTGGCCGGATTTGACGGAGATGGAGGTGGGAGCGGCAGAAGCGGCTGCGGTGGAGTTGGAGATGGCTGGAGGAGCTACGGCGACGATGCGAGACTTGAGGGCTGCCGGAGGAGGGCGATGGCGGATCTGAGGATTGGAAGCGGGGGCTGGTGGTGATGATGGCTTGAGGCGGTGGCCGGAATGTTGGTGAGCGGCTACTGCTGCGGAGGGACGCCGGGATTTTGTGGTTAATATGGTCGCAAGGACTGGACTGAGGGGTGGAGGCTCGGATGGTGGCGGCGAAGAAGACGGACAGTGGTGGAGGTGCGGTGGTCGGCAGTGAAGGAGACGGAGATGTCGCCGGAATTGATGGGGGCTGGCCGGAGTTGAGTGAGGAAGAAGATGGAGGTGGTGGCTGGTTTCTGTGGTGGCAACGAGGGTCGCCGGAGTTGGTGAGGTGGAGAGGGGCTGGAGGTTGAAGATGGGCAGTCGGATGATGGTGCGGCTGATCGGAATGAGGGTGGCCGGAGGCGGCGATGCCGGCAGGGGGCGGCTGAGTTTGCGGCTCCGGTGGTGGTTGAAAATGTTGATGGCAGTGGGGTGTCGGATTTGGGGGTTGAAAATGGAGGGGGGTTGCGGAGGTAGGTGGAGGAGACTCGCCGGAGAAGACAACCGGAGGCGGTGGCCGGCGGCGGCCGGCGGCGGCCGGCGGTGGTGGCGGCGCCGGAGAGGCAGGGTGTTAGGGTTAGGGTTTGGGTTTTTGTGATTGGGCTTTGGAGTGTTTTGGGCCATTAGGGTGGAGTGGGCTTTAGGGGATTTTGTGGGCTGCAACTGCCTATTGGGCTTAGTATAGGAAATGGCCCATCAGTGTTGGACTGGACTATAACTCTTTTGATCAAATTAAATTAAATCACCTGCAATTAATTGAAATTAAAAGTGATTAGTGGACCAATTAATTTTTAATTAAAGCAGAAAATAGAAATAAAACTAAACATAGAAGAATAAATATATACATCAAAATATAAAGTAATATAAATATGTATATTTATTCCACTTGATTATTTGGCTTGCGTTCCGTGTAATGGACCCGTGTTCCATCGAACAGATACCACCAAACCATAATTCTCAAATGTAGAATTTTTTAATATTTTATCATGTTTTTGGATTTTTAACACAAATTTAATAAAAAGGCAATATTTTTGTGTTTTTTAATACCAGCTTATTGTTTATACAAATTTGTATATATCTGTCAAATTCGACTGTTTTCTTATTTAAATAAGACCGGACGGCTATCAAATGCCCATGTTTAGACACGGAAATAGATTGAAAATAATGGTCAATTTTGGCCATTATCATATCCCAATCAAATCTTAGCTGTTACTCGAACACGCCATATTTTACTCGATTGCTAATCATTATTTTGCTCGACACCATTTTGGTTTACTTAGGCCATCTCCAACCCAAAACTCTATTTTACAGTCACACAAACTCTATTTTACAGTTAAATTTACAATTTCTCAGTATCCCTCTCCAACCCAAAACTCTACATTTCCCGCTACAATATAATATTCTATTTTAATTCTTTATAATTCATATAATAATTTATTTATCAATTCATTTTAATACATATTATTAAAATTATAAATTTAAAAATAAATTAAAAGAAAAAGGTAGAAAAGTTTACAACAAAAAAATAATTAAAAAAAAGTGTTGTTGTGCACTTAAAAAAAAGAAAGAAAAAGGAAAAAGTGTATCTTCAGCAAAACAAATAGAAAAACAAAAACAAAAATGATTTAAAAAATGGAAAAAAAAAAGGGGGGGATGCCGTGAGATGAACAGTTCCCGCAATAAAAAGCGGTGAACTGTTCGAAGACGCAATATCTGGCGTTAGCGGACACAATTCTCCCGGCACCATTGGAGCGGCGCAAATCAAGCGTCTACCGCTATTTTTGTAGATGCGTTGGAATTGGTCTTAGCTACAATGCTATGTTACTCGACTACCATGTTTTCGCTTCTTGAGATTAATAATTTGTATATTTTCGACTGAAATTAAGAGAATAGTTATTTATTTGGATGAATAATAAAATTTAACGAGCACCAGGGTATAACTCATAAGTAGAGTTCAACGAGTAGAGGAAAACCATTTGGTTAGATGAGGTTTCTGTTAGAGTAGATGATATGTTGATGAACCTAACTTTTAGAAAATAAATTTGACCCCTAGTCCAGCATGTAGTTTCATCTAAGGCACATTTGTGACCTTGAGAATAGGGATGACAAGGGATACGGGTCAGAATCGAGAATTGAACCAGACCCAAGCTCGTGTCGGGCCTTAGTTCTTATATAAATAGACTCATAACTGACTCGTTGTCATCCCAAAGATGGCAATGGATCCGGATCAGATCCAGACCCGATCCATTGCTATCTATCCATACTTGAGATAGTCCATCCAACACGAGCATATATAGTGTTACTAAGGAGCCTGTATAATGTATTGTGCATGTTGTGGGAAAATGACCCATATGGTTCAATATTTGAGCAAAATTTTCCAAACAGTTCAAAAAAGATCGAATTAACTGAACCGGTCCACTAAATATCTTAATCATTGCCAAATCTATCCATGAACCAGTTTTTTCGCTAATCATTGTCGAACCCGTCCATTAAATTACCCTAATTGATGGATCTATTCGGCGATGAGTGGTTATTTAATGGATGGGTTCGGCAATGATTAGCTGAAAAACTGGGTTCATGGACGGGTTCGGCAATGATTAGGGTATTTAGTGGACCGGTTCAGTTAATTCGATCTTTTTGAACTGTTTGAAAAATTTTGCTCAAATATAGGACCATATGGGTCATTTTCCCTGCATGTTGTTATGTCCTCATCAAGACAATGTTTGACTTGCCTGCTCATCTATAGATCATATACACTATACTATCAATCCGGTTTCTGTAATGTCATAACAATTGCCAGCAGATGCAGGCAGCGCTAAAAATGATGTGTAGCCTTTTGTAAAGTGATGTATAAGCCTTATAAAGTGATGTATAGACGGTAGTTTTTTTTTTATTAGTTTTTGGTTTATAATCTCCATCCATCACTTTTTTATACTCACACATCATTTCAAATATACATACCCATCACTTTTGAGTGTGCCAGCACCTACAGGCCACCAACACCCAAACGATTTCCCTATACTATGATCTTCAGAAAATTGATCTTCACTTCATGATATTGTCAACCCATGGAGGATTAACTTCCAATTCGAATGTTGAAACAAGAATTTTATTACTCCAATCTGTAACACCCCAAAATTGAACTATTATATAATATTAATCGTTTCAATACATAATTTTTATATTAGCTATATATATAGATATGTATATCCTTCTATATATTTTTTTAATTTAATAAATGATATGTAATATTATCATATTATACAATATAATTATACATGATAATAATATATTTTATAATTTATTTATATTTTGAAATAAAATTATATTAAAAATATGAGATCTTTTAGATAGAAAAGATTGAGATATTTAATATTGGTAAGCTTATTTGTCACATATTGCAATTATTATTATTATTATTATTATTATTATTATTATTATTATTATTATTATTATTATTTAATATACTACTTGGGTTTGAATTGGTAGTTAATACTGTAAGGAATCACGTAAGTCGGCTGTATTTCATATTTTTCATGGGTAGAGTGGTGACAAACCACCACAATCATATTTTATAAATAAAAAATAAATAATGCAAAAAAACTGAAAATTTGGAAGTATGTATTTTTTATTTTTTTTTTTGTGAAGGGGACGCTAACCGCGTCAGCTAAGAAAATGAAAAGCTAAACTACAAAACAGAAGAAAAAATAAACGAAAGAGCGACATAAACTAGAGCCAGTCGGCTAGAGACGGGGACGCCAAACGCCCATCATATCCACCGCCAAAATTGGCCGGACATCATCAGGAGGGAATGCCCACGTAGTGAAGAATTCAGGCTCACGAGATCCCCGCTTCGCTAAGCCATCAGCAACAAAGTTGCCCTCACGAAAGATATGAAACCAACGATAACCAGGGTTCAGCTGTCGAAGGTCATGAATCAAACGCACAAGAGGGAAGAGCAGGTGATCCTCATCCACGCTGGAGTGGATGATCCGGATGGCCTCAAGAGAATCAGAGTAGCAGCAAGCCTCTCGGACTCCTCGAACTTGTAGTAGTCTCATCCCATTCAAGATGCCATGGAGTTCTACAACTAGAATAGTAGCATTCCCAACATAGCCAAAAAAAACCAACCTGCCAATGACCAAACTCATTGCGAACAACACCACCAAAGCCGGCTCGTCCCGGGTTCCCAACGACACTACCATCAACATGCAATACAACTCCTCCATGGCGGCGTGGATGCCAATGCACGAGACATGGTGCTGCACGCCGGGGGAGCCCTTCCAAATGCCCTGTCAAAACCCTCCCCCACTCGAATAGATTGGGCAACAATGGATGACCGATTAGGTAACTCCTTACGGAAACATTTGGCATTCCTTGCACATCATATTCCCCACAACAATGCCCAAAACTTCCCTGTCCACCGGCGGGTGAGACTTCTCCAAAACACTCCCATATCTCCATCCAGAGGGGGGGAAACCTGGTGAGGGCCTCCCACCCACGCCCAAGCAGAAATGGTCCACGGACAATTAAAGAACAAATGCACCATGGACTCGTCAAGCAAACCGCACATGGGGCAGAGGGCCGAAGCAGCTAGGCGGCGTCTCGCTCGTATCGCATTAGTAGGTAGTGCATCATGAACGATCAACCACAGCAAGAAACGAACCTTCTCCGATGTCTGAACCCTCCACACCCATGCTTTATTGAAGTTGCATTGTATGCCACGGGATCGCAGGAGCCACTCGTACCCCGTCTTAATGGAATACTGACCCGACGCACTCCCGTCCCAGACAACCCGATCAGCCGCAGCAGCGTGAAGGAGGGGGGGACCAAACTCCAGCACTTCAGCCGAAATAGAATCAGGCACCATCGTAGAAACACTCGACCAACATCAATTCCTGTCCAGGATGACATCCTTCACGCGTAGATTGGTATCCAAGGGATGTACGGACGGCAGACGGGAGGCGATTGGACCAGCCTTCAGCCAGGGAGAGAACCACAAGCTGCAATCGCTCGTACCTAACCGGATACGAAAACCCTTAGCAAAGAATGGAGCAACACGCGTCAGGGCACGGTAGAGGGGGGATGCTCCAGGCTTCGCAGGAAAGTGAAGCAACCCGCAACCATATTTCGCATGCATGAGTTGAGACACTGGCTGAAGAGGCTTGTAAACAACAGATGCAAATACTTTACCTAGGAGGGACATATTCATGTCGCGGGTCCTCGACCATTAACATCTTTCCAGATAAATGATCTGATTAAAGTGTGTATTTAAAATTCCATACGTTTCGAAAATTTGGGAATTTCATATATATACTCAATAATAATATACAGTATATATTATAATAAAAATAAAAACAATGCAACAAAAAATTGGAAAATTGGATGTTTATATATTTAAAATTTCATATCTAAAAATCTTTTTTTTTTGGTACAATTTTATGGGAATGATTATGGTGCGGACAGTAGGATTCCGCACCGTGCGGACATATGGTGATCTCCACCGTTGATCATTGCATCATCCAACGCTTGAAATCATTGTAGGGTTAGTTTCGTAATTTTACTTGTTAGGTATTTCATCCGTTGAATTCGGCGATATGACATACACAATTAAGCGATGGAGCCAATTCAATTCAGCGATGCAGCATATGCAATTCAGCGACATTATTGTGTAGCGATGTTTGAAGTTAGAGCCGGTTGAAGTTCATTGCAATTTTAAACACATCTCAGCGACGGAGCCTCACAATTCAGCGACATGGCCAATGCAAATTCAGCAACATGGGATATGCAATTCAGCGACATTATTTTATTCATTTCAGCGACACAATTTATACATTTCAGTGACATAGTGCTATGCATTTAGCGCATCTCAGCGACGGAACATACACATTTCAGCAACATGGCATTGTAATTCAGCGACTTGATATAGTAATTATCAGCAACATGCTATATTAAAAGACCTAAAAAGTAAAATTACGAAACTTAACCTTACAAATGATCTCAACCGTTAAATGATGAAATTGATCAATGTCGGAGAATGCCATCCGCATGTCTGCACGGACGTATCGTCCGCACCCTAACATACACCCAATTCTATTGTTTTTTTTACACAGAATTCTAAAAATATTCAAAGAGTAAATAAATGCATATCTTTCGAAGTGTTTATAAATTGTGAAGTTATATATTTAAATCCCATATCTTTAGAAATTGAGACACTATATTAAATGGCTTTGGTTAGGGTGCAGAGACTCATGTCTCTTGATGTACTGTGCCACATTCAAGCCATTGATGAAATATTGAAATCAATGGCTAAAATTAATACAAATTGTACTATTGTAATTTCAATAAGATCCAAATAATCTCTATTCATTTTTCTCAATTCTCATGCTCATACTTCTCTCTCCTCATAATCTACTTTTTTTTTGGAATTTCTGAAATTTGATAGGTCATTTAAATTACGTGTATCGAGTAGGTAAATTTTCATATAAAGAACGTCAAAATCCGAGTTCATTTGAGAAAGTTAGAGTCATTTGAAGTTAATTGCGATTTTCAGAAACATAGCATTTACATTTCAGCGACGGTGGTTTTGCAATTCAGCGACGGGAGGTTTACAATTCACCGACATAGAGTATGCATTTCAGCGACATAGCCTATACAACATATTTTTATGACAAAATTCAAATGGCTCTAACTTATTCAAATGGGCTCGGAGACATTCTTTATATGAAAATCTATCTATTCAACACAAGGAATTTAAATATCCGACCAAATTTTAGAAAGTCTAACCAGATAAATATCATATTTTTAAAATAACGAGAATAAGATATCATTTCCTTTGAAAATCTAGTATTTATGTATTTGTAATTTCAAAAGTTTGATAAGAAATTCAAATTCCTTGCATCGAGTAGATAGATTTTCATATAAAGAATGTCAAAATTCGTGTTTATTTGAGGACATAGAGCCATTTGAAGTTTATTGCGATTTTCATAAATACAGCCTTTACATTTCAGCGATCGTGGCTATGTAATTCGGTGACGGAGGCTTTATAATTCAGCGATGGAGGCGTTATAATTTAGCGACATAGTCTATGCATTTCAGCGACGCAGCCAATACAACAAAATTTATGTGACAAATTTCAAATGGCTCTAATTTTCTCAAATGACCTCCGATTTGGACGTTCTTTATATGGAAATCTATCTACTCAATGCAAGGATTTTAAATATCCTATCATATTTTAGAAAGTCTAAACATATAAATATCATATTTTCAAAACAACGAGCATAAGGTATCTTTTCTTTTAAAAATCTGGTATTTATCAATTTATAATTTCCAAAATTTGATGGAAAATTTAGATTCATTGCATCAAGTAGGTAGATTTTTATATAAAGAACGTCAAAATTCGAGTTCGTTTGAGAAAGTTAGAGCCATTTGAAGTGCATTACGATTTTCAAAAACACAGTCTTTACATTTCAGTGATAGTGGCTATGTAATTCAGCGACGGAGAATTTACAATTCAGCGACATAGCCTACGCATTTCAGTGACGTAGTATATATAACAAAATTTATATTACAAACTTCAAATGGCTCTAACTTTCTCAAATGTGCTCGGATTTGGACGTTCTTTATATGAAAATTTATCTACTCGATGCAAGGAATCTAAATATCCTATCATATTTTATAAATTCAAAATAGAAAAATAGCAAATTAAGATGAATGAAAGACTGGCGAATGAAAGATATGAATAAAGATAATTTCTCTATTATTATGCCATGAATTGTGTCAAAATAGAGCTAACTTATATAATTTTTATATGATCTTTATTTAAAGATAGAAATCACTAAATTGATTTTGTGAATGATTTTATTACTAAAGATATAATTATTTATGTTTGATAATTCTACCCTTTTTATTTTATAGCCATTGAATATTTGTGTATGGTTGAGATGATTTGTCTTGATGTACTACCAATTCATATTGGTAGTACCATAATCATTCCCATATAATTGGAAAGTGTATATAGTTAAATTCCATATATATTTATAGAAATTGAGATTTTCATATTAAAAAAAAATGCAAAAATCTCTAAATTTGGAAATTTCAAATGAAGATGTCTAAAATTTCCAAATTTTAAATTTGGAAATCTTGGAAAAATAGTATATATATATATAGATTCTCCTTTACGCTGACTTTGATCATCAACTACGTTACTTGCACTTCCATCAATTTCCGTTTGTCCTCAATCATTCGGATTCTCAATTCAGTTGAGCAGGTACTGTTGCAAATTCTCTTGATTTTATGCTTAATTCTTTAGCTTATCTCTAATTGATCAATTCGTTTGAATAATTTTGAGTTGGCTGAAATTATTGGATGTAGGTTTTTACCAAGTGGGTGATATTCGAGTTTTCTGATATTTGATTACTATCTTTTTGGGTGAATCTATAGTATTGGTGAAGAGCTGAGCGGAAAGCTAGCCGCCTGGTGAAAATAAAAATAAAAATTGTCTGATCGAAGAACCAAACATGTTGTTCACTTGCATTTTCGGCAAACGTAAGCAGGAGGCTAATACTCTCTCCACATTAGATAAATTGAACGAGGTATGCATGGTGTGTATGTTGTTGTTTATTTATTAATTAAAGTATTTATAAAATTGATTTCTTTCCTTTTTGGTTTAATATGCCTATGTATTCATTGAAGGGAATTGTGTGCCATAATAATTTTGTGGTAGATGTATAATGTACTAGTATTAGTTTTGTTTGTATGATGGTGTGCATGCTCGTTTGTCTTGGAAAACAGATTAAAACGTTTCCAGAATTATTACATTATTTAAGTTAAACTAATTTATTATCTATGTGAAACTGCTCTTGGTCTAGCTTGTGTACATGCCATTTGATCTAGTCTCATTATTGAATTGTAGCACTTGTGTTTTTTTAATTTTCCAATTTGGTGCCATAAGTTTGGAGTTTTCTAATTTGGTGCCATAACTATGCTAATGGTCTCCAAAATGGTCCGATTGGGCCTTAATCACCCACATTTGCTGACGTGGCACGGGATTAGTGTAAATAATGAATCTAATTATGCAACGTAGGCGCCACATTGACATTGCCAATTGGTTGGGATTGGCGACAACTTACATTGAGAGATAATTGACATCCTTTTGGAAAGCAGCACCTAACCTGCAGGAAGAAGAAGTTTATATCTAAATATTTTACTGTGAATTTTATTTATATATGAAGATTAATGTGGATGAAAGAAATATTCAAGGATGAAGGCGTGTGTAACTGTCTAAAGCGATCTATCTGTGGAATTGGTTATAGATATTTTTTGATTGACATTGGCGATTTGCTTCTAGATATCTTTGTTTTGGTATTTGATTCTTTGTTTTGTTAATTCATCAGACTCTTGAAATGCTTGAGAAGAAGGAAGGAGTGCTTCGAAAGAAGGCAGCTGCTGAGGCTGAGAGGGCCAAAGAATATACAAAAGCCAACAACAAAAGAGGTGTGTGTGCCATTGTAGTTTCTTACTGCATCAAACTACGCCCCCTCCCTCTCCAACCAAAAAAATCAAAAAAAAAAAAAAAAAAAAAAACTAATTCCTTAGAAATGTTCTTTTGTCCCTCGTTCCAGCCAATGCTTTACTTGTTTTTGGTCGTGGGAGAGTGAACTCTTGCCATGAGTTATTTATGGGTAAATGTTTCATGACAAAAATGTATGAAAGAGCCGTTAGTTGTTGTTGCAAGTCAGTCCATGTGATTCCATCTCTGCTTTGGACACATGCAGCATGATGAGTGAGTGATCAGTAGTGTTTCGCTCCTTCATGATGGCCTCTTTTTTAGATTTGGCATTATGTTGGATCAAGCTGATATTTCTTTTGCAACCGCCAAGAAACTCAAAATTACTTACTTGATTTTAATTAGTATCTCAATTATGATGTAAGATATGAATTGTCTAACATGAATGCAGCGGCTGTACAATGTTTGAAGAGGAAAAAACGCTACGAGGAACAGATTGGCCAGCTTGCGATTTTTCAGCAACGCATACATGATCGGCAGGTTCATTTCCTCTTTCATGCTACAAGTTTGAATTTTTTTTTTTTTAAATGAGGAATCTCTTGTTGTCCTCCTAGTTGACTCATTACGTTTATTGAAATATTTGTTATACACACCCAGGCCCGGTGAACAGGCTCTTCATCCAGTTCTTTGAAACATGGCCCCAAAAATTGGGGCCCCATTTTATCTAAAAGTTACTACAGAAATGCCCAGTTGCTAACTCTTACTTTACTTTCCGGCCCGGGCAGTTATCTAGTCAAGGAGGTAGGCTTGTTTGCTCCAATAAAGCTAGCAAATAACCTCTACCACGAGGGGGCTCATTTTATAAAACATATTTATGGGGTATTCAATATGTACTGAATTTCTTATTGGTTTGTAATTTGTTGGGCCCATTATCTATATTACATGCTCTATTGAATAATTCCTCTTAACAATTTTAATCTCATTTGTAATCAACAATTGATACTTCAATTCCGTAGATCCATTAAACTGAAATTTCATGTCTGTTTAATATAGTAAACACTACTATAAAATTTGTGGATTTGGTAGCTAACGAATTTCGGTCGCTAACCTCTTTAGTGACTAAATTTTACCAAAAAATGTCATTCGCTAGAACAAAAATTTCTTGTAGTAAAATACTGTACATCAATTTTTTTTTGTGAAACCGGGTATCTTCAGGCCACGTTGGACTCAAGGCAATACTGTACATCAATTTTGTATTAAATTTTTTACGTTTTATATTTTCTAATCTTAAACAATTTCAAAATTTTGTAACTAATTTTTTAGATATAAATGGGGCACAAAATTTTTATTAGAACAGGGCCTACTATAAATGAGGCATGTATAGATGATCTTGTTGGAAGGTGCAAAAGCTACTACTGAAACTGTGTATGCTTTGAGAAGTGGATCTGCTGCAGTGAAAGCGATGCAGAAAGCCACGTAAGTGGATGAGATGGTTCATATTTATTATTACTGTATAGTATATGCTACTCATCACCTAACATGCATCTTGATCTTGTGTAAAGAATCATTGACTGCTGCGTGCCATCAAGAAAACAACTATAATTAAGAGCCACCAGACATATCAACTCAGAACACATTCAATTTTTCCTTTGATCATGAATAGAGAATTTATTTATAACCATCACGTACCATCATTGCATTCCCTTTTCCAGGCAAGTAAATAGTAATAGCCCGCACTCAGCAAATTAGTTTTCATCATTCATAGAACATAGAAACTTCGAGATGTACTATACTATTTCTGAACACCATTCTTCTGCAGGTTGATTCAACCCTTCTTTTCCCCCACTACTACAGGCGGCCTTGTGCTATCTCATCTGCAACCTTTATTTACTTCAGTATTTAAAAAAGCATCGTTCAAGTCGGTCGAGATTTCGCTTATTCCACTCGCACAATATAATTGGCTGGTGCAATCAGTGTCAAAAAACCATGTTGATAATTTGATTGGTTCCTCACTGGCTGGTAACCATTAATAAAAGGGACATTAGTAATCTTTATCTTCCTTTTTGGCAATGGGTCATATTCGCTTTCAGTTGTCCTTTTCATAATTCCTTGGGCTGCTCATGTATTGACGTGCATAAAGGTCATACTGATGAGAGGTCACAATACATTTGTTTATTTAATAGTTAATATTTTAAAATGTGTATAAGTATAAAATATATATTCTAAAACTACACGATTAGATGAATCTAACAAGACCGGACTTGACTATATTTTCTCCTTTTATAATTACGATAACATCGATTCAACGAATAGTGTCAAAAATCAAAATGAGACACGACTGTTGGGACGGATGGAGTATAAGTTTAGCAAATGTTGTTCAAGCTAGCAAAAGTTTGTCATTTATCACATTCTAATGTTGTTCATCCATCATCATTGCGGGGAGATCGTGGGCTTTAACAATAGCCACAATAAGATGCTCGCAATCTGATGCTAATGATTGTAAAACATTCTCCACTGACCACTATAGCTTGCTCTTCGTACTCCTTTCCATTCGAGTTCATTTCATTATTAGTCCACTATAAATCGGCTAAGGAAACTGGATACTTTCATAGTTTCATTATACTAGAATGCCGCATAAAGACACTACATAATTCAAGGAAATAAACTAATACTAAAATGGGAAACGTGAAAAACCACATCCTATAAAGAAACTAATAACCTTGACTTCCTTTATTCTAGAGAATTAAGATTGTCATACTATCACTATGGTCATGGTCACCCCAGCCATTGTAGCTGCTGTAAGTGATCACTGATCCTACAGGCAAACTGCCACTTGGATTCAATCAATGTTTATAAAGAGCACTGCTACGAAATACCATATTTAACGCACAACATATTTGGTAAAGAAAAGGTCGGGACATTATAAGTTCAAAAAGCATCTCGAATACCACATTATTCTACATCCTTAATACCAGCCGGCATCTGACAGGAATCTCGTCATACTCTATAATGCACAGTATCATGTCTAAACAACAAACAAATGTCTGGCATACAGGAAGAATTGCAGATCAGGTTCATGTGGCTCGTGGTAGTTGAGATTTCAAGACAAATGCCAGCATGAGCAGGTGAAAAATGGCATTGCCCTCTTAATATTAACCTATCAAAATACGAGAATTTGATGACAGGAAACAGATCAAGCAAGATCAAAGAACAAGAAATAAGATCCAACAATGTTGATAAGAATTCAGGCACACACCATTAGTCATTGATACTCTGTCTAAACCTTCAAAATTAGAAACATAGGAGCCCATTTAATTGTCCATCAATTTAGCTATCAATTGACAAACCAGGAACGGAAAGTATAAAAATAAATTAGTTCATCAACCACCAAACCCCCCTGCATCAACATATCGAACAGTGCACCATACATGTTTGTCTTTGTTTATATTAAAACAAGGAAATCATTTAATGCCAAATATATAAATGTCAAACCATAAAAATACAGCAGCTTCTTTGTACACTGCTCAACATTGGAGGTCTAAAACATAAGCAGAAGAGATCAGATGCATAAAAAAACACAATCTCAAGGGAGCTTACCAGCACTAGCTCTCCCCTGAAAGTTCCCCAAGATCTTTTACAGCACTTTTGATCGCATGATAAAACATTTTCCTCACCTATTATACACACAAAACTGCAATTTAAAATCTTCCAATTTCATTTTCCCTATACATGACATGATCTCCAGGCTTTTGCAAGGTACTTTTGTAATTAAATACTATGAAAAGGAAACAAGCATGACAGAAAAAGAGTATACATCTTTATGTGTTAGCTCATTATGCAATTCAAGACTTAGGTATACTGAAATTGGCCAAGTTCGGAAAATTTTGATCCATAATAAGATAAAAATTATTGTATCATCAAACATGGTCGAAAGTATCACACAACATGAGTACTGCACAAGGATGAAAAGATTATTTAAAACTATATTTGGCAGTTCAACTCATCTCAAACAAAATGTTACATAAAATAGAATATTTAAATAATATTTATATATATATGTATGTTTGTATGCACACCTCTAGCTTGTCTTCCTTGGCCAGGTGATTTTTTGGAAGAACACGAAACTCCTCTGTCAAGCGAACACATTCTTGGACACTTTCCGGTGAGAGAAAGTCCATCGCAACCTTTATGCAAGACTGGTAGGGGAGAGAAGAAAAATGCACACAGAATGCACAATTAGGCCAAAAAGAGAGAAAGAAAAGACTGAAATTCGCTCCCTTCGATGGCTCCTCGTCGCCGCTCCCCACTGTGGTAGTCTCTTTGTCTAGGTTTAATTCGCTCATTTCACCGTTTTGAATCGCGATTTCAAGCGATTCCGATCGCTATCGAACCCCGTTTCGGTTCGAGCGAATTGAAACGGAATTCGATTGTGTCCTAAGTGAATTATGTTACATTGATCCGTTAAAACTGTGCATCAACCATCAGTACAATATAACATAATCGCTGTAGAAAGAATCATGAAACACTGAAAGTTAGAAAACAAATTCATTCAGAATAGAATGCAATCTAGTGAAGTGAGTCCTATTATGAATTAGTATAGCAATCACTAGGTTTGACAAGTTATTAATTGCATTAGTTGATTATACTAATTATTTAGTAAAATAGTTGTTTAGTATAGCAATCTACATGTAAACATAATTGAAGGCATGAATTTATTATTATTATTATTATTATTATTATTATTATTATTATTAATAAATTGATCTTGGAAATAATAAATTCCTGTCTCCAACCCACTAATTCTTTTGACTTTTCACCATGTTCATTAATCAACATTGACCTAAAGCTATCGCCATTGTATTAAAAATATATATATAGCAAATTCGATGTTGTTATATTTATCTAATCGTATAGTTGTAACATATATATTACAAATAATATTTACTTGTACCCATTTTAAGATATTAATTGTTGAATAAATACAATGGGCTCCATGTCCAAAAGTGAACAAATAATAGGACAGAGGAAACACTGTTACAAAATTTATTTGATACATATGAAATATATATTTCCTGAATAATTGATTTCTTCTAGTATAATATCAATGACATAAAACAAAGCAATATTGATACATAAAAATAAAATCAAAATGATTTTTTTATTGAAAAAAAAAAGACACTTTTATTAAGTAAATATTTCAATAATTTTACATCTGACTAGAAGTGTTCTAAATTTTAATTGATGTGTTTTTTCTTTACCATCTAAATTTGATCAGATAAATTAACAAAATCTTTTAAGAAATTGAATACTTTTTTAAGAAACCAAAAAAAAAAAAAAAGTTATTATAATAATATAGTATTAATTTCCTACATATATGAAAAATAGTAGTAGTTGATAATATACCAAAGATAACAAAGATACTCCCCCATCCCACTAATAGTGTCGCATTTATTTTGGGCACGATATTTTATATGAGGAAATTATTTAATGTAATGGTAGATTAGTGTTTAAAGTGAGGATAAATTTGGAATTTATGTTATGTGATTGTAATGTATTTCAATTTTTAATTGATTTATTCATGTGTGAATGTGTAATGTGATAGTTGTTTGTTTGAAATTTTCATATATTTATTTACTAATGTGATGTGATGGTTGTGGGTTTGGTAATTAAAATACTTACCTCCGTTCTTTTTTAAATGCCACGGAGCCACATTTCACGCAATCCAATACACGTTTTTAATCATCAATAACTCAAATTGCATACAAGTAAAAATTATAAAAAATTGATATTATAAATCTATGCAATTAGAGGAATCCAACAAGATCTCACTTGACTATATTTTATCTTATATAATTGTATTAAAAACTCGAATCAAAGTTACTCAATGAAAAGTGATAAAACCTCCAATGTGTCACTTATAAAAGAACGGAGGAAGTATGTAATTATTGAGGGAAATGTGATAATTGTAATGGGACGGAACAAAAAAAAAATGGGACGTAATTAGTGGGATAGAGGGAGTACAAAATAGTATAACTAAATATTTTTTTCTAATTATAAATAGTAGTAAAATGTATTTCAAAATATGAAGACTGAATGAAGATATGAAAATTGTAGAATTATGAAATATAGAGCCGCACAAAGAAGAAACGACAAGTACTCTTTCTTTTACACTTTTCTATATCCCTGCACATATATATAGGGAAAACTAGGGCTACATATCAAAGGGAAATTTGTAGCAGATACTTAAGGAAACTGTACAACTAATTAGGATTTTATAACACCCCCCCCAAGTTGGAGCATATATATTGATCATGTCCAGCTTGGTGCAAAGTTCTGAGAAACGTTTCCCACTTAATGGCTTAGCAGCAACTTGGTTGGATGAAGAAGTGAAGAGAGTAGCAATAGTTCGACTCAACATACATTCGCGAATGAAGTAGCGGCAGTCAACCTCAATATGTTTAGTTCGTTCATAAAACACAGGGTTATTAGCAATGTAGATAGCTGCTTGATTATCACAATACATCGGTAAAGGTTTAGTGTAAGTAAACCCCAACTCTCCAAGTAGATTATTTACTCCACCTCAGTAGTTGTGTGAGCCATAGCTCTATACTCAACTTCAGCATAAGATCGAGCAATGACTTGTTACTACGCCAGGTTGTCAAGTTTCCTCCCGGATAAGTGCAGAATCCAGATGTAGATTTCCTATCAGTCTTTGAGCCTACATAATCAGCATCAGAATACCCTTCGATCTTTAGATGACCATTCTTCTTGAACAATCCTTTTCCTGGGGATTTCTTGAAGTACTTAAGAATTCGAATAGCAGCATCCCAATGAACTTGTTTAGGCTTTTCCACGAAACGACTGACCAAACCAACAGCAAAAGAAATGTCAGGTTGTGTTACTGCCAAGTAAATTAGTTTCCCAACAAGCCTCCTATTAGCTTTGTCCTCCAATAAATCTCCACTATCATTCCAAATACGTGGATCAACATCCATAGATGTGTCAACTGGCTTTGTTCCAAGCAATCCAGTTTCTTTAAGTAAATCAATAGCATACTTGTGTTGGGATAAAGAAACTCCAGACTTGCTCTGAGCAATTTCAATTCCTAAAAAATATTTAGGACATCCCAAATCCTTAATAACAAAATGGCCTTGCAAGTATTTCTTAGTCTCATCAATTCCATGTATATCACTGTCAGATAGAAGTATGTCAACATAGACAATGAGAACAACCACCCCAGATGTTTGATTGCGCACAAAAAGAGTGTGGTCAAACTTGGACTGCTCAAAACTAATATTTTCCAGAACACAACTAAATTTTTCAAACCAAGCTTTTGAACTTTGTTTAAGACCATAATTGCCTTCTTTAGGCAGCACACCTTTGTTGCATTCTCCCCCCGAGCAACATACCCCGGAGACAATTGGAGTTAGATCACCATAGAGAAATGCATTCTTGACATCAAGCTGATACATTGGCCAAGAAAGGTTGATGGCTAAGGAAAACAGAATTCGAATAGAATTCAAACGAGCAGTGGCAGAAAATGTCAAAATAGTCAACACCATAAGTTTGGGTATCAACCATAAGCTCGCCTTTTGTCACAAGGCGAGCTTTTATCAATCAATAGTACCATCAGCATGAAACTCTAAGGTGAAGACCCATCTACATGCCACAACATCTGTAGAAGGAGGTGTAGGGACCAAGGTCCATGTACCACGACTTAAAAGAGCACGCATCTCCTCATCCATAGCAGCCTTCCAAAGAGGATGTTTAAGTGCCTCATCCAAAACAGCCTTCCAAACTTTTCCCAATACATGATTGGTACGACCACAATGAGTACAAAAACATCAATTTTTATCAGTGTTAGCGCCACGACCACGACCAGAACCTCGACCATGAGCAACCATGGCTGAAGTATAAGAGGAAATAGACTCATCACGACCTGTGGTCACTCGCAAGAGAGTGCATTAGATAGAGTGGGAATATTATCACTTGCCAACAAGCTATCTCGAACTAGCCGATAATTAGCATCTAAACCAGACAAGAATTTGGCAACCATAAATTCTTCCCACTGTGTCGCCCTGGTTGCAGCATTACAAGATAAGGGATGGTACAGAAGGATTTCATATAATTCGACTGGCCATCTTGCGCATGAGAGAAAAGTTTCTCATATAATTCGAACCCACGAGAGACATTCTTGTCATTTGAATACATCTCGCCCAGAGTATCCCACATAGCTTTGGTTGTTTCTAAAAACATAATGTTCTTACTCACTGATTCATCCATGCTATTGAGAAGCCAAGTCATAACGGAACAATCAACAGCAATCCAGTCATTAAATCTCGGATCAGTGCTGGCATGGGCATTAGAAAGGGCGTGTTGCCTTTTGTTTTGAGATCCTAAGAATAACAAAAAAGCACAAGACCAAAGAAGATAATTGGAACCATTCAATTTAATAGTAGTACCTAAAGTTGCAGATTTAGACTCGGACATTATGGGAGAAGGGTAGGAACCAAAACCCTAGTGGAGTATAATAGTGAAGAAAGAGAAATAACAAAGAGTAGTTGCAGTAGTGGACTAGTGGTAGCGAGTAATTATGCCACATAACCTTGCTCTGATACCATGTAGAATTATGAAATATAGAGCCGCACAAAAAAGAAACGACAAGTATTGCAGAACTCTTTCTTTTACACTTTTCTATATCCCTACACATATATAGAGGGAAAAACTAGGGCTACATAAAGGGAAATTTTTTGCAGATACTTGAGGAAACTGTTACAACTAATTAGGATTTTATAACAAATATAATACAGTAATAATAACCTTTTGTAAGCAAATATTAGCTTCTTTAAGAGAATTTCTCAAATCCCAAAATGCAACTCTAGATGCCATTAAAAACACCATTAAATTACTAAAAACTATTCTAGACGGCATTAAACAGCATTAAACTAAAAACTGGTGAAAAGAACAAAAGGTATAAAAAAAGTTGTTTACCAAATCATAAATCCAAATCAATTTTAGTCTCTCACAAAAGATCCTAAAATCTTATGTAAAGACCCCTTCGATTCAAACAAAGCAACAAGTTCATTAAGGATCCAACAGCAAATACTAATATCACAAAATCCTGGTAATTTAAACAGAAAATAGCAAAAAATTGGATGATTAAACCATTTTTAAAATGAAAAACTGAACATGCAAAAATAGACTACTAATCGTCACAAGTTATAGCATGTACTGACTAGCTATTGCGACCATTATAACAATAATTAAACAAACAGCGATTTACCTTTAAATTTCTAACTTGGTGGGGACAGCCAGCTGGTATAAAAACAGCATCACCTAATTTCTGAACAAATGTCCATGGCTCAATTCCTATTAATCAAAAAAAGGCATAGGAAAACCATCATCTGAACTGAACTAATTGGATTTTCTAACAGAAATATATGATGCCAATTAACTAGTAAACAAGATTCATTACTCCAATACCAATAGCACAATGATTCACTATTAATAGGAAGGACTAACCATATTCCTCCTTAAGTCTCCTTTTATGCTCCACACTCAAGTAAACAGTTTGATCATGTATAGGATGGACGACCTATCAGAATATAGTCAGAAATTTAGGCAACAAATTTGGGGGGGGGGGGGGGGGGTCGAGGGAACACTAAACAGATCAAGTAAAAATACATCATTCATGAAAAATAAATCATAGCAAGGACATCTAGATAGCCAGAGAAACAGAAAAAACAGAAAATCAACAGAACAGAGATATCCTTAGCATCATTCTTCAACTTCCATAGTAGAATATAAAACTAAAGACCCACTACGCATCAACTTTCCAATTCGACACATTCAAAATTAAATCAAACAGAAATAACAAATTGTTCTCTCTTAACGTCCAATAAAAATAATACAAATCTAGTACCTGTGGCACTGGATTACAATAAATATGCCTAAACTCCTTGAAGTGTTTCCTCACATATTCCTCCAATTTTGGTACATCTTCTCTCCTAAAAATGTCCCAAAGAGCACCATCTTCATCTTCAACACTTTCTGGCACAATTCCAGAAACTGAAGGGTTACAACTTTCCCTTTCATATTCATCAATTTCATCTTTCAGACCCTCTTGACCCACTTCGAAAGCTTTTGTCACAGAATTTTCACCACCATCTGAAATATCAGAGTTGTCATGTCCATCATTGTCCACAGCAAGAGCAGATACTTGGTGATTTGGGCCATCAAAAGGATTCCCACTAGCAGGTGAGTGTTCCCTTCTACAACCCTCGAGATGATCTAACATGACAGAAACCTCTGATTTTTCATGCAGTCCAGTTCCATTTACAATATCAGAACCCATAATTTCAGCAGTTCCACTAGTTTCATGATCTAACTGGAACTCGTCATTTTCAGAGTGTTGCAGCTCCTCATCCATCCCATTTAATACTTGATTGTGGCCATACAGTTCTATGTTATCTTGAATGGTATGTCTTTTTTTCAGTCTTTCAATATCAGCAACTTTGGGTGTTACAGCATGTACATGTGTCAGAACATTAACCTGAAACAAATCAAACATGATTGACAGACAATAAATGATTCAAATTGGCAACAAACAACGACAGTTGCACCTGGGCAGCATACAAAAAGAGAAACAATAAAATTCAGAAATCACTTACCGCATCTGACATATCACAGTGTATTTTTGTAACAGAATCCCCCCGTCCTAATTCTTGAGAAACTCCATAAGCAATATACGTTTTAGGCCCCATATCAGGCTTCAGAGACTTCTCGGGCAACTTAACAGCAAGATTTAAGTACCCTTGACGCGGATGTGTGTACTGCTTAAAAGGTAAGCAACTGATAAACTCAGCACCATGACGAGGTAACCGTTCCTCGAATAAGTTAGAGGGGGGCCAGTCTTTTAGCTTTAAAATTTCAGGCCAGCCTTTACTATCATATCTTCCACTTGAATAGCCATGGAAAAATTGATGGACATTTATGTCAACCTGTTGGTCAATAAAACAGTGAGTTATAAATTACTATAGGATAAAACTTGAAAAGATAAAGCTTGAATGACAGAGCTTGAAAAGACAAAGCTTTTGTAAATTAAATGACAGAGCAGCAAAAATAACTCAAAATAAAGTAGCATAGTGGAGTATGTTAAATACAATAGGATAAAACTTGAAAAGACAAAGCTTTTGTAAATTTAATGACAGAGCAGCAAAAATAACTCAAAATAAAGTAGCATCAAAGACGGGAAGTTCACATCTTAATTCCAATTTCAGAGAACAAAAATATATTAGATATGAAGTAGCAACTAGAAACCTACATAAGTACGTATATCCTGAGCAATGGGTACACCAAACATACAAAATCTCAAAAAGATCAAATAAAAGGCCTACAGATTTCAAGAAAGAAATATTCCATAGCATTCAAACTGATATATAAATATAGATACCAGTTAATATGATATGCAAGCATGTGGTCACAAATAAATTTTGGTAAAGTAGAATCCATCAGAGAAAAGTTTGTGATCATCATAATTATACTGTATGTTTGACTTTGACAATTTGCTTATTAGGAAACAGCACTGAACCTATTTTAAAAACAAATGTACTTATCAAGAAACAACACAACACCTATTTTAGAAACATTCTTAGAATCCCATAATGTTCAAAACTAATTATCATTAAATAGAGTGAGACCTTTCACGAAAAAATAAAAATTACAGTGCATGGTGACAAACATTATAATAGATTTTCAATGCCAGCCATAAAACAGAAGCAACAATGTAGGCTCTGAACAAATTATGGCAAACAGCCAAACGTAAAACACAAGTGACGAGACTGTTCGCATATATAAACCAGTAATGTGCATCACTTTCCCAAAAGAACATTCTAATATGCAGACAGGATTTTGTTACGTATCATCGCAGATCAAATGCAGCCTAGATGATTCCATAAGTAGAAATGAAAGATATTTAAAAGGGAAATGACCTGGCACCAGTCCAAACAATTTATTGCTGTCACGTCAAGAAGTTGTTCATGGTTAATGTTTGTTATCTGCCGAAGGGCACGCCACATCACCATGGGATCCCAACTCAAACCTAACGTATTTTCTAGAACATTAGTAACGATCACAGGTTCGCCTTTAGACCAGTGACATTGAAAATGCTTTAAATCATCATCTTTCAGATCACTTGCTGTTGGACAGTACAGAAAATTGTCCTTTGAGTTTGGCCGAGAAGCAGCTTTGAGCAATTTGTTAATTACATTCTCATTCAAGGACTTGAAGCAAGAGCAGCTCTGCTCAAAACTTCTATGAAAATCACCAATATCATGTGTCCTGATTAATGCTTCAGCACTCTTAAACAATTCAGATACCCCATTAGGTGGTAATATGCACTTCAGTTCTAAAAATGCATCCCCACAACCCCCTAACTGCTGTGGTGGGCATGGAATGCTAACAAGTTCATTCGATCTCCACTCAGATTTAATCTCAGCAGGTTCGCCATTGTTGGCTTCTTCTCTATTCTCCTTAGTTCTATCTCTGTTCTTCTTGGTTCTTTTCCTACCACCATGCAAGTAATCAGGGCCATAACTAAAAATGGCATGATGCTTCCTTTGTCACATCCCTGCACACAGCCAGCACGTAGCTCTTGACAACAAGTGAGGCACAGATCAAAATTACACTTTGGGCAGCTTCGATGAAAGTCGATAATGGACGTCTTACAGTTGTCGCTGCATTGACACATCAACAATTCTCTTTGGTAACATGAGACAATAAGTTACAGTGAAAACAGCATTAAACTAGGACTTACCAGTACATTCGTTCATCCAGACCGAACTTTAATCTCTTGGGCTTTATGTCTGCCTCAGATACACCTATTCATATACACAGTTAGTCGAACAATTTGCCAAATTGCCAGTTGATATTAAATCTTTACAGGTTACACATCTTACTATGTGTACATAAACATACAACTGTCAACACAAATATGGGTGGCATCAGTCACATGAATTCGAGAAACGTCATTTCTCACAAACACAAAAGGAATTTCCCAAATACTAGAGGCATGCCAGCTTAAAAACTGCATACTTAAAATATGAATTAGAAAGCACATTCTTGAAATAGCCTTCATATATTTTCAGTTCAGTAGTACATAACCTATTAAAACGAATAGAGCCAAACACCAGTTTCGTTGGTAACCAACGCCAGGTTCTTTATGTTTCCCAAACTCAGATATAGGAAGTCAATTAAAGCAAGCAACTCAACACCACTCCTGGGGATCCAAGAAAAACTTAATATGACATGATGTTATATCTTGTGAAGCAACTGCCCTTGCCTCGGATGTTTATTACTTCCTCTGTGTTTATAGGTTTGCAACATTAAGGTTTTTGGCACTATTCACAGTTTAATTTTGCCTTAAATTCATAGTTATTGAAGAAAAAACATAGTCAAGTGAGATCTTGTTAGATTCGTCTAAAGTTGTAGTTTTAGAATATCAACTTTTTATAATTTTTAATTGTATACAATTTAAGTATTAATCATTGAAAATATGCATCGACATGCGTGCATATTTCCAATGGTGCAAACCTAAAAAAACAGAGGGAGTATTTTGTTACTAGCTAGTTATCTTTACTGGAAGTTGGTTTGAATCTATTATCAATATAGCTTAGTTAGTAGAGGGTAGTCATCACTTTTGTCGTTTTGAGAAATAAAATTCGGCATTTGGCTTAGGCAGTGAATATTGCAATTTTAATTCATCATATAAACATTCTTCCACTCAACAAACATTCGCAGCATTATTACTCAAGCATTAGGAACGGTGGCGATTCTTCATCAATAATAATTATAGAACAATAATAATGTCAATTACAATACTCTTCCACGCACTAATATTTCTTGGAAAAAATTCAATACTTTATCACAAGATAATAATGAATCATATAACATTTCATCACCTATGGATTTAGCAATCTTCATTGCATAAAGACTTTTTCAACAATTGTCACGGGAAAAATGAAGGATAATTTGATAAACAAATACACTAAATGATAGGTCTTTGTCCTAATATTTAAAACCCTAAAAATTCAGTATTCCAAAATAACAAATTCAGAACCCTAAAATTCACCTCCGACATTTCCAATTACACACAGAACTACAGCTTATGCTTTTCATATTCAATTCACTGGCAAACCACATTCAAGATTATGAATTTATCACTACTCTTTATTTGCCAATTAAAAATTCCAAAGCATGATAGATATATAAATTACAAAGAGGGATTAGGGAAGAAGGGAATTTTTTTGACGTGTACTGGGTATCCTCAAGCTAAACTAGGCTCAAAATTAATCCTTCAATGATCTGATGGGTAAGAAGAAGGAAATTTGAAAAGGATAGAAACAATTTTTTAAATAAAATAAATAAAAAAATATTTAAAATATAAAAAATATAAAAAATTATTTTTTTTAAAAAAAAAATTGAGGGGTGTCAGCTGATCTTTAACCATGACCACCCCAACCACCCAACCAACCAACCATCTCATTATTTAATTAATTTCTCTCTCCTCCAACTCATCAATATCCATCCCAACCCAACCACCCCAATTTTACATACTCTATCAATAACCATCCAACCACAATATTATATATAATTATTTTAATTTATGCAATTTTAAATCATGTTGAAATATAAAAAATATTAATTTATCAAAAATATAAAATATTTATCTTATTTATAAAGAATAAAAAAAATCTAAAATAGTAATATATTTTTATTTATTTCTATTTTATATAAATTTTAAATGGGTTAAATATATCAAAATTGATATATTATGCATTTAATAAAAAAATATAGCAAGAGTGGTCTCTATTTGTAGATAATGAAAAATTATAAAATTTGGTATATTTTAAAATTTTATTTATTTATCTATATAAAAGATATAATCATTTTATTATATAAATTTTAAAAAATTACTTGACCAATAGAATGGAGACAAGTGTCTCCATTCCATTGGCCCAAAAAAAGAGACCAAGTGGTCTTGGGTTGGGCATTGGTCGACCAAGGCAAAGCAACCACCACTTTTTTTTTCTTTTTTTTTTAAATTAATGATGATGTGGAGGCAGACCAGGTCTCTCTATGGTCATGGATAAACATGGTCTTAGAATCGCCACTGATTTGGAAGACATGGGTCAAGTGACCCAGGGCATGTGTCATAAGTCATAACTTATTCTTATCATCAGGTATTCGTATGCATACTGTGTATATCTCATAACCACAAAAAGAAGAAAGCTGGAAGAATCATTAGAATGAGAAAACCAAACATTAGTGATGAATAACTACTAAATTAAGCCCACAATAAATATAAATAATAATAATAAAATTTTATTTTAAAAAAATAAAATTTAAAAATAAAAAAATAAAAAAAAAAAAAAACAGAAAAAACATCCCTGTAATATGGTTCCTTCCCAATAAGTTGTCCTATGCCCCATGCCCTATTGTATGTGGAAATTTCAAAATTCAAGATATGATGAGGGAGTTTAAGTAAATGACAATCGTACTTCCGGCTATTTACACTCTACCTCATATGTTATGATGTGCTCATAATCTAGCATTCTAGCAAACAAAAAGGTTACTTTCAAGCTTCAAGAAATCCTGAGCTCACTTAGAAGTCGAAATCAACGACTCCTACTTCTATCCTGAGCAGACTGAGAAGTCTAGATCAATGACTTCTATTTCTATCCATTCACTCACAGACACTCAAACAGCAGTTCATTGACTCTCAAGCAACATGCTCTCCATATGAAAACTCATCTATTGCTCAACATTCTCTTTCATCAAGAAAATCCAAATGAATAAACGCAACATAATGCAACTAATAAAACAGTCATGTTTTACAACATAACTTGTCTCTCCTAATAAGCATAAAATGGGTACTCATAAAACTCTACCAAAAGTCACATATTGAGTAACAGCAACTTAAATGTCAATTGCCAAATGATTGCCAAAATTTCTGTCAGAAAAATATACCTTGTATCTTAGCCTCCATCTTCTTCTCACACAATTGTACAGATTCAAATTGTTTCAGAAAGGGGAGAAGCAATAACAGAATGTATTGGGAATGCTGCTTCTTTTCTTCATTGCTAGCCGTAACATTCAAACGGTCATATGTACTCAAGAAACCCTGCAAATAGATGCAACCAAAGAACTAAGCCACAAGTGTCCCTTTGAGGATGATCAGGGTGGGCATCACATAGAAACTTCATAACTGCAGTTATAACAGCTTCCAAGTGAAAATATATGCCAACTAAAGAAGGGATTAAAACCTCACCTTGATAGGCCCTTCCAACCGCATACAGCTCTTGCAATTGCATTTATGAAGACATACAGGACATTTTTCAGAGAATTGCTCTTTTGACATCGAAGGATACCTAAAAATGGATCACTATCAGTAAATGAGTACCCAAACTTACTGAACTACAAAGAATAAGGCACGAGGAGGTCTGTCCTTCTCAATAAAGAAGTTGATAGGCTTTTCATTATCACACAGAGCTGCTATGTCACTGAAAACAATAGAGGATGCAGTATGTTTTTAACAATTCTCCAGAGTTTCACAATTATACCGATGCACAAACATCATATCATGTATGGAATCATGCTCAAAGAAAGCAGTAATGCTGTATAAAAAAATTAAAAGGTACAGGTGACTTGAAAAAATCATGGTGAAACATGTTTAGCTCAACACCAAAAAGGCTATTATATCAATAAAGACATAATCAAAATAACACATAGGAATGACAGGATGCAGCAGCAGCTGATCAATGACACAGATCGCCACCATCAAAAAGTTGCATACCATGAAACCATGCAAGGTTTACAGTATCGCTTGGTTTGACATCGATTGCAACGTATAACAGGCCCTTTGTCGTTCCTCTGGCATTGGTGACACATAGTAGACAATTGCCCCTACAGTATCCAGAATCGAAGGCAAGACACAACAAAGAAAACAGGTTATTCAGATCACTTGGGAGATGAAGAAATAGAGCATATAAACTATTAACGGTATCAAGAAGACTAAAGCATTTACATCTCTGCCAAGATGCACTCTTTTCGGCTTTTCCGCTGCCTCGGTGCTCTGTTTTTCTACATTAGTATCGCTAAGAGAATGTTCCCTTTGTCCATTGTTTTCTCTTTGTACACTTTTATCTCCTTCATCTCCCTTTGTCTCATCTTGTTCGTGTTTCCTCTTCCTAGTTTGTTTCTGCCTTTCCACTTTCCCGTGGCTCTCTTCCACTTCAACACCAGATTTACTTCTTAAGGGCTTCTTCCGATTCCTCGTAACCTCCTCGTCCTCCGGCTCCTTCAAATTTTGTTTGGCTTTCTGAGCAGAAACTCTCGTAGACAGCCTCCTCTGAAAAGCTCCATCTTTTACCTCCGCCGCCTCCTCTTTCACAGCCAAATTACCCACACCGGCATCGCCCTTACACTCGCGTTCCTGAAAAGTTCCTTTCTTGACCTCCTCCTCTTTCACATACATATCTCGTCGTCTTCTTTCTCAAGCGTCACCCCTTCTGTAACAATCTCGCGCTTTTCTTCTGTCATAACTTCCCTCAAATTCCCTTCCGCCGAACCTATTCCCTGCGGACCACATAAAACCTGATTCTCCTCCGCGGGAAAGTTCAAATCCATTCCGCTTCCCTCTCCCATCTCTAATCCTCTCTCTCTGTCTCTCTCACCAAATCTTTTCACATGAATTGAAACCCTATGATCCGTAAAAAGGGCAACACACTTCTGAATGTCTTGTCAATGCCGGCCCTCGGTGTATGTGATTTCAATTTATCCCGCGTTAAGAATGGATTTTGTGGCGGGCTCTTGATTCTTGAATTTCCCTCGAACGTCGCTTGATTTGAATTTAAGTAATTACTCCCTCCGTCCCAGGCAAGTTGTCCTATTTGACTTTTTGGCACTGTCATTGTTCTACTTTGACTCGGCATGTATATATTTAGAAAAAATAATCAAGTTGGGTCTTGTTAAAATCATATAATCATGTAGTTTTAGAATATATATTTTACATAATTTTATGTTGTACACATTTTGAGATATTAACGGTTGAAAAAAGTGCATTCGATTGTGTGCAAAAGTGAAACAAGACAACTTAAGTCGGACAGAGTAATAGGCAGTAGTACTTGTAATTGGTAATGGGGCGGCGACATGACTTGCAAACAGCCAAACAGTGGGCAGAAGAACCAAACGTGTAACTTCTCCGCCTGTTTTAAGGCTCTTCGAACTTCGAGAAGGGAACAGCCGCCACGTGGAAGTTCCTGCGCCGTTGATATACCGATGCGAATTGCCATGCCCATATAAAGGGCGAAAGGGTTCCTCTCCTGTGGATTGTGTATTTTTGTTACAGTTGGAGTAAAAATGTAGTGATATTTAGGAGTAGTACATTTTAGTAAAAATGTAACTGCCATGCGCATAAAAATGAAGCCGGCTAATCATCATTGGAGGAGGAGAACGCAACTCTTCAAATTCAAATTCAATGAAAATTAGGGTCTGTCTGGATTGGCTTTTGAAAAAAATAGAAGCAGAAGTTAAAAGCATGTAACTTTTGTATTTGGATATATTTTTGAAAAGCAGCTTCTCTTTAAAAGTTTGCTTGGATGTGTAAAAGTGAAAAGTGCTTTTGAAATGTGTAATTACCAAAAATAATAAGCTACTTATATGGGATAGTATATATTTATAGTGTGATTTAAATAAACTAGTAGGGTCATTTATGACTTTGCACACATTATTAGGTGCTTTTGGCTTCTGCTTTTCGGAAAGCACCCACTGGGCTGCTGCTTCCAAAAACACTTTTGTGACTTTTCGAGGTGTTTTTGTTTTTTCTGAAAAGTCAAACAAAAAACTATTTTTTCATCAAAAGTGATTTTGGCAGACGTAAAAGCCAAAAGTATCTTTACAGAAGCCAATGGGCCGTTTGGATTGGCTTTTTAAAAAAGCAGAAGCCAAAAGTAGAAATAGAAGTGAAAGCCAAAAGCAGGAGCATGTAAGTTTTGTGTTTGGATGGGGAATGTTTGAAAAGCAGCTTTTTTTCAAAAGTGTGTTTGGATGTGTAAAAGTGAAAAGTACTTTTGAAATGTGTAATTTACCAAAAAGGATATGCTACTTATATAGGAGAGTATATATTTATAGTGTAATTTAAATCAATTAGTAGGGGCATTTATGACTCTGCACACGTTACTAAGTGTTTTTGGCTTCTGCTTTTCGGAGAAGCACCCCCTGTACTGCTTCTCCCAGAAGCACTTTTGCATATTTTCGAGGTGCTTTTGTTTTTTCTAAAAAGCCAAAACAAACACTCTTTTTTCTTCAAAAGTGCTTTTGGCAGCCAAAAGCACTTTTGAAAAAAAAGAGTGTTTGTTTTGGCTTTTTAGAAAAAACAAAAGCACCTCAAAAATATGCAAAAATGCTTCTGGGAGAAGCAGTACAGGGGGTGCTTCTCCGAAAAGCAGAAGCCAAAAACACCTAGTAACGTGTGCATAGTCATAAATGCTCAATTAATTTATTAAAATTACACTATGAATATATACTATCCCATATAAGTAGCATATCCTTTTTGGTAATTTACACATTGCAAAACCACTTTTCACTTTTACACATCCAAACACTCTTTCAAAAAAAAACTGCTTTTCAAATTCCGTCCAAACACAAAAGACTGAGCCCGTTTGGAATGGCTTCTAGGGAGGTGCTTTTGGCTTTTGCTTCTGCCAAAAGCACTTCTAGTAGAAATTAGGTGTTTGTTTTGGCTTTTAAGAAAAAGCAAAAGCACCTCGAAAAGCCAAAAAAATACTTTTGGGAGAAGCAGCCCAGGAGGTGTTTCTCCCAAAAGCAGAAGCTAGAAGCACCTCGTAAAATGTGCTAGGACTTAATATAAATTACACTATAAATACCCCCACTACTTAATATAAATTACACTATAAATACCCACACTACTTAATATAAATTACACTATAAATATATATATCATATAATGTAGCACGTCCTTTTTTGTAATTACCACATTCCAAAAGCACTTTCATTTTTATTCATCCAAACATATTTTATAGAAAAAGCCGCTTTTCAAACATTCCATTTAAACACAAAAGTTACATGCTTTTGCTTTTGACTTCTGCTTCTGCTTCTACTTTTGGCTTCTGTTTTTTTCAAAAGTCAATCCAAACGGGCCCTTACATGCTTCTGCTTTTGGCTTTTCACTTCTGCTTCTGCTTTTGGCTTCTACTTTTTCTAAAAGTCAATCCAAACGGGCTCCAAATAGGCTCAAACACTATTTTTTCATTAAAAGTGCTTTTGACATAAGCAAAAGTCAAACGCCCCTTTAATAGGAGTACATTTTTAATTATAGAAGAGAAGAGAAAATCTTCAAATCCAATTACACTTAATAATTATTTATATATCTACTTTGAACTTCAAAAGATATAGCTCATCCAAAAAACAAAAAACTTCAAAAGATATACAATAGAAGATTTGCCATAAAATTTTATAAATTCTTTTCCACCGTAACTTACCGTCCGCCACAACTCACCTTCCGGTCGCCGTTAGAAAAGCAGCCGTGCGGGAAGCATCGTTGGCCGAAACCTGCTGCCTGGAATCGCTCCATCTTGTGGCTGCTTCGGTGTATGCATCTTTTTAGGACATTTTGGCTTCTCAGAGCCAATTCACTCACCTTCCTCTATAACTCACCTGAGAAGGGGGTTTCCCATCAGACCGAGAATTTAAAATTTTGAACGCACAAATGGTTTATTAATTTTAGACGGAATGTCTTCCTCTTATAGATAGAATGTTTTCCTCCTATAGACTTAATGTATTAACATAATGGTTGGAACTCAGGCACAACATGTTTTCCTACTATAAACAGAATGTTTGGAACTTAGGCACTACATAGATGTAGATAGAATGTTTATATAATTTTATACAGAATGTTTTCATCATATAGACAGAATGTTTTCCTCCCATAGACGTAATGTTTTAATAGAATGATTGGAACTCAGGCAAAGCATGTTTTCCTCCTATAGACTGAATGTTTTCCTCCTATGGACAGAATATTTTAACATAATGGTTGGAACTCAGGCAGAGCATTTTTTTTTTTGTTTTTAAACAGAATATATTCTTCATATAGGTGTCTGAAATTCTCTTACCCTAAACCGGGAAGCTAGCTGGCGGCTATAGTGTATGGTTTATTAATACCACTCGAAAGAGCTATAATTTATTATCTATTAGTACAAAGTGAAAGAGCTTACCGGGTATGTTCTCATATTCGGCTTCAATGGTGTCTTCAGCATCGTCTTCTTCCTCCAAAATATTGGTTTCGTTTACCATTGAATTCTCTTCAGTATTTCCCAATATATTATCTTCTTCTTCCTTCAAAATATCTTCTAATTCACTCGGTATGTTACACCCAGGATTTGATAACCCAGGCCGGGATGCCACCGCCATACCTCACTAGCAAAACACGACATTTCGAGCTCGCCAAGGAGATGCAAGGCTTATGGGTACTTAAAAGATTTAAATACATTTTAAATATGAGTCCGGAATAATAATAATTAATTTCAAAATACGAGATAATCATCATCCATGCACGGAATAGAGTAAATAATGCAGCGGAAAGTAATCGCGGCCAACATGGCCAAAACTCGGGTTTAACAGGCCCGATTTAAACAGTGTTAAAATGCAAGAAATGAAAGTGTTCATGAAAAGTTTTCCCCCAATGCATGAGCATGCATCACTCGACATACTCTGTAAAAGAAAAATAGCAACGGGATTATCAGTATAAGAAATACTGAGTAAGTCAATTCCTAACAAAACAATTAAGGGGTTACATGTGTTTAATTAAAAATTGAGGTAATAACTAAAATAGGCCACCAGAAGGAGTCATTTCCACGTTTGGTCCACGATATTTTGATTTAGAGAAATAGGCCATTGGAAGGATTTTGGGCTTGACTTTAGGCCATTGGGCTGGAATTCGGGCTGCGATGGCCTAAAAGTGGAAATGACTCCTTCTGGTGGCCTATTTTAGTTTTTTTGAATTATTTTTTATTTTATGTAACTAAAATAAATAATACTCATTCTATGCCATTATTTGTGTCTTACTTTCTTTTTTTCTTGTTCCAACATTTTTTATTTCATTTCCATTTTAAAATAATTAAAAATTAATTGTCAAACATTTCCATGTCCGAAAAAATCATTGCATTTAATACTAATTATTCCTATATAAAATACCATGTCTGAAAATTTTGGATACTTATAATAAAACTTGTTTATTTTTACTTTATAATTTATTTGAATATGTATTTTTTTTACTTATTTTATAATATATTTGAATTAATTTTTATTTTATTTTTTATATTACTCCCTCCGTCCTATTAATAGTGTTAAAAAGGTAACTTAAAAATTTATATAATGTGATTGTAATGAGTTATAATTTTAATTTTTTTGAGGAGCCATTGGAGGCCTGGAATGGGTGGTGGGAGCTCAAACGAAACAAATAGGTGGGAGCCCAAACCAAACGATTACAAAGGGAACAAATGGGAGGGATGGGGGCCGAGTGGTGATTCCAACCCCCAACCTATAGGTTGGGGGTTGGGGGACTTGCCACTGGAGTAAGTCTCCAACCCCCCAATTTTAATTTATTTATTTATTTGTGATTTACTGATATGTGGTTGTAGAGTGGACTGGAATTATTAATGGTAGTGGGTAATTTGAAAGTTTAATATATTTATTTATTAATGTTAAGTGATGGGTAGGTTTGACGATTAATATTTAATTTTTTTAAATGAAAATGAAATATATAAAAATATTGGAACAAGAAAAAAGAAAGAAAGTATGACATAAATAATGACACAAAATGAGTATTATTTATTTTAATTACATAAAATAAAAAAAATAATTGAAAAAAACTAAAATAGGCCACTAGAAGTAGTCATTTCCATTTTTAGGCCATCGCGGCCCGAATTCCAATCCAATAATGGCCTAAATTCAGGACCGAAATCCTTCTAATGGCCTATTTTCCTAAATCAAAATATTGTGGCCCAAAAGTGGAAATGACTGCTTCTGGTGGCCTATTTTAGTTATTACCTCTTAAAAATTAGATTTTTCATGCATAACTGAAAATAATTTAAAATTAATAGACTACTTGCAGCGGAAGAGTATGATCATTATACAAGACTGGAGTACGAAATTTCAAGGCATAATTTAAAAGTATAATTTAAAAGCGTGGTAAATAAATACAATTTAATTAAATACACACACGAGTCTTTTAATATTATCCCGCTAACTAAGAAGAGGACACCACACCAGGGAGATCACTAACGAGGCAATCTCGAATCATAGGACTACTAACGAGGCAGTCCAAATAAATGGGAGACCACTAACGAGGCAGTCTCAATAATCGTAGAACCACTAACGAGGCAGTCCAAATAAACACAACGCGCGAGATCACTAACGAGGCAATCCCAGATAGTAGGGAGACCACTAACGAGGCAGTCTCAAAATAATAGTATGAAGATCGGCTCAGCCTAGTGAACGGGATTTTTCGAAAGTTTATGTTTCGTCGTAAACAAGAGATTCGATATCGCAATTTATAGTTCGAGTTTTCTCAAGTTCGAAAAATCCAATTCGTCACAGATTACGGCCTTTTAAATTAAAAATTCATCTTTTAATAAAAAATTGTGAAATTTACACAGTAGCTCAAGGACACCTATATGAACAACTTTCATGTTTCGAGTTTTGGGAAATAAGATTTCGAAGTGGGTCAAATTTCGAGTTTATTGCAAGAAAAGTTTTCTACTAGAAAGGCCAAATCCGATACAGTCTAGTCCAACACATATAAAAAATTCAATTCAAGTCCAATAAATCCGAAATTTTTAGAGGTTGTAGATGACACCTTAATGAACAACTTTTGTGTTTTAAGTTTTTGGAAATAATGAGATTCAAGTGTTCAAAAATCGCTCACTAAACACTGCCCACGCATGATTTTAAAAATTGGTGTGACACAGTTTCAGATTTCATTCGTTTTAGCATATCAAATGAACTTCAAAATTTATGAAATTTTATATGCATGATCTAGATATAAATATCACAACTTTTTTTTTTTTTACAAATGTAAGTTTGGTTCGGTCTAGAAATGGATGAAAAACATACATCAATTCGAATTATAAAAACTGTCAAGGTTTCGAGCGTTCGATTTTTACACAGAAACTTTACGTCACGTTTTGGGGTACCAAATCTTTATGGAAATAGCTGAAATTTTGACACAAGGTAGATCACGGTCTTATGAACAAACTCTATGTTGAAAAGTTTTTGGTTTGAATTCCCGAAGATAGGGTTTTAGCCGATTTACTGAATTTGGTCGAAAAGAGGGTTTTTGAAATCCGATTTTAGTTACGAGTCTAGATCTTTTATTTTAAACGACAAGGAACCACAAAAATTGTAGAGTAAGGTCTTGACTTACTTAGTTAGAGAATAGGATTGTTGTGGGGGCTTTTCGAACATCCTAGGGTCGCGACGAACGGCCAACTTCTCCGATCTCTTCTTGTTCGTCCCCCGACGTGAGTTTGTAACAAGGAAAAGAATGTTAGATTTCGAGTTCTTGAGATCTATGGACGAATTAAACACTGTAATACAACTTATCAAGGTCCTAGAGGGCCGAGGCTTCATCCCGATCATCCCGTCTTTGCCGGAATCCTTGCCGGAAGTGAACTCGAAGGGTTTTTGGCTTGGAGAGGAAGAATGAGGGAGAGCAACTTTTGTTTTCTGTAAAAAGGGGGATGGGGGCGTCCCAATCCCGACTTTTGGCCTTTCCTAAGGCTGTGATCCGCTTGCATTCGATAGGGATCGGATTTTTGGCAAGAAAATCACCATGGAAGGAAAGTTTACACCTTCTGCACCTCTGGCGCGGTGGTGGCGCGCACGTATGCTTTTGTCCGCGCGAAATACGCGCGATCTAACCTTGGACGCGTCACCCTTGTTTCGCGCGGTGGCCGCGCGTGCGCGCGTGGAGGGCGTGCGGTGCCCGGTTTGGCCGGTTCGAGTGGTTCGTGTGGTCCGTCGGGTCTTTTCTTCTTTTCTTTGTCGGTTTTCTATCCTCTATATTTTCGGTTCAACTTTTTCGGGTCATTTCTGGGTCGAGATTCCTATCTTAAATTTATTATGAACTCGGGTTAATGTTCATAACACTCCCGTGCAATAATTTATTTAATTAAATTATTTCCGACTTCACGGGTTCTCGGAATTTAAATTCTCTCGTTCTCGAATTTAATCTCCGTTTCTCTTAACAAATTTCCCGAGTATTACAGTCTACCCCCCTTAAGAATAAACTTCATCCTCGAAGTTGTGTTTCGGTTTTTCTCGAGTTAAACGTTTGGATGCTTTCGGTTATGATATTATTTTGTGACTGAACTTAGAATTTAGATTTCCAAGCTGCCTACATACCCTGTGAAGGGATCAAGTCATAATGTAGTTCAAAACAATTTGAATTTATTTTTCTCGGGTGTTATATCCTCCCCCTTAAGAATACAGTTATGTCCCCATAACTGTGGTCGGGTCATCTTGGAAAAAGGGCCGGGTATCGTTGTTTAATATCGGCTTCCAATTCCCATGTCGCCGTTTCCGCCTCGTGGTTTGACCACAGAACCTTGACCATCTTTACAGCTTTATTCCTTGTTATTATTTCCTTGTAGTCGAGTATTTGTGCTGGGATTTCTTCGTAGGTTAGATCATCGTCCAATTCGATTACATCTGGTTGGAGTACATGTGCCGGGTCGGGCACATACTTCTTCAATTGGGAGACGTGAAACACATTGTGGACACGTGCTAACTGTGGCGGCAATGCTAGCCGATACGCTAGATTTCCCACTCTTTCTAGGATCTCATATGGTCCTATGTATCGTGGACTCAATTTCCTCCGCTTGCCAAAGCGTATCACACCCTTCATTGGTGATACCTTCAGCATAACCTTATCGCCGATTTGAAACTCCAAGTCTTGCTGTCTCACGTCTGCATAACTCTTTTGCCGGTCTTGGGCGGCTCTCATCTTCCCTTGGATGACCTTGATTTGTTGAGCCATGTCCTCAACAAGTTGTGCTCCAACTACCACCGTCCTATCGCTCTCTTCCCAGCTCAATGGACTTCGACACTTGCGTCCATACAGTGCCTCAAAGGGTGCCATGCCGATGCTAGCATGGTAGCTGTTGTTGTAGGAAAACTCGATCAAAGGTAGATGATTTTCCCAACTTCCCTTAAACTCCAGTACACATGCCCTTAGCATGTCCTCCAACGTTTGGATCGTTCTCTCTGTCTGTCCATCCGTCATGGGGTGGAATGCGGTACTCATCTTTATTTGTGTACCGAGAGCTTCTTGCAGTTTTGTCCAAAAATGAGAGACAAATCTGCTGTCTCTATCCGAGATGATGTCATGTGGTACTCCATGCCGACGTACTACATTGTCGACATACGCCCTTTCCAGTTGGTCCATTGACCAAGTGTCTTTCATCGGGATAAATATGGCAGCTTTCGTCAACCTGTCCACGATCACCCAGATTTTATTCATCCCTTTCGGTGACCGCGGTAACCCCGAAATGAAATCCATCGAAATGCTATCCCATTTCCACTTCGGGATTTCCAATGATTGCACCAGTCCTAGGGGTTTTTGGCGTACTGCCTTGATCTTCTGGCAGGTGAGGCACCTCGCCACAAACTCGGCTACCTCTCTTTTCATGTTCGACCACCAATAGTTCTTCTTTAGCTCCTTGTACAGCTTGTCGCCTCCGGGATGAACCGAGTAAGGGGTGTTATGGCCTTCCTCCATCACTTTTTGCTTCAGGTCAACGCGATTTCGTGGTATACACCACCTTCCCTTGAAGCGGATGCTTCCGTCTTCATGAATTTTAAAATCCATTGCCTTTCCTTCGGCAATGCTCTTCCTAATTTCTTCCAACTTCTCATCACCTGATTGGGCGAGTCGTATTTCATCGAATATGGTAGGTCCCACAACCATCGTGTTGATGACTTCGTTTACTGTGCCAGAATGTACCAACTCTAGACTCAGTTGCGCCAAGTCTCTGTACAACTCGGCCGGTATCACAAGTGAATTCGCCACGTGTTGAGACTTTCGACTCAAGGCATCGGCGACTACATTGGCTTTTCCTTCGTGATAAGCAATCTCCAGGTCATAATCCTTGATCAGTTCCAACCATATCCTTTGCCTCAAATTCAGCTCTCTTTGCGTGAATATATACTTGAGGCTCTTATGGTCGGTGAACATCCGACACTTTCGCCCATAGAGATAATGTCTCCATATTTTTAAGGCGAACACGACTGCGGCCAGTTCTAAGTCGTGTGTCAGGTAGTTCTCCTCGTGTGGTTTTAGTTGACGCGATGCATATGCTATAACCCTTTGATCTTGCATCAACACGATGGTAACGCCTCGAAGTCACCATCCTCCGATGGTAACGCCAATACTGGCGCTGTGGTAAGTCGTTTCTTCAAATCTTGGAATGCGGCCTCACACTCACTGGTCCAGTCGTATTTTGCCCCTTTCTTCAACAGCTGGGTCAACGGGCGTGCGATTTTCGAGAAATCCTTTACAAATCGCCTATAGTACCCTGCCAGTCCAAGAAAACTTCTTATCTCTGTTGGATTCTTCGGTGGCACCCACTCGGTCACTGCCGAGATCTTCGCCGGATCTACTGCCACTCCATTGGCATATACTATATGCCCAAGAAATGCTACTTCTTTTAACCAAAAGTCGCATTTGGACAGGTTACCATACAACTGATTTACTCGTAGAATCCCTAACACTTTGTGCAAGTGCTCGGAATGTTCCTCTTCGCTTTTCGAGTAGATCAGAATGTCATCTATAAACACCACTACGCATTGATCTAATAGCTCTCGAAATACATTGTTCATGAGAGTCATGAACATAGATGGGGCGTTAGTTAGCCCGAATGATAACACCGTGAACTCTAGTGTCCGTAGCGAGTCCTGAACGTCGTCTTTGGGATGTCCTTCTCGGTGATCCTCAATTGGTGATATCCAGAACGCAGGTCGATCTTTGAGAATACCGTAGCTCCCTTCAGTTGGTCGAATAAATCTTCGATCCTGGGCAACGGGTACTTGTTCTTGACGGTGACTTGATTAAGCCCTCTATAATCGATGCATAGTCGTAAACCCCTGTCTTTCTTCTTAACAAATAAGACCGGTGCTCCCCATGGGGACGTGCTCGGCCTAATGTATCCCTTCTCCAACAACTCCTCGAGTTGTTCCCTTAGTTCCTTCATTTCCAGTGGCGCCATGCGGTAAGGAGCTTTTGAGACAGGTTCCGTTCCCGGAATGAGATCTATGGTGAATTCAAGATCTCTCTCAGGTGGCATGCCGGGAACGTCTTCAGGAAACACATCCGGGTATTCCCTCACCACCGGAATGTTGTCTACCTTGACTCCTTCAGCTTCAAGGTTATGAATGTAGCACGCATATAACGCGTAACCCTTACGCATTAAGCTACATAACTTGAGGGCGTTGACTATCTTGTTAGACTTCTTAGGGGGTTGGGAGTAGAAGATGACTCTCTTCTCCCTACTCTTTGATAGCGTGATCTTTTGCTTTTGGCATTCGATCACGGCCTCATATCGGGTTAACCAATCCATCCCTCGTATGACGTCAAAGTCTCTGACGTTAAACTCTACCAAGTTCGCGAAAAACTCTACGTTTTTTATTACTCCAGGTATTCCGTTGTAACGCTTAGAGCATGCTATTACTTCTCCAGAAGGCAGTTGGATTCCTAAGCTAATCATCTCGCACTTAGGTAGATCTAGTTCAGATACAACTCTCGAAGATATAATTGAACAACTGGCTCCGGCATCAAATAAAACTCTAAGTGGAGTACTTAGGACATGAAAGGTACCTGCCATCACATCACCCTGTGCGGGTATATCGGCCTGGTTGATCACGTTCAACCTCTCCATTGGCCTCCCTTGATTGGCCGGCTGGTTTTGATTCGGATTTGGATTTTGTTGCTGGTTTAGCGGGCGCTGGTTTTGATTTTGATTTGGAGGGCGTTGGTTCGGATTCTGAGGAGGCCGATATCCCTGATTGTTGTCGTTCTTGCCTCCTTGGTTGAACGGCTCATTGGGTCCAGTGACCAAATCCTCCCTCTTCGTGATGTTCTCGAGTCGGGTTCGACATTCCTCCCTCCGATGGCCAATACGGCCGCACCGGAAACATTCGCCAAACTGAGGGCATCTCCTCACCAGATGTGTCCTGCCACACCTCGGGCACGGTGGCACTCGTCCTCCTTGGTTGAAATTCCGACCATCGTTGTTATGAATATTCCTATTCGGGCCTCCCCGAAAGTTGTCCCCACTAGTAGTGTTGCCAGTCCTGTTGTCTCGGTTTCTTTTGTCCGGTCCTTGTGATCCTCGGCTGGATTCCCCAACAGTTTTCCTCTTTAGCTGTTGTACTCGTGCGACTGCTACCGCACGGTCGTAGACAGCTTGCAGGTCCGGATAGCTAACTCCGGTGATCACCTCCCAAATTGACAAGTTCAGTCCCATTTCGAATTTTTGTGCTTTCTCCCCATCCGTGGGTACCATCCGAGGCGCGAATCTCACCAATTCCTTAAACCGAGCATAATATTCTTGAACAGATTTTTCCCCTTGCTTCAGGGACAGGAACTCTTCGTACAGCGCTGCCTTAGCACTCATGGGGTAGAAGCGCTCCCTGAGTAACTCCATAAACTCATTCCATGAGTAAGGTTCGTCGTCTTCGCTGAGTTTCCCCTGGGCAGCCTGCCACCAGTCATCGGCCTCGCCTCCCAGATAGTACGAAGCCACGTGAACCTTCTCTCCTTCCGGGCATCTTACCGTATTCAGTAATTTGTCAAAGGTCCTTAACCACTCCTCGAGCTTAGTCGGGTCTTCCTCACCGACATAGTAAGGAGGTCGGTAGGGATTCACCGACGCCAAGTAGTTGATCCTTGCTTCCGGCGGTGGTGCCGCGGCAGCTCCGCCCTGGTTAATGTAATGAAACTTTTGACAATTTCCTACCACGAGTATTTTTCTAAAATATAATCCCGGTTTAGGTTTTATTAAAGAAACCGATTTATAAAGATGGAGTTGGGATTAAGGATAAATTTATAGGTTGTCACATTTTTATATACTCATGTAGGAAACTGTGCCCCCGAAAGCGCACGGTGTCAAAAATTGCAGTAATTTATAGTAAGACCGGACCATTCACTGGAGGATGTGCGATAGAAGCAGGGCCCACGTCGCTTACTAAGATTTTCCACTCGGTTACTCGATTTAAGTTTTTCAATGATTTCTAATAACTACTTGACATAATTTAAACTAGATTATGAAAGCAATTAAAATTACACTACAAAGTGGATTGAATTATATCTAGGAAGCTATTAAATCTATTCTAAGAAAACAATAAAAATTAGGCTAAGAAAGCGGATAAAATTATTCTACGAAAGCAGATGTAAGATGTGACAGAAGGGATAGGGAGAAAATAATAAAGATTGGACAAGATTCAGATGAAACACAATTAAACTTCCATTTTAATTACACAGATCTTTGTTTGGGATAGTTCGTCAGTTAGCTAACTCTCATGCTTTCTGCACCATGTTCCCTTTAACAGACAGGTAATTACAGCGAGAATTTACATGCTCTTAAGACCTCAATCTCTAAGATACCACAGATTAATAACTGCCCCTGCCGAGGTATGTTATTTATCTGTAGTGGATAAGCAACATCTGACACATCATTAATTGACATGCCAAGTACTCCTATCGTTCCCCCGGTCACACCCAAAGTTTTAAATCAAATCCCAAACCATTCCATAACTCTTAAACCTTACAACAGATGGACAACCTCTCATTTCTTCCGAGTGACCTCTATGAAAGCATTTAAAAGAAAGCAGTAAAGAAAGCATTTAAAATCCTATCACTCGGAAGTCTTAAAAAACATCTCTTTCCGTTAGTATAAAAGAGCCCCTGGTCTTGGTGACCAGATGCAGATCAAGAACCCCCAAGATATCAATAAGCCACAGGACTTACGACATCTGGGTAGTTATGAGATACAAACTAAATGAAACAGATCCATAGATGAACCTGTTCCGGATGTACTCACTTAAGACTCAATTCTAGACTTTGGCAGAAGAAGATAGTAGTCGAAGGAATACTCAACCCTACCTTAGAAATTCACCAAGGCCTACATGTTGTTCCTCTAGTATTATTTATCACATCTCATTTACACCCAAGTGGATATTGTTTTGATGCAATATTTAATATAAGATTTCCAACACACAGTAATTTTGAGAAACCAATTGATATTTGAAAATCATTCCCTAGACAGGTACTAAATTCTCAATTAAAACACAGATCCTTTCAGTCTAGATGAGACCTAATCGCTGACTCTGTTTCAAAGTTCTCAAAATCAACCCCCAGTAGAATATGAATTAGTCATAACTATCGAATTTTTGTTGGAAATTTATTATGTAGCATCTAATTTAGATCAAGACTTCTATGTCCAAGGGAAGGATCCCAAAATAATATGACCACAATACCTACATAATAATATCATGCATACATGTATATGAGAAAGTAAAATAAATTACCCCAAAATATATGGTGGGTTAGACAGAATTTGGAACACAGAGGTGGATTAGCCTTAAGATAAGAAGAAATTGGCTAAAAAGAATGCTAGAAATAACTGGGGTGATCTGGACTGCAAACATCTGCTATCCAGTTCCCAATTACTCCAGATGGAATGATTCTTAGACAAAAAGAAATTCCAAGTGACGGTGACCGCCGTCATTCAGCTCCCTTTTGTCTGTGAATGGAAGAAAAATCCACATACTTTCTTGCTGTAATATTTCTCAAATAATGTTGGTCAACATCATTTGATCGTATTACAACTTGAATTCAGGTTTGAAATTAAGATAAAGAAAAAGAAAACTGTATCTAATTGGGAATTGGCTGAGTGGCTAATTGTTATCCCTGTGAAGAGACCTTTTTGCCGGAGCTTCCACCAATCACCAATCAGACCATGCAAAATAACGAGTAATAATTAATACACAGAAGACAAGCTAATTGTTATCCCGGTGAAGGGACCTTTTTGCCAACATTGATATGTGATGTTTCTTATTACCCATTCATACACACAAGTAAAGAGAAAAGATGAAATTAAGAAAAATATTTTTGGTATTGTGTGAATGTTAATCACACAATAATTTAGACACTAGTGGGTTGAGATGTGTAATGGATAAAATTAGATGTGATGGGCCTAAGCCCAATACACCTATGCAACTTACACAACTCAAGAAATAAAATATTTTTGGAATTTTAAAATAGAAGGGATAATTCAATTCGGTTTACTGGGTAAAGTGCAATGCAGACCGAATTGAAGATGCATGAGGAGAGAAGTATGTCCTTATCCAATTAATCCTTGCAAGGACATGAACATCACCTAGTTCGAATTGTCAAAGCAATTCGATTTAATTCGAATTGGACAATTCGAATTGATGGGGTCCTTTCCTTACTCAAATTTGTCCAAGGCATTTGCTTCAACAAGAGGGTAAATTCGAATTGTCCAGCAATTCGAATTAATTCGAATTTGGGTAATTCGAATTGGTTGGGGATAGAAAATAAACTAAGGCATGGAGGGATGATATGCATACAATGTGGTTTTCCAAACCAATTCGAATTGCAGAGTAATTCGGATTAATTCGAATTGGGTAATTCGAATTGCTTGGAAACCACATGAAGAGAACATTTTTGTTGTGCAATTTAAATTACTCAGCTAATTTGAATTAATTCAAATTGCTTCAATTCGAACTGCACACATTTTCTTATAACAAGCATTTTTTTATCACACAATTCCTTCTTCATGGGCAATTCGACCGAATTGCATGGTGTTTTTCACATAAGTATTTTGTGCTCACAAGTGTTAGTTCGGTCTACACTGTGCGGTTTATGATCGATCAGATTTACCAAATCCTTCATTTCACATCAGTGTCACCTCACAGCCACACTAGTGAGCATTTTAAGGAATTAACATGGTACATGTTCAGTAGGCAATGGCAATAATTAAACCCTATTTCTACAAACAAGAAATTCAAAGATTAAACACCCTAAAACAACTAAAAAGTCTAAGAACTACATGCATAAAAATAAGAACACTTACATTATCTAAGGCATAATTAAATAAAACACTAAGGCAGAATAATAAAGTAAATCAATAGAATAAATTCTAACAAACCCTAAAATTGTCTAAAACCTAAGAACACTCATTTGAGCTCTAAGGCACAAAAATCATACCAAAGATCCACTAAACATGCATTTATTAAGTTTGGAAGTCAACTAGAACATAATAAATGTAACCTAGTTGAAACAAACAAACATTCTACACATTTATTGCTAAAGAAAGCATTTAAAGAATGCCAAACACATGAACAAACCCATTTCTGGAAATTTCTCTTGTATTGACAATTGAAAGCAAGGAAAATAACCCAAAACCATCATTAGCTTGAAGGTAGGGTTTATTCTATCTAAAAAGCATGTAAAGATATGGAATTGGCTACACTAATGGGTTCAACAAACTGTTTACAACTAAAATAAGATCAAAACAGTAAAAACTAAGCTACATGCATGGAATAAAAACTAACTAAACTAAACTACCTACCTAACCCTTAAGGGGTGAAGAACAGCCTTCTTGTTCTTTTTGTCCCAAGCTGAAATTGTGTAAAGTGAGGAATGTCTTCATGTGTTGTGGTAGGTCAGCTTTTATACACAAATCTCGAAACCCTAGGCCCATCAGGGCCCATCAACAGTAGCATGCCTTTTCCACGTGTTCCACAGCCTCAATTGGATGGAATTTGAATGTCATTCGGACTCCTCAGGCAATTCGAATTAATTCGAATTGGTGAGGTCTTTTCCTTGATCTGGGATGTGGTCTTCAGTCATCAATTCGAATTATGTAAAGAGTTCGAATTGGTCTTTTTCGAATTGCTGATGGTTCCTGCTTGCCTTCCTTGTGTTTGTTGCAATTTGAATTATTGGTCAATTCGAATTAATTCGAATTGCACCTCTCTTTCTGCCTTTGGGTTTCTTCTCTTCACATTGCAACTCGAGTTATGAGTGGTTCGAATTCGAACAATTCGAATTAGGTCTTCTGCATCTCTTCTCAACACTTAACCATTTTCTTTTTTTTCCTCAGCAATTCGAATTATATGAGCAATTCGAATTGCGTAATTCGAATTGAACTTCAACACTAAACCAAAATTCAGTTTGTGGGATTTTCATTGTTTTTCCCATCTTTTTGATTTTTGTGGGCTATTTTATTCTTTTGTCCATCTTTTCTTCACTTTTTCTTTTCTCTTTCCTTTTCTCATGTTTTTGGATTTTTCTAACACAAATACAATTGAAATTGCATATTTTTGTGTTTTTTCATTACCAGCTTAATATTCTTACAAACTTGCATTAATCTGTCGAATTCAACTGCTTTCTTATTAAAATAATATGGAAACACGATCAAAATGTCCGTCTCAGACACGGAAATGGATTGGAAATAATGGACAATTTTGGTCATTATCACGTAAGCATTGCCAAGTGCGAACAGTAGCTCCTCCATATTCCTCAATCGCCCTTCCACGGGGTTGGGCATCGGGCCTGCTGGGTTTGGTGCTTCGACGTTAGGTGCCTATTCATCGGGTTGCCTTGGCGCATCGTGGGTGTTGGGAGTGGTAGGTAAGGTCCTTGGTCGCCCTCTAGGTGCCATTATGTTATAAACATACGAGCACAAAGAAGATTAGAGTTCTGGGGATTTGATAGAGTGTTGGAAGAAATGATTTATTAATTCGAGCGGTGTCTGCTAGGAATCATTTAGGGCTCTTATTTATTTATCTATTTATTTATTTACGTTAGGGGTATAAGTGTCGAAGCATCGAGACCCCAGGGTCTAGGGTTTTAGGGTTTAGGGTTTGAGGTACCCTTGTTGGATTGTTATCCTTTTACTATATATATATATATTGTTTATTTATTATTACTTTGTTCCTTTATTGTGTTGAGTTTCATACGGTAGTTGAGAAAAATAACGAAATAAATGTAAAGATCATGTATAAAATAAATGCTTGTGAATTTATTGCTTAATAGGGAACTTTATTCGGTACAAGCTGTAGGAATTGCAATGCTATGAATGGTTCGGAAAATAGGAATAGAACAATAAGAATAATGTATCAAATGATCCCTAAGTCTAGGGAGAGTAGGTGGTCGGATCTTCCATGAGGTCGTCCTCATCACTTGAATCCTCAACGGTGCCCGCGCCAAGGGGTCCATGGAACACTGGGCTCGCTGGCCAATTGGGCCCAGTAGCAGGAGCAGGATCAATGGCGGCAACAGGAAGAGGGGCGGATGCAGGGGCAGCGGCAGGCTCAGCAACGGGGCTAGCTACAGGAGGAGCCCCTGGGCTATAAGGGGCATGTGGGAACAGGTCATCAGTCAGGTTAATCAGCTCATTTTTCAAGTTCTCTACTTGAGTCTCTATGTCGTTAGTCTTGGTCCGGAGCTCTGCCTCGCGGATCTGGAGTTCGTTGACTTGAACCTGGAGTTGGGTCAGGTCGTGATGTCCCGCTTCTCCCAGGTTAGTTAGGTGGCCCAAGTTAGCCTCCAATTGTTCTACCCGTAGTTTGAAATTGTTTACGTTTTAAGGGGATTCGAGGTATGCTTCAATCAGTCTCATCAGAAGGTTGATCATATTCACGTTTGGTGTGGCCATCTAATGTTAACAAGGTAGGTTAGAGTTAGAACATGGTGGAAGCGAGATTGGGATATGCAGGAACTTAAATCTACATGCAATATGCAAATGCAAATCCCCTCCCCAAATAAAAATTTAATTTATCCATGTGTTTAAAATAGATTTACTATATGGGTAAAAGTTGGGCCTCTATATTGGACCAAAATTTTTTTTAATAATTCTTTGGCTAAAAAAAAATATTGAGCTAAGTAAGAAAATAAGTTTTTGGGCTAGAAGTAATACAAGTGTTTTTAAAAGTGATACATTTAAAAATAATGCTAGTTTTTAAAATAATGGTTTCAAAATAATAATAATAAAAATAGCTTTAAAATATATTCCGGGCTCTGATACCAACTTGTAACACCCCGGATTTGATAACCGAGGCCGGGATGCCACCGCCACACCTCCCTAGCAAAACACGACATTTCGAGCTCGCCAAGGAGATGCAAGGCTTATGGGTGCTTTGTAATACCCGAGAATTTTACAACATAAATAAATAAATAAATACAATAAATAAATAAATAAATAAATAAATAAAATAAATAAATAAATATAATAAATAAATAAATAAATAAGCAAATAAATCAGCAAATACATTAAATAAATAAATATAGAAGAAATAAGAAATGAAATTAAAAGAGATTTAATTAAACAAAAGAAATTAAAGTTAAATAAGTCGTTATACGGGAACCCAATATAAATGAACTCGAGAATTCGAGCCAAAACGTAACATTCGATCGGAAAGAAATAACGACACGAAATAGGAACCCGAAGAGAGTCCGGAAATTTGAATCCGAGAGCATAGAGGGATAGAAACCCGAAAGAGAGGCGGAAAAGCACGACGAATCGCACGACCCGCCCGGACCGAAGTCCAGGCGTTCGTCGCGCGCTGGCCGCGCGCTAATGGGGCAAAAGGCGCGCCAACCCCGCGCCAAGAGACAGATTCGCCCGTTGCGCGAATTTCTCGCCCGAACGCGGCTTTTTCGACTTTCGGTTGAACGTCTCTCGGCTCAAGACCCTTAGGGTCAGATTTTGGACGCCCTAGGACTTAGCTATCTATAAATAAACCCCCTCGGAGACCCTAAACCCTTTTCAAAACCCTACGACACTCTCTAAACACAAACGTAGTAATCCCGGAGTCAACGGAGGCACCAAGAGACCAAGGCAGCAGCTTTTGAACGAGAATCAAAGGATCTCCGACGTGTGGTAAGTTCTAGTCCATCAGATTCTTCTTAGTTTCAATCCAAAAACGGATTCTAACCCCGTCTCTTTCCTTTCTACACCTCGAATTGGATCTAGAACGTAGAACCCGACGAACGGAGAGGAGAAACGGTGAGCTGGAAGCCACGCCTTCGAAATAGACATCCCGGACGTTCACAAATCAGTAAGTTAACTCTTACATGGTTTTGGGAGGAATTAAAACGTTCGAAACTAAAAGATTTAACAAGAAATCGTAAATATGCCAACTTATGTTTTCTACCGACGCAACAGATTTGATGAATTTTTCCGAACCTTAAGACGACTTCAAACGGAAAAACTTAAAACACAAAAAACATTCCTAAGGCTTAGATCTATCAACTGTAAAATATTCAGAATTTTTAGAGACGATTTGATATGTGAAAACCAACCGAAACCGAACTGCTTGAATCTAGATCTTGAAATTCTTGACAGAATTTAGGTCTGATCTTGATCACGTTTTTGACATAGGTTCCAGACCGATTTAGATCTTTGGTCGAACATGAAAGTTGTAGATAATTGTCTTACGATGGCCTCTGTAAAATTTCATCAAATTTGGAGTTGAATTGCTATGGTAGAATTCGAAATCTTTAAACTGTGACATATGAAATTCGGACAGAATCGTACTTCTGTGAAAATTGGTGTTTTTGACCTATTTTGGTATCTCGGATTGAAAAAGTTAAAACACAAAAGTTGTAGATCTCGATGTGTTTGAGTCAGTCATGAAAATTTGGAATTTTTTGAATTAAATCTGATTTTAGACAAATTTTAGAGTAAACTGTGGTTTACCGGAAATCAAATCTTGAAATCTTGTTGAAACATGAAATTAACCTTTAGGGTTGAAATGAGTTGAGACATTACTGTTAAATAAATATAATTGAGATCAGATTTTTAAAATTAAATCCCCTTACAAACTTGATAAATTAAAATTAGGGGTGAGTGCTCTGAAGGGTGCCCCCTAACGATTCACTTCGTGCCTTAATGGACGATGGTGACCCCGCGCGCTAAACTTGAGATATGATATTGCCAAAATGGCGAGATATAGAGCCTACACTCTCGAGAATATCCACATGGGTTTCCCGAGGCTCCGGAGTAGTACTGGGTATGGCTGATACGGTTGCGGCCGCCGGGCTACCGGCTAAACTTGTTGACATCGCGATGCTATCGTGAAACTTTGAAATACGAATCTGGGATGTAATGGGGATATTAAATTAAATTAAATTAGATTAAATTATGCTTGTTGTCCAATTAAATTACTTAAATGCTTTATTTAAATTATAATTCATGCGAGATGTGGTGTTAAATCAAGCTCTGAAATGAATTATGCTATTGGATAGTTGATTGAATATTATGCTATTATCATGCTTTTATCTAATTATTAAAATTAATGGCTTTTAAACCCTACGATCATGCATGGGTTAACTTACTCAGCAAGTTGTGTTGACCAAACCATTTTTATTCTCTTTTCTTACAGAATATGTAGAGTGAACATGAGCACTTCATACATGGGAACTTATCTTTTGGGGAAAAACATTATTTTGTTTTTAAATTCGTACTTTAGACTATATTATGAACGGGCCTGTTTAACCCGTGTTTTGGCCATGTCGGCCCTATTTACATTTTCCGCTGCAATACTATACTTAAATATTATTTCCGCTGCGCTATGATATTATTATTTTCGAACTATATTGTATGGGTTGTTTGAATGCTTTAAATGTTTTCAATACTGCAATACCTAGCATTGCATCTCTTTAGTAAGCCGGAGAAACCGTGTCTTACTAGGGAGGTGTGGCGATGACACCCCGACCTGGGTTATCAAAAACCGGAGTGTTACATGCTTAAAAGATTTAAATAAAAATATTGAGTAAATATTGAGTCCGGAATAATAATAATTAATCTTAAAATACGAGATAATCATCATCCATGCACGCAATAGAGTAAATAATGCAGCGGAAAGTAATCGCGCCAACATGGCCAAAACTCGGGTTTAACAGGCCCGATTTAAACAGTGTTAAAATGCAAGAAATGAAAGTGTTCACGAAAAGTTTTCCCCCAATGCATGAGCATGCATCACTCGACATACTCTGTAAAAGAAAAATAGCAACGGGATTATCAGTATAAAAATATATCGAGTAAATCAATTCCTAACAAAACAATTAAGGGGTTTCATGTGTTTAATTAAAAATTAGATTTTTCATGCATAACTGAAAATAATTTAAAATTAATAGATTACTTGCAGCGGAAGACCATGATCATTATACAAGACTGGAGTACGAAATTTCAAGGTATAATTTAAAAGCATAATTTAAAAGCGTGGTAAATAAATACAATTTAATTAAATACACGCACGAGTCTTTTACTATTATCCCGCTAACTAAGAAGAGGACACCATAACAGGGAGATCACTAACGAGGCAATCTTGAATCATTGGACCACTAACGAGGCAGTCCAAATAAATGGGAGACCACTAACAAGGCAGTCTCAATAATCGTATGACCACTAACGAGGCAGTCCAAATAAACACAGCGCGCGAGACCACTAACGAGGCAATCTCAGATAGTAGGGAGACCACTAACGAGGCAGTCTCAAAATAATAGTATGAAGATCGGCTCAGCCTAGTGAACGGGATTTTTTGAAAGTTTATGTTTCGTCGTAAACAAGAGATTCGATATCCCAATTCATAGTTCGAGTTTTCTCATGTTCGAAAAATCCAATTCGTCACAGATTACGCCCTTTTAAATTAAAAATTCATCTTTTAATAAAAAATTCTAAAATTTACACAGTAGCTCAAGAACACCTATACAAACAACTTTCATGTTTCAAGTTTTCGGAAATAAGGTTTCGAAGTGGGTCGAATTTCGAGTTTATTGCAAGAAAAGTTTTCTACTAGAAAGGCCAAATCCGACACAGTCTAGTCCAACACAGATAAAAAATTCAATTCAAGTCCAATTAATCCGAAATTTTTACAGGTTGTAGATGACACCTTATTGAACAACTTTTGTGTTTTAAGTTATTGGAAATAATGAGATTCAAGTGTTCAAAAATCGCTCACAAAACACCGCCCACGCATGATTTTAAAAATTGGTGTGACACAGTTTCAGATTTCGTTCGTTTTAGCATATCAAATAAACTTCAAAATTTATGAAATTTTATATGCATGATCTAGACATAAATATCTACAACTTTTTTTTTTTTTTATAAATGTAAGTTTGGTTCGGTCTAGAAATGGAAGAAAAACATGCATCAATTCGAATCATAAAAAATGTCAAGGTTTCGAGCGTTCGATTTTTACACAGTAACTTTACGTCACGTTTTGGGGTATCAAATCTTTATTGAAATAACTAAAATTTTGACACAAGGTAGATCCCGGTCTTATGAACAAACTCTATGTTGAAAAGTTTTTGGTTTGAATTCCCGAAGATAGGGTTTTAGCCGATTTACTGAATTTGGTCGAAAAGAGGGTCTTTGAAATCCAATCTTAGTTACGAGTCTAGATCTTTTATTTTAAACGACAAGGAACCACAAATATTGTAGAGTAAGGTCTTGACTTAGTGAAACTTTTGACAATTTCGTCACACGAGTATTTCTAAAATATCCCAGGTTAAATTTATTAAATGGAAAGAGTTATGATTCGTGGGAAAGGGGTTTAAGGATATATTCAACTTTTTATTACTCATGAGAGTAAACTTTGAGTTCAAGTGGCATTACGAACCTCCCCGGCATGGAATCTCTGACAATTTCATGCCTTGAAGATCCTTGCCATGAAACTTTTGACAAGTTCTCTCTTCATGAGTATTTTCTGAAAAATCGTAATCCTGGTTTTCAATTTTATTTAATGAAGTCAATTTATGATGGCGGAGTAGGATTAGGGATATATTTATAGGTTGTCATGTTTTTATTACTCGTGTTAAGAAACTGTGGCCCGAAAGCGCACGGTGTCAAAAATTGCAGTAATTTATAGTAAGACCGGATCGTTCACTGGAGGATGTGCGATAGAAGCAGGGCCCACGTCGTTTACTAAGATTTTCCACTCGGTTACTCAATTCAAGTTTGTGTTTGACTATCAACTACTTGACAGAATTTAAATCTAAACTATGAAAGCGATTAAATGAAGCAGATAAAGCTATTCTAAAGAGTGAGTTAATTTAATCTAGGAAAGCAATAAAATTATTCTAAGAAAGCGGTTAAAATTATCCTAAGAAAGCATATTTAAAATGAGACAGAATGGACAGAAAGAAGATAATAAAGATTGGACAAGATTCAGATGAAACACAATTAAACTTCCATTTTAATACACAGATCTTAGCTTGGGATAATCCATCAATTAGCTAATTCTCATGCTCTCTGTACCATGTTCCCTTTAACAGACAGGTACTTACAGTCAGAGTTTACATGCTCTTAAGGCAACAAATTCTAAGATACCACAGACTCACAACTGCTCCCGTCAGAGCGTGTCATTTATCTATGCTGGACAAGCAACACCTGACAAATCATTTATTGAAGTGTCAAGTACTGCTATCATTCCCCCATGTCACACCCAAAGATTCTAATCAAGCCCTGAACTATCCCTTAACTCTCAGTCCTAGTAGCAGTTACACAACTCTCAATACAACCGAGTGACCTCTAAAGAAAGCAGTTAAAAGAAAGCGGTAAAGAAAGCATTTAAAATCCTATCACTCGGAGGTTTTTGAAAGTCTGACCCTGGTAGTAAAAGAAAGCCCCCAGTCAGAATGACTGGGTGTGGATCAAGAATTCCCTAATCTCAGTGAACCGCTCGCAGTGTTCACTTCCCTTCGGGTGGTTATGAGACACAAACTAATGAAACGAACTAACAAATTAGTTTGTTCCGGATGCACTCACTCAGGACTCAAAAATAGGCTTTGGCAGAAGAGGATAGCAGTTGAAAGGAACTCAACCCTATCTTAGAAAATAACCAAGGCCTATGTATTGTTTCTCTAGAATTATCTAACACACTGTATTTGAGTCCAAGTGGACCCCATCTCGGTGTGATAGTTAAGACTAAATTTCCAATACACAGCAATTTTGGAAAATAATAGATGTTTGAAAATCATTCCCTAAACAGGTACTAGACTCTCAATTAAAACACAGATCCTTTCAGTCTAGGTGAGACCTAATCGCTGACTCTGCTTCTAATTTCCCAAAATCGACCCCCAGTCGGATATGAATTAGTCATAACTAAGAAATTTATCCCTTACTCAGATCCGGATTTTGTAAATGAATTTTTGTTGGAAGTTTAGTATGAGTCATCTGATTAAAATCAAGACTTCTATGTCCAAGGGAAGGATCCCAAAATAATATTGACCACAATATCTACATAATAATATCATGTATAATTTTATAGAGAAGTGTAAAATTAAATAACCCAAAATATAAGGTGGGTGATAATGGCCAAAATTGACCATTATTTTCAATCCATTTCCGTGTCTTAAGCGGGCATTTGATCGCATTCCGGTCTTACATTAAGTAAGAAAGCAGTCGAATTGGACTGATTTATGCATAATTGTAAAAATAATAAGCTGGTATGAAAAAGACATAAATATGTAATTTTATTGCATATTTATGTTAGAAAAATCCAAAAACATGAGAAAAAGAAAAGGAAACAAAAAGATGGGAAAAAGATAGAAAAGCCCACAAAAAGAATATTTTCGGCCCATTTGGCCCAATCCAGCAGACCCAGGAAGACCTTTGTCGCGGAAGCCCTTGGCGCGATGCAGTGTTCCGCGACAAAGGCATACTCCGCGACCAACTGGCGCCAAATGAAGAGGAGACCAGCCAAGCCCCTGGCGCGATGACCCTTGTCGCGATGGCATGCTCCGCGACAAAGGTCCATTCCGCGACCAAGATGCACAAATAGAGACACAAGACCCAGTCGAGAAGCCTTGCCACATGCAGTGTGTTCCGCGACCAACTTGATGTTCCGAGACAAAGCTGTGATGTGTGTGATGTCTTAAGACACAATGGGCTAGAATCAAGGCCCATGGGCTTAGGGTTACACTTCTATAAATATGAGGTGTCTCCCATGAGCTAAGGGTTGAATAGTTGGAAGGTTGAAATTTTGTTAGAAGTTCTTGAAGGCAAGCAGTAGGAGTTCTCTCTTAGGTAGAGTAGTTTAGGTTTATTTTCATGTATTATTTAATTTTTGCACTTAGTTTAGCTTAGATTAGTGTTTTACTGTTCACAGTGCTTAGATAGCCATTTTTATACTATGTTTTGTTTTCTAAACTCTTGTTTTAGGGTTTGTAATACCCAAATCATGGGTATTGACAATACCTCTTCAATAATATGGGAAAACATTCATCATTTGTGTCCCAAATCATGAAATGGGTCTCACACCCCATGGATTTATGCTTTCTTTTTCATTTTGGGGTCATTTGACCCCTATTTTGTTATTTTTATGTTTACTGTTGGCATATTATGGATAATGTTGTGTGGATGTGTGATCAAACCCTAGATTAGGACTCATGCTTTATTTTAATATCCTGCCCTTCCTTGTTATTTTTGTTTAAGCATGTTCTGCTTTATTTTGAATGTCTCTTGCTTATTTTTAGCTTAGAATAGCTTTTTGATCTGAAATAGGGTGAGATCACGCTGTTTGCATGCCACTGTTCATTTCTGCTTTTTCTGACTTCTGTCCTGAACCACCTTGGGCGCCAACCGCCTTCTGGCGCGGAACCACGTTCCGCGACAGAGTGGCTGTTCCGCGACCAAGGTGTTTCAAGACACTTGTCTCCATATTTAAAACCCTTTGTCGCGGAATACCTTGTCGCGGAGCCACGTTCCGCGACAAAACTGTCCATGCATAGCGACAAAGGAGCCAAACTCTTGCATTTTGTCCTCATGGCTTCCTGTCGCGGAATCATCTTGTCGCAGAGCCACGTTCCGCGACAAAATCCCATTCCGAGACAGAAAAATTATGCCATGATTCCTTAATCTTTGAACACCTTGTCGCGGAACACCTTGTCGCGGAATCACGTTCCGCGACAAAATCTCCATGCATAGCGACAAAGGTTCAAATGCTTTAGAATTTTATGAAAACACTTTGTCGCGATGACACCCTTGTCGCGGAACCACGTTCCGCGACAAAACCTTGCATAGCGACAAAGAAGCGTTATGCTGCCAAAAATTCTAAAAACTTGTCGGGATGTCCATGTCGCGGATCTCGGTCCGCGACAGAATTTATGATATCGCGACAAAGGTTTCTCTCTCTATTTGATCTCAAACAAATTTCATTCTCTCCCTATTTTATATTGCAACACTCACATCATAGCCCCACGGGTTAGGATGTAACATTCTGGAATTGCAATATAGGGTGTTATGCTGCCCAAATTTTGATTCTCCATTTGCATCACCTAACTGATTGAACCCTTGACTCATTAATGATTAAAGATGGAGATTAGCAATAATCAAACTTCAACAATCATCACGATTAAAGGACCTTTGTTCAATTGCCATTAAAACATTCTTGTATAAACAAAATCTTGATGGCTTAAACAGATAATCTGGACTGTAGTTAATTATGGTAGGAAGGATTATTTAAGACCATGACATGTGGACCCGATCCACAACCTTGCATGAGAAACCAATGTCTCTCATACAATGGATCTTCTTTTGCTTCTTATTTATTTTGTCTTTGTGTGTTGTGTGGAACCATTAGTAAAGAATACATCAGAATAATGTTGGCGGGTACTCCCTCATGGATAACTAGCTCGTATTCTGGGTATTAGTTACTAATTGTTAGTTTGCATGGTCTGAATGGCTGTCAGTGGAAGCCTTGGCGGTTCGCCCATCTGGGGTTATAATAGCTGCTCGACTGACTTCCATCCAGATACAGTTTTATTTTTGTTATCTAAATTTCCAAACCCAAATTTCAATCTGTGGTGGGAGTCAGTTGGCATCAGTCAATGCCAACTGATGATCATTATAGAAGGGAAGCATGTAGGTTTTTATCCGAATTCACAGACAGTGGAGGCCCAACTGGTGTTGACACCACCATTACAGGGTCTAAACTGTCTAAATTCGCTCCATCCGAGTGATTGGGAAATTGGACAGTAGATGTTTACAGTCCACCTGATCATTCTGCCATTATTTTGGTACCTTAACCACTCCAGTCTGTGTTTCACCTTCTGTCTAGACCCGCTTCTATATTTTGGGTCAATTAATTTTACACTTCCATATATCCTTATGCTTGATAATATTATGTACTGTTGTGGTCTGTAATTATTTTGGGATCCTTCCCTTGGACAATAGAAGTCTAGATCTTAAACAGATATTGCTTTATAAACTTCCAACAAAAACTTCTTTATAAAATCCGGATCTGAGTAAGGGATAAATTCTTCAGTTATGACTAATTCATATTCTGTCAAGGGTTATATTTTGGGAATTAAGAAGCAGATTCAGCGATTAGGTCTCATCTAGACTGAAAGGGTCTGTGTTTTAACTGAGAGTCTAGTACCTGACAGGGAATGATTTTCAAATCCATTATTTTCCAAAATTGCTGGTTGATGGAAATGTAAGATTAGGTGCTACACCGAGATGGGGTCCACTTGGATTCAAATACAGTGTAGTAAATAATCTTAGAGGAACATCATTCAGGCCTTGGTTATTTTCCAAGATAGGGTTGAGTTTTCTTTCAACTGCTATCTTCTTCTGCCAAAGCCTACTTTTGAGTCCTGAGTGAGTGCATCCGGAACGAACTAATTTATTAGGTCGTTTCATTAGTTTGTATCTCATAATCACCCGGAAGAAAGTGAACACACTAGTGGTCCACTGAGAGCCGGGAATTCTTGATCCATACTCCTTCATTTTGATGGGGAGCTGTCTTTTACTACCAGGGTCAGATTTTCAAAACCTCCGAGTGATAGGATTTTAAATGCTTTCTTTACCGCTTTCTTTTAACCGCTTTCATTAGAGGTCACTCGGTTGTATTGGGAGTTGTGTAACTGCTACTAGGATTGACAGTTAAGGGATAGTTTAGGGCTTGATTCAAATCTTTGGGTGTGACATGGGAGAATGATAGTGGTACTTGGCATTTCAATAAATGATGTGTCGGGTGTTGCTTTTCCACCACAGATGAAGTAACATACCCAGGCCAGGGCAGTCACGAATCTGTGGGATCTTAGAATTTGCGGTCTTAAGAACATGTAAACTCGTATTGCAAGTACCTGTCTGTTAAAGGGAAAGCCTTATTGAGAGCATGAGAATTAGCTATCTGATAGAATTATCCCAAACAAAGATCTGTGTATGAAAATGGAAGTTTAATATTGTTGTATTTTGCTCTTGTCCAACTTTCATTCTTTTCTTCCTGTCCTTTCTGTCCGCATTGTGACTCAACTTCACGGTTGGCACAATGCTCCTTTTCCCTGCTTTCGTAGATAATGTTTACTGCATTCCTAGAATAATTCTTATCCGCCTTCTAGAATAGATTTATTTGCTTTGTAGATTAATTTAACTGTTTTCTAGATCTAGTTTAAATTCCCGTCAGTAGATATTAATCATCTTTCAAACCTATTGAGCAATACAAATGGAAAATCTAGTAAAACGACGTGGGACCTGCTTCTATCGCACATCCTCCAGTGAACGATCCGGTCTTACTATAAATTACTGCAATTTTTGACACCGTGCGCTTTCGGGCCACAGTTTCTTAAACACGAGCAATAAAAACATGACTACTTATAAGTATATCCCTAATCACAACACCGCCATCATAAATTGGTTTCATTAAATAAAACTTAAACCAGGATCATGATTTTTCGGAAAATACTCATGTAGTGGGAACTTGCCAAAAGTTTCATGGCAGGAACTCTCATGGCAAGAATTGATGAGAAGTATCATGGCATACTTGCCGGGGATCCTCAGTGTGACAGGCTGAAGGTCAACCTATCCCGGTTATGCCATGAGATTTGTCAACATTTCATGACAGGGAGGACCACAGCGCCATTTGAAATTAACGCACCACACTTGAGTAATAAAAAGACTAACAATCTTGATGTATCCCTAAACCCTTTCCCGTGAATCATAACTCTTTTCTTGTAATAAATCTAACCTGGTGTATTTTAGAAAAAGCTCGTGGGACGGAAATTGTCAAAAGTTTCATGGCGCCGTTGCCGGGGGGGATGCAGCGCCGTTTTATTTAGAGAATTACATTCCTCATTGCTCCTAGAGTAGCCTATACATATAATTATAAATATTCACCTTCAGAACCACTTCTAACCTGGGGATTGTACAGGTACTGTCATTATTGAAGCCGTTGTTCTATGCAAAGGAGGAAGCAGACGCCAGCCGAGATCCCGTTTAATTCAGAGATAGAAAAGACAGCTCGACGTCTTAGGGCGGAGACTAAACGAAGAAGGGAACGGGAACGACAGGCATTACTTTCACCAAGCACCAGCAGCGATATCTCCGAAATGGCAAACCCTGACATCCCACCAATCATTCAACCCAATCCCCCACTTCACAACATTGAGGAAGATCCCGAAGATGCTGATCATGATGATTTGGATGATCCCCCTCCCCAGATCATACAAGGAGGTGGGAATCCACCAAACATGGACCAGCAGCACTTCGAGGCACCCCCTCCCAACCCGAACCAAAACCCACCAAACAACCAAAACCAACCAAATCAGCAAAATTTCCCAAACCAACAGAATCAGCAATACCATAACCCCCATCAGAATCCTCCGAATCCGAATGATTTCAATGATCCGAGGAACTATTTCATGCCTCAGAACTACTACCCACAGCAGTACCAAGGCGGGCCTGAGAACAACCATCAAGCAGCAGCTGCTGCTGATTACATGCAGCCGATTTTAGAACCATATCTGAACATTCCTGGACAAGCTCCATTCTTGGCCAGGAATTTCGAACTTAAACCGGCCCTAATCAATCTAGTCCAGAGCAACCAGTTTGCCGGAGCAAGTCATGAAGATCCCCATGATCACCTGCAAACCTTCCTAGAATTGTGTGACACGATCAAGAATCGTGATGTACCCGCAAACACTATTCGACTAAGGCTATTTCCCTTCTCTCTGACAAGCGGAGCACGAACATGGTTCAAGTCACTGCCCGTAAATCAGAAGTCTACATGGGAAGATGTGATCAGAAACTTCCTAGCAAAATACTTCCCGGAGTCCAAGGTGGATGAATGCCGCTCCAAAATTGCGGAATTCAAGATGAAACCAGACGAGTCCTTGTATGATGCAAAGGAAAGATTCTTCAACCTACTCAGAAAGTGTCCTCAACATGGCTTCCATGACTGGGAGAGACTGAGAAAGTTCTACAGTGGTCTGACCCCAGCATGGAAATCCATGCTTGATGCTGCCGGTGGTCAACATTTGCTCTACATACCGATGGACCAAGCCTGGGCAAAGATTGAAGCCATGAGTGTCAACCGTTCTGTTCTAACTGATGATGGTAATCCCACTCCCCCTCGTGGTTTGTGTGTTGTAGGTACAGTAGAGAAGTCAGACATTGAAAAGCTTCAAGAGCAAGTGGCAGCGTTGTCTGTAAATCAAGGAGTTGGAAGTTCTGCGCAGGGACAGCAAACTGATGTGATCTGTGGACTGTGTCAAGGTGCTCATGCAACTGACACATGCGAGCAAGTCACAGCAGAGAGCTGTAACTATGCAGGAGCTTTTCCAAATAGACACCCGAATTTGTCTTATTCAAACAACAACGCCTTGAACTCACATCTCTTGAATAAGCCACAGCAACAGCAGTTCAACCCTCAACAGAATCAGGGATTCAACCAGAACAGGGGCCAACATTTTCAGAATCCAGGTTTCCAACCTCAGATCCAGCAGAGGCCGCCTCAGAATTTCCAGAACTTTCAGCCCAATCAGAGTTTCCAGCCTCAGTTTGTCCCAAACCAAGGCCAGTGGAATCAAAATCAGCATCAGAATCAGAATCAGAATCAAAAGCCTCCTTCAAGGCTTGAGAATCTGATGACCGATTTCATCACTAGTCAGAAGGAGATCAACAATCAACTGCAAGCCTCCATCAGAAATGTGGAGACCCAAGTTACACAGATGGCTAATGAGATGCAGAAAAGGGACAAAGGAACATTGCCTAGAACTGCGGAAAAGAACCCGCAATGCAAGGCAATAACCTTGAAATCTGGGAGAGTACTAGCTGGACCAAAGGGAGCGGATACTGGAGCGGAATTTGAAGAAGATGATATTGTTGACAATGCTGGTAAGGAAGCTGATAATGGGAACGAAGCAGAAAAAGAGACAGCCAAATTGCAGACTGAAGCTGCGCCTGAAACGGCTGAACCAGATAAGGGTACAGGTGAAGGTACAACTTCCTTCCCTTCACCACCAAAAATTGCTAATAACAAGTACATGCCCAGGATTCCTTATCCTGCGCGGCTTAAAAATAAAGAACATGATCTTAAATTCAAGAAATTTCTGCAACGATTAAAGTCTGTAGAGATAACCATTCCTCTCACAGAAATGATTTCCGAAATGCCCATCTATGCTAAGTTCTTGAAAGAATTGATTTCAGGAAAAAGGCAGGTTGAGCAGGAAGAGGTAATTATTCTCAACAGCACATGCAGTGCCATTGTTCAGAGGAGAATGCCTGAAAAGAAAGAGGACCCCGGGTGTTGCACACTTCCAGTACAATTCGGGAAGGCCAAAGTGAGCATGGGGCTTTGTGATTTAGGATCAAGCATCAATGTGATGCCACTAGCTATGGCCGTTCGCCTTAAGCTTGGAGAAATTCAACCGATCAAGATGAGACTGCAGCTTGCAGACAGATCGATCACTCAGCCCGTAGGAATCCTCAAGGATGTTGTGGTCAAAACCGGGCAGGTTCTTTTCCCGGTCGACTTCATCGTCCTCGACATTGAAGAGGATTCTGAAATGCCGCTTATCCTTGGACGCCCATTTCTAGCCACTGGTGGTGCACTGATTGACGCCAAATCCGGAAAAGTCACCTTAAGGGTCGATGGCGAGGAGATCATCTTTGATATGGAGAAATTGCAGAAATTTCCGAATGACAGTTCTTGTTTTTCATTTGAAAATGTAATAGTTAGGGAAGAGCTTGACTCTGAACTTGATTGTGAAATGATGTTGGATGAATCATCAAAGCAGGTACTGAAGCCTGCTGGCGTGGAGCACAAAGGATGCAAAGCCGTTCACTTCGCCGATCCCGAAACAGGGGATTTGGAGGAATTTGATGGCATGGACTTCCATGAGGACGCCAACCAAGAGGAGGAAGAGGATCCTGTACTGATGCAGGATCCCGAAGGTAAATCTGTTCTCCCACTACCCAATTCTCGCAAACTACTCCCTTCCGTTGAATGTCCACCAGAGCTTGAACTTAAAACATTACCCGATCATCTCAAGTACGCGTTTCTCGCAGAACATAAAAAGTTACCCGTGATTGTTTCAGCTAAGCTCTCTCAAGAGCAAGAAAATGCTCTGGTGGTCGTTCTTAAGAAACATGTACATGCAATAGGTTGGACCATTTCTGATATAAAAGGAATAAGCCCTTCTATTTGCATGCACAGGATTCTAATGGAAGAAGAGTTTAAACCCTCCCGTCAACCTCAGAGGCGATTGAACCCCCTCATGCAGGAAGTGGTAAGGAAAGAAGTTATCAAGCTCTTAGATGCTGGTATAATCTATCCTATCTCTGATAGCAAATGGGTTAGCCCAGTGCAGGTCGTACCCAAACGAGGAGGGATGTGCATAACCAAGAATGAGCAAGGAGAAGAGGTTGCAACCAGGCCAGTGACCGGATGGAGAGTTTGTATCGATTACCGGAAGCTGAACGAGGCCACACGCAAGGACCATTTTCCATTGCCATTCATTGATCAGATGCTTGAGAGGTTGGCAGGGAGAGAGTTTTATTGCTTTTTGGATGGTTATTCTGGTTATAATCAGATTGTTATTTCCAGTGAGGACCATGATAAAACCACTTTTACTTGCCCGTACGGCACTTTTGCCTATCGACGGATGCCTTTTGGTTTGTGCAATGCACCTGCTACTTTTCAAAGATGCATGATGTCTATTTTCTCTGAATTTATCGAAAAATGCATTGAGGTCTTCATGGATGACTTCTCTGTATATGGAGATACGTTCGAAGATTGTTTGACCAATCTTGCTAAGATTTTAAAGAGGTGTGAAGATACTAACTTGGTTTTAAATTGGGAAAAGTGCCATTTTATGGTTACTGAGGGCATAGTGTTAGGTCATCGCATTTCTCGTGCAGGTATTGAAGTTGATCCAGCCAAAGTTTCCATCATTTCCAATCTCCCTCTTCCTAACTCGATCAAATCAGTTAGGAGCTTCTTAGGGCATGCCGGTTTTTACCGGCGATTCATTAAGGATTTCTCTAAAATTGCCAAGCCGCTCACTAATCTGCTTTGTAAAGAAAATCCTTTCTTAATAAATGAAGCGTGTGTCCAAGCCTTTGACACGCTCAAGAAGATGTTGGTTTCTGCACCGATAGTGCAACCACCCGATTGGTCAATACCTTTCGAGGTAATGTGCGATGCTAGTGGTCTCGCCGTAGGCGCAGTTCTTGGACAACATAAGGATGGGAGACACTGCGTAATTCATTACGCGAGTCATGCCCTGAATGAGGCCCAAGTTAACTACACCACAAAAAAGAGATGTATGCTGTAGTCTTCGCGTTTGACAAGTTCAGACAGTACCTAATAGGTACGAAGACCATAGTATACACTGATCATACAGCATTGAGATACTTGTTTAGCAAACAAGATGCAAAACCTCGATTAATCAGGTGGGTACTTCTGTTGCAAGAATTCGACATCATAATAAAAGATAGGCGAGGCCGAGATAATGGTGCTGCTGACCACTTGTCTCGATTAGATAATGATAAAAAGGAAAAAGCCGTCAATGAAGATTTCCCGGACGAACAGTTGTTCGCATTGCATCTGCATAATCAAGCTTGTCCATGGTTTTCCGACATCGCTAACTTCTTGGCATGCGGAGTAACCCCCCAGTTTTCGAACTATCATCAGAGGAATAAGTTCAAACGAGATGTATTAAGTTACTTCTGGGAAGAACCTTATCTCTTCAAACACTGCCCTGATTTAATAATCAGGCGATGTGTGACCGAGCATGAAGCTTATCAAATTGTCAGAAAATGCCATGAATCAGAATATGGAGGTCACCATGGTCCCGCTCGAACGGCCCACAAGGTCCTCGAATGTGGATTTTATTGGCCTCACATCTATGAGGATTGCAGGACATTTGTTAAGGGCTGTGACAGATGCCAAAGATTAGGAAACATCTCCAAGAGGGATGAGATGCCTCAAAAGGGGATTCTCACACTTGAGATCTTTGATGTATGGGGCATTGACTTCATGGGACCGTTTCCACCATCTGGTGGAAACTACTATATCTTGGTAGCTGTCGATTACGTATCCAAATGGGTCGAGGCTGTCGCATTACCGACCAATGATGGTAGCCAAGTCATCAAGTTCCTCAAGAACAACATTTTCAGTCGATTTGGCGTACCTAGGGTGGTGATATCTGATGGAGGAACACACTTTATTAATAAAGGTTTTGAAACTTTAATGAGTAAAAATGGGATCCTCCATAAGATAGGCACGCCTTACCATCCTCAGACTAGTGGTCAAGTCGAAGTATCCAATCGCGAAATCAAACACATACTCGAAGCCACTGTCGGGATAACCCGTAAGGATTGGGCACGTAAGCTCAATGATGCTCTATGGGCATACCGCACGGCATATAAGACTCCCATCGGGATGTCTCCATATAGGCTGGTCTTCGGAAAAGCCTGTCATTTACCCGTAGAGTTAGAGCATAAAGCTTACTGGGCCGTTAAAACGCTTAACTTCGATCCGAAAGTTGCTCAGAGCAAACGTAAGTTGGACCTCAATGAAATTGAGGAAATACGAGCGCAAGCTTATGAAAGCTCTCGAATTTACAAGGAGCGGACCCAGAAGTTGCACGATCGCCGGATCAAACCTAAGTATTTTTATGTTGGTCAACATGTGTTATTGTTCAATACTAGGTTGAAGCTGTTCCCCGGAAAGCTCAAATCTAGATGGGAAGGACCACATGAAGTACTAGAGGTGTTCAAAAATGGAGCTGTCAGGATTCGAACTGGCAGGGGCGATATAGTGGTGAATGGACAACGATTAAAACAGTACCTCGGACAGTTCGATCCGGAGAAAGAAAGCCAAGCAGTGGCAGACCCGGCTTACACTCAATAAGAAACAGCATTTAAAAAAAAAAAAAAAAAAACACAAAAATTTCAGTTTATAATCATATATATATATATAGTATATATTTACAGTATTTATTTCATGGCAAGAAAGTACCCAAAGATCAATTAAACATTTAGAGTACTAAGACTCTAAATGTGAGGATGTTGATATTTGGAGAAAACCTAATGCGTCTTATTTGTCTGTCTTGCAGAAGTTCGGAACCACCAAAAAGAGGAGCAGATAACAGTAACATGGAAAACCAGGTTCTTGGTTGGATTAGTTCTATAAATCTGAGAAAATGTTTTCGGGACTTGAAGAAATTCAATACCCGAAATAAAATTCACAGATAAAAGGGAACTGACCCAACCTAATTTTATGCAAGTGGATTATTTTAATTTTCAGCACAGCATTTTGAATTTACTTGGACTAAACTTATTCAGCCCAAGTCAAATAAAATGGACGCAGGCCCAATACCACACTCGGGCCCAGTCCAAGAAAATTTGAAAATTCAAAATCCTTTGTCGCGGAAGGACCTTTGTCGCGATGTCATGCATCGCGACCAGGCCCTGCTCCGCGACAAACTCCCTTTTTCCTTCTTAACCCTTCCCCACATCTTGTCGCGATGCACCTTGTCGCGGAGCACGACTCCGCGACCAAGCCCTGCTCCGCGACATGACCTGCGTTGACTGTCTCCATACTGAACTTTGCCGCGACCAACCCTCAACTCCGCGACATCTCTAATGTCGCTATGCCTTGTCGCGGAACCTTGTTCCGCGACAAAGTCTCGGATTCCGCGACAAAAGTTCAAGTATTTATACCCCCCCACCCCCTCCAGTTTCTTTTCACCTTCCTCCTGTCATTTCAACTTCTCTCAGTTTCTTCATCTTCTTTTCCCCCATTTTTCTCTCATTCGAACGAACACCACGTGTTCTTCGCACTCTTGCACGCCATTTCTAGGGGAAACTATGGACCGATTTCATGGACTCCTCCCAAACCTTGGACCCGTGCCTAGACCCGAGCCAAGGAGGAGAGGGTAAACCCTGTTTTCACCATGGTCATAGCCCCCATTCGGACCCGTTCTTTTTGCTTTGTTTTGTCTCGTTTTGTTTTTCATTTTGTTGTGTTCTTGGTGTGGTGTGGTTAATATGTGATTTTAACTTTAGAATTTTTGGAAGTGCTCTCGGTTATGAGCACTGTTTTAAAACGTTGAAACCCCATTTTGAAACTGCTAAAGGGTGTTAAAACTGGTAAAGGTTCACAATTTTTGAAGGTTAAAACTGGAAAGAACAAACTGATGAACATTTGGGTATTGTTTGAATATCTTGATGTTATTGGTTTGATTGATCTTGATGTGATGTGCACAGTGTGGGTGGTGTAATAAAGATGGAAGATCTTTTTGGGCACATTTGTTCTCATGTTAGAAATCTCATGGGAATAAATGTTTGTTTGTTTATGGAAACATAGTACAAACACCCAATAGGAAGCTTCCACTTTTAATAAAAGCAACCTTTTAGAAAAAGACAAAAAGAGTTATTTTTGTTTAATATTTGACTTGAGTCTTTTGTTCCCAATGGAGCACTAGTGTGAGTAAGATAGCAGTATTTTGTCACCCAACTGCTATCCTTTTCAAAAATCCAAAATGGGACCACTCACATCCCACTTTTATTAAATAAAACAAGTCAACCATTTTTAAAAAATTAAAAACAGTGTTTGCAAATTTTTTGGATGCTAAAACTGTCCAAACAGTCCAAGCTATCCAGAAACAGCAAATCCGTTCCGCCACGTCTCCATTGCACATTCCAATATTCGAGCATTCCATTTCCACCTATCCATCTCATTCCACTTCCTACAAGTGTCTCGGACTTGTTTAATAAACTGAAAACTTTTGGGCCCTATGGCCCATTAAAAAGATTTTAGGCCCAATGGCCAATTTTATTTTATTTTGGGCTCCTTAGCCCATTTAAAACCAAATATTGTTTACTTGTGCTTTAAATTAAAATTCAAGTCAGAAATTTAGTAATCTCACATCTAGAGCAAAGCTCTAAATGTGAGGATGTTGGTTTCTGAACTAGAATAATTGGTGAAAATTACATAAAAATTGGATTCATCACTTCTTATCTTTTCAGGGGTAATCCTCCCATTCCAGACCCTGCTCCAGAAGGAACCAAGTTGCTGGACTTGCCGGTCGAACTCCTTGGTGAAATTCTTTCCCGGATAGGAGAGGATGAAATCAAGGGGGTGTTTACTGCACAACGTGCATGCAAGAAACTCAGGGATGCTGGGAACCTTACTATCGTGTACAAGCGATGTGAGGTTATCACCTCCACGGTGAAGAGATGGCAAGAAAGGATCCGTCGGCAGAAGGAGAGATTCCTGCAAATATGCACAGCTGCAGGAAACTTCAACCTTCAGCTCATTCCAGCACTCAGGGCATTTGCAGAGGGGAATGAGGAGCGTGCTTGTGAACTGCTACGCCCGGGACTTGAGGACAACCATAAGACATCAATCTTCACCCGCGGATTGATGCTTATGAGTAAGACAGACGAAAGCCAAGTTGAGCAGGGAATCAGAATGATCGACAGGATGGTGACAGATCGATCTGTTTTTCGGTATACGTCCCTCAACGTTCTCGCTTGGATAACTGACAACCCAGACAACCCACAACTGTGGGCAGGCCAAAAAGTCAGAGTCTATTGCCCAGGATGGCATGCACCTCTGAGAAACCGCGATTGGTGCCTGCGTTGTGAGCTTTCCAGCTGTGTCCTCTGGCTCCGATACATGCCCTGAAGGGAGAAGAATGAATCCGAATTTACCTTGCTTTCTCTTAATTCTGCACTAGTAGTAGTAATCTGCAAGGGATTCCTCCTTTTGTGTGTGCAGGTTCGTATTAACTGCACGAGAATCCCTTGCCTCGGATGTATTTATTTGCTTTCCCTAAAATTGGAACTCAGCTTTTGAGACCACTGAACAAATTTTTACTTGCTTTCCTTTTCGAAAAGATGTCTGTACAGTCCAAGATGAATAAGTGACTGTCAGACCAAAAATATGCTGTTGACATACTCAGTATGTCAGCAGTGCCTCTTTACTGCTTTCAATTAAATAACCAGCAAAAATATGCATAAACTTGCTCTAAATTCACAGGTTGAATTTAGGCTTATGATTGAATCTTCAGACTTTCAAATTGGGATAATATAATTGAAGACATGCATGAAATGAATTCCTGAGGTTTTGAGCTTATTGGGTAATAAATCTGCATGTTAGAGATTTCGATTGAATAAATTGTTAGAATTAAGCTTGGATTGAATTTGCGAATATTGTATGACATGAATCAACCCAACCTCGTGAGATTTGAGCCATGAGTCACGTTTACTCATTTATTTTCTTTGATGTGTGAATCATTTTGATTAAAGGAAACTAGAACTTGCAATTGGGACCGATTCAAGACCAAGCCATATTCCCGAAATCGAGCATGTGATCGAGGCACCTAGAAAACCCAAATTTTTGGCCTTCTTTTGAAATCCAAACCCAAAAATATTTCCCTTTAGGATTAACCAATTTGAGCCTATAAGCCTAATTTTTCTTTGAAGCCCTCTATATTATTCCTAGCCTTATAAAAAGACCAAGAAATTCAAACCCAAGTGTGCAGGAATGAATTCTATCAAAGGCATTAAACTTATGATCATCAATCCATGTAAATCGGTATTCTATAAACCGATTCAAAAAAAAAAAAAAAAAGTTGAATGCCATTCAACACAAATAAATTGCGAATGACTAGCAATTAGACAATTAGACAATAGTCTAATGTCATGCAAAAGAAAACCAAAAAGAGGGAAACATTGATGATCATGAATTTTAAATAAAAATGCCAAGTTATGATGGAATTAATTCTTGCCACTTCTTAGCCCAATAATTCCCCTTTCCTACCTAATGTTACAACCGTATGCCCCGTTATAACCCTTAAATAAGACCTCGTGATCTTGATTTGAAGAAATGAGCCGGTGGCGAGTTGGTCTGATTGCAAGCTTATGGGATAATTTAATTAAATGAGATTTTGAGCGTTCATGATTAAACCCCAATTGAGAGTGAGTGAATTTTCCGATTCTCTTATATGTGAGGCTTTGTCTTATTACACATGTTCATGTCATCCTCTAATTCTCATCCCTAATCTTTGCATTCTTCAAACATGATATTCATAAAGGATTGATAATAATGTTTGATTTGTAGGCCTGATATAGTGAGCAAGTATCATTTCATTAAACACTGCAATCAAGGGAGTTTAATACTTGTAATCTTTGATTGTCTTATCCCAAATCCAAAAAGGATGTGATTTATGAAGCCACGAAAATGAATTGAATATGTAGAGTCCGTGTTCTTACGAACATTGACTCTGACTGCTCGGGGACGATCAGTATTAAATGTGAGGATGTTGATAATGGCCAAAATTGACCATTATTTTCAATCCATTTCCGTGTCTTAAGCGGGCATTTGATCGCATTCCGGTCTTACATTAAGTAAGAAAGCAGTCGAATTGGACTGATTTATGCATAATTGTAAAAATAATAAGCTGGTATGAAAAAGACATAAATATGTAATTTTATTGCATATTTATGTTAGAAAAATCCAAAAACATGAGAAAAAGAAAAGGAAACAAAAAGATGGGAAAAAGATAGAAAAGCCCACAAAAAGAATATTTTCGGCCCATTTGGCCCAATCCAGCAGACCCAGGAAGACCTTTGTCGCGGAAGCCCTTGGCGCGATGCAGTGTTCCGCGACAAAGGCATACTCCGCGACCAACTGGCGCCAAATGAAGAGGAGACCAGCCAAGCCCCTGGCGCGATGACCCTTGTCGCGATGGCATGCTCCGCGACAAAGGTCCATTCCGCGACCAAGATGCACAAATAGAGACACAAGACCCAGTCGAGAAGCCTTGCCACATGCAGTGTGTTCCGCGACCAACTTGATGTTCCGAGACAAAGCTGTGATGTGTGTGATGTCTTAAGACACAATGGGCTAGAATCAAGGCCCATGGGCTTAGGGTTACACTTCTATAAATATGAGGTGTCTCCCATGAGCTAAGGGTTGAATAGTTGGAAGGTTGAAATTTTGTTAGAAGTTCTTGAAGGCAAGCAGTAGGAGTTCTCTCTTAGGTAGAGTAGTTTAGGTTTATTTTCATGTATTATTTAATTTTTGCACTTAGTTTAGCTTAGATTAGTGTTTTACTGTTCACAGTGCTTAGATAGCCATTTTTATACTATATTTTGTTTTCTAAACTCTTGTTTTAGGGTTTGTAATACCCAAATCATGGGTATTGACAATACCTCTTCAATAATATGGGAAAACATTCATCATTTGTGTCCCAAATCATGAAATGGGTCTCACACCCCATGGATTTATGCTTTCTTTTTCATTTTGGGGTCATTTGACCCCTATTTTGTTATTTTTATGTTTACTGTTGGCATATTATGGATAATGTTGTGTGGATGTGTGATCAAACCCTAGATTAGGACTCATGCTTTATTTTAATATCCTGCCCTTCCTTGTTATTTTTGTTTAAGCATGTTCTGCTTTATTTTGAATGTCTCTTGCTTATTTTTAGCTTAGAATAGCTTTTTGATCTGAAATAGGGTGAGATCACGCTGTTTGCATGCCACTGTTCATTTCTGCTTTTTCTGACTTCTGTCCTGAACCACCTTGGGCGCCAACCGCCTTCTGGCGCGGAACCACGTTCCGCGACAGAGTGGCTGTTCCGCGACCAAGGTGTTTCAAGACACTTGTCTCCATATTTAAAACCCTTTGTCGCGGAATACCTTGTCGCGGAGTCACGTTCCGCGACAAAACTGTCCATGCATAGCGACAAAGGAGCCAAACTCTTGCATTTTGTCCTCATGGCTTCCTGTCGCGGAATCATCTTGTCGCGGAGCCACGTTCCGCGACAAAATCCCATTCCGAGACAGAAAAATTATGCCATGATTCCTTAATCTTTGAACACCTTGTCGCGGAACACCTTGTCGCGGAATCACGTTCCGCGACAAAATCTCCATGCATAGCGACAAAGGTTCAAATGCTTTAGAATTTTATGAAAACACTTTGTCGCGATGACACCCTTGTCGCGGAACCACGTTCCGCGACAAAACCTTGCATAGCGACAAAGAAGCGTTATGCTGCCAAAAATTCTAAAAACTTGTCGGGATGTCCATGTCGCGGATCTCGGTCCGCGACAGAATTTATGATATCGCGACAAAGGTTTCTCTCTCTATTTGATCTCAAACAAATTTCATTCTCTCCCTATTTTATATTGCAACACTCACATCATAGCCCCACGGGTTAGGATGTAACATTCTGGAATTGCAATATAGGGTGTTATGCTGCCCAAATTTTGATTCTCCATTTGCATCACCTAACTGATTGAACCCTTGACTCATTAATGATTAAAGATGGAGATTAGCAATAATCAAACTTCAACAATCATCACGATTAAAGGACCTTTGTTCAATTGCCATTAAAACATTCTTGTATAAACAAAATCTTGATGGCTTAAACAGATAATCTGGACTGTAGTTAATTATGGTAGGAAGGATTATTTAAGACCATGACATGTGGACCCGATCCACAACCTTGCATGAGAAACCAATGTCTCTCATACAATGGATCTTCTTTTGCTTCTTATTTATTTTGTCTTTGTGTGTTGTGTGGAACCATTAGTAAAGAATACATCAGAATAATGTTGGCGGGTACTCCCTCATGGATAACTAGCTCGTATTCTGGGTATTAGTTACTAATTGTTAGTTTGCATGGTCTGAATGGCTGTCAGTGGAAGCCTTGGCGGTTCGCCCATCTGGGGTTATAATAGCTGCTCGACTGACTTCCATCCAGATACAGTTTTATTTTTGTTATCTAAATTTCCAAACCCAAATTTCAATCTGTGGTGGGAGTCAGTTGGCATCAGTCAATGCCAACTGATGATCATTATAGAAGGGAAGCATGTAGGTTTTTATCCGAATTCACAGACAGTGGAGGCCCAACTGGTGTTGACACCACCATTACAGGGTCTAAACTGTCTAAATTCGCTCCATCCGAGTGATTGGGAAATTGGACAGTAGATGTTTACAGTCCACCTGATCATTCTGCCATTATTTTGGTACCTTAACCACTCCAGTCTGTGTTTCACCTTCTGTCTAGACCCGCTTCTATATTTTGGGTCAATTAATTTTACACTTCCATATATCCTTATGCTTGATAATATTATGTACTGTTGTGGTCTGTAATTATTTTGGGATCCTTCCCTTGGACAATAGAAGTCTAGATCTTAAACAGATATTGCTTTATAAACTTCCAACAAAAACTTCTTTATAAAATCCGGATCTGAGTAAGGGATAAATTCTTCAGTTATGACTAATTCATATTCTGTCAAGGGTTATATTTTGGGAATTAAGAAGCAGATTCAGCGATTAGGTCTCATCTAGACTGAAAGGGTCTGTGTTTTAACTGAGAGTCTAGTACCTGACAGGGAATGATTTTCAAATCCATTATTTTCCAAAATTGCTGGTTGATGGAAATGTAAGATTAGGTGCTACACCGAGATGGGGTCCACTTGGATTCAAATACAGTGTAGTAAATAATCTTAGAGGAACATCATTCAGGCCTTGGTTATTTTCCAAGATAGGGTTGAGTTTTCTTTCAACTGCTATCTTCTTCTGCCAAAGCCTACTTTTGAGTCCTGAGTGAGTGCATCCGGAACGAACTAATTTATTAGGTCGTTTCATTAGTTTGTATCTCATAATCACCCGGAAGAAAGTGAACACACTAGTGGTCCACTGAGAGCCGGGAATTCTTGATCCATACTCCTTCATTTTGATGGGGAGCTGTCTTTTACTACCAGGGTCAGATTTTCAAAACCTCCGAGTGATAGGATTTTAAATGCTTTCTTTACCGCTTTCTTTTAACCGCTTTCATTAGAGGTCACTCGGTTGTATTGGGAGTTGTGTAACTGCTACTAGGATTGACAGTTAAGGGATAGTTTAGGGCTTGATTCAAATCTTTGGGTGTGACATGGGAGAATGATAGTGGTACTTGGCATTTCAATAAATGATGTGTCGGGTGTTGCTTTTCCACCACAGATGAAGTAACATACCCAGGCCAGGGCAGTCACGAATCTGTGGGATCTTAGAATTTGCGGTCTTAAGAACATGTAAACTCGTATTGCAAGTACCTGTCTGTTAAAGGGAAAGCCTTATTGAGAGCATGAGAATTAGCTATCTGATAGAATTATCCCAAACAAAGATCTGTGTATGAAAATGGAAGTTTAATATTGCTGTATTTTGCTCTTGTCCAACTTTCATTCTTTTCTTCCTGTCCTTTCTGTCCGCATTGTGACTCAACTTCACGGTTGGCACAATGCTCCTTTTCCCTGCTTTCGTAGATAATGTTTACTGCATTCCTAGAATAATTCTTATCCGCCTTCTAGAATAGATTTATTTGCTTTGTAGATTAATTTAACTGTTTTCTAGATCTAGTTTAAATTCCCGTCAGTAGATATTAATCATCTTTCAAACCTATTGAGCAATACGAATGGAAAATCTAGTAAAACGACGTGGGACCTGCTTCTATCGCACATCCTCCAGTGAACGATCCGGTCTTACTATAAATTACTGCAATTTTTGACACCGTGCGCTTTCGGGCCACAGTTTCTTAAACACGAGCAATAAAAACATGACTACTTATAAGTATATCCCTAATCACAACACCGCCATCATAAATTGGTTTCATTAAATAAAACTTAAACCAGGATCATGATTTTTCGGAAAATACTCATGTAGTGGGAACTTGCCAAAAGTTTCATGGCAGGAACTCTCATGGCAAGAATTGATGAGAAGTATCATGGCATACTTGCCGGGGATCCTCAGTGTGACAGGCTGAAGGTCAACCTATCCCGGTTATGCCATGAGATTTGTCAACATTTCATGACAGGGAGGACCACAGCGCCATTTGAAATTAACGCACCACACTTGAGTAATAAAAAGACTAACAATCTTGATGTATCCCTAAACCCTTTCCCGTGAATCATAACTCTTTTCTTGTAATAAATCTAACCTGGTGTATTTTAGAAAAAGCTCGTGGGACGGAAATTGTCAAAAGTTTCAGTGGGTTTAGACAGAAGTTGATACACCGAGATGAAATAGCCGGAGACGAGAAGAATTTATTTTGGCTAAAAAGATGACAAAAATAGTCAAGATAATCCGGACTGCAAACATCTGCTATCCGGGCCCTGACTATTCCAGGTGGGATGATTTTGAACAGCAGACGATCTGAATGACAGTGATCGCTATCATCAAGACTCCTACTATCTGTGAAATGAGGGAAAAACCTACATGTTTTCTTACTGCAGTACTATTCAAGCAATGTTGATCGACATTGTTTGATAATATTACAGCTCGAAATTCAGGTTTGAAATTAAGATAAAGAAAATAAAACTGTATCCGGATAGGAGTCAGCTGAGCAGCTATATAATCCCGGATGGATGAACCGCCAAGGCTTCCACCGACCACTATCCAGACCATGCAAAATAACATCTAGCAATTAATATACAGACTATGAGCTAGTTATCCGTGTGGGAATACCCGCCAACATTAGTCTGTTATATTTCTTACTAGCTGTTTCACACACCACGGGCAAAGACAGAATAAATAAAAGAGAATATTTTTGGGTCATCTTGTATGAGAGACATTGGTTTCTCATGCAAGGGTGTGGAATTAAATCCATAATCACTCATCATGTCCAAATAATCACTCATTCCATAATTAATTTATTAATTACAGTCCGGATTATATGCTTAGATCATTAGAGTTTAATTTTTGTAGAATATTCTTTTAATGGAATTGAACAAAATTCTCTATATCACATTAATCATGGGTTGAGATCATTGGATTTCAACCTCAAAATGTTAGTATAAAGGTTCAATTAATTAGGTGAGAAAAATGGAGAATTGGAGAATTTGGCAAGAAAAAGCCAATTACGACGCTATACAGATATTACGGCGCTATCCAAGGATAGCGCCGTGATGACAGCGTCGTAGGAAGAATTTTTAGAAGTGTTGATGAAATTGGAGGGTACGGCGCTATACACTAAATGACGACGCTATCCTAGGATAGCGTCGTAGGTATAGCGTAGCAAGTGGATTTTGTGAGTGATTAAGTATTTTGGGATCCTACGGCGCTGAACAAAAACTACGACGCTATCCGAGGATAGCGTCGCCGGTCTAGCGCCGTAGGATAAATTTTGTTCAAGTTCTGGGCAACTACGGCGCTATACCTCACCTACGACGCTATCCAAGGACAGCGCCGTAGGGCGGTTAGCGTCGTAGCTAGCCCAGAAACATGTTGTTGTTCGGGTGATGCAATCTCTGCGATTGCAAACCCTATTTTCAAATTCATGGTTCACTTTATGCAAGAAAGGAGACTAAGAGAGCATTGACAGTTATGAAAATGAGGTAAAATGCAAGGAAAACTCAAATAACATTAAATGAAAAGCACAGGTGAACCACAAACCTAAGTTAGGGTTTTTAACCAACATATCATGCATGAAATTCCACAAACCATAATAAAAACACAAACCCACATGAATCAGTAAAATAAAATGGCCAAGTGGTCATTAAACCAAAATAAAGCAGTAAATCCATGGACTCATGTCCATTTCATGATTTTGGGACTCTTTTTGTGATTAACTTCCCATTTATAAGAAATGGCTTGCTAATACTCATCATTTGAGTATTACAAGCCTTAATAAAGGTTAAACAAAGCTGAAAATAATGTAAAAAGTGGCTAGCTAAGGTAGCGAATGCTAAAAATACCACTAATCTAAACATTAAAAAACCTAATCTAAGGCAGAAATATAAATAATACAAAAAAAGAAGACCTAACTACCTAACTAACCTACACCTCAAGAGCACTAGGTTGTCTCCAAGTTTGAATGCTGTCTGATTGAATGCTGATCATTGGAGTCAACTGGTCCTTATATAGGTGGGAAACCCTAGGCCCATGGGCCCCCAGGCCTTGTAATTGGAATTCTGAGCCTTAATACGACGCTATAGCTGGGTACGGCGCTATAGGTATAGCGTCGTAGTCTTCCATCCCGAAGACACTCTTTGTTTCTGAATGGACAGCCTAAGGCGCTATCCTTGCTTACGACGCTATCCGTGTTTAGCGCCGTCCGCCTTTCTTCAATTATCAGCCTCAGTTTCCTCCTACGGCGCTAGACCAATGCTACGGCGCTATCCATATTTAGCGCCGTAGTTGTGTCTAGCGTCGTAATATCCTGAAAAATCAACTTTATGTGGGTTTTTCATTTCTTTTCCCATCTTTTTGTTTCCTTTTCTTTTTCTCATGTTTTTGGATTTTTCTAACATAAATGTGTAACAAAATTACATATTTATGCATTTTTCATACCAGCTCAATATTTTTACAATTATGCATAAATCAGTCCAATTCTACTGCTTTGTTATTTAATATAAGACCGGAATGCGATCAAATGCCCGTTTCAGACACGGAAATGGATTGAAAATAATGGTCATTTCTGGCCATTATCAACATCCTCACATTTAATACTGATCGTCCCCGAGCAGTCAGAGTCAATGTTCCTAAGAACACGGACTCTACATATTCAATTCATTGTCGTGGCTTTATAAATCACATTCTCTTTAGATTGGGATAAGACAATAAAAAACTACAAGTATTAAATTCCCTTGATTGCAGTGTTTAATGAAATGATACTTGCTCACTACATCGGGCCTACAAATCAGACATTATTATCAACCCTTCATGGATATCATGTTTGAAAGATGCAAAGATTAAAAATGAGAATTAGGGGATGACATGAACATTTTAAATGAAACATAGCCTCACTTATGAGAGAATTGGAAAATTCACTCACTCTCAATGGGGTTTAATCAGTGCACACTCGAAATCAATTTTAACTAAATTATCCCATAAGCTTGCAATCAGACCAACTCGCCACCGGCTCATTTCTTCAAATCGAGATCATGAGGTCTTGTTTAAGGGTTGTAATGGGGCATACGGTTGTAACATTAGGTAGGAAAGGGAATTATTGGGTTAAGAAGTAGCAAGAATTAATTCTATCATAACTTGGCATATTTATTTAAAATTTATGATCGTCAATGTTTATTCTTCTTTCTTTTGCTTTTCTTTTCATATTGCATGACATTAGACTATGTCTAATTTGCTTTGTCATTTGCAATTTATTTGTGTTGAATTGAACTCAACAATTTTCTCTCTCTCTTTTTTTTTTAATCGGATTTTTGAATACCGATTTGATGAATTGATGATCATAAATTGTAATGCCTTGATAAAATTTACTCTTGCCCACTTGGGTTTGAATTTCTTGGTCTTTTTATAAGGCTGGGAATAATATAGAGGGCTCAAAGAAAAATTAGGCTTAAGGCTCAAATTGGTTAATCCTAAAGGGAAAATATTTTTGGGTTTGGATTTCAAAAGAAGGCCAAAAATTTGGTTTTCTAGGTGCCTCGATCATATGCTCGATTTTGGGAGTATGGCATGGTCTTGAATCGGTCCCAATCGCAAGTTCTAGTTTCCTTTAATTAAAATGATTCACACATCAAAGAAAAGAATGAGTAAAAATGACTCATGGCTCAAATCTCACAAGGTTGGGTTGATTCATGTCATACAGTATTCTCAAATTTAATCAAAGCTTAATTCTAACAATTTATTCAATCCAAATCTCTAACATGCAGATTTATTACCCAATAAGCTGATCGCATCATTAAATTTTTATAGCTCAAAACCTTAGGAATTCATTTCATGCATGCTCTCAATTATATTATCCCAATTTTAAAAGTTTGAAAATTTAATCACAAGCCTAAATTCAACATGTGAATTTAGAGCAGGTTTATGTATATTTTTGCTGGTTATTTAATTTAAAGCAGTAAAGAGGCACTGTCAACATACAAAGTATGTCAACAGCATATTTTTTGGCCTGACAGTCACTTATTCATCTTGGACTGCCAGACATCTTTTCAAGAATAAAATTGTTTTTCGGACTGCAAAATTCCTTTTTGGAAAGCGGTAAATACATCAATTACAAGAGATTTCATGCAATAAGTGCGAACTTGCACAAATGATAGAAATTCTCTTATATGATGCTTACAATTAAGCTCAAGAATGAATAGGATCAGATCAGATTCATTCTTTCGGTTCCTGAGGTTGAGTTGAAGGCCCAGCATCGTCTGTTGGCGGAGGTGGCGGCTTCGGGAGCTGTCCGATGAGTGCTTGGATTACCGTCTCCATCATTTTTCGTTGACGTTCTTCACTTTCCATCATCATATTCCGTTGCCTCTCTTCGCTTTCCAGCCTTTCTCTGTGTTGCCTTTCTTCTCTTTCAATCAGGAGTCGTCTGAATTCATCTTCTCTTCTCCTTTGTTCAGCTTTCTCTTCCTCTTTCCTCCTATCTCTCTCCTCTCTGATTCTCTTATCATCTTCCCTTCCTAGGATGATAACATCCGCCAACTGCTTGACACTCTCTGTCATGGTTTTGTTCATTGAACTCACGATCTCGACTATATTCGAGTCAGCAGGATGTTGGGACACATTCTGGCTTGGAGGAGGGACTTGGGAGGGCCGAGCTTGCTGCTGAGGGGCTTGAACTGGTGGTGATGAAGGGATTTGTCTTGGACTCGGTTCTGTTGGCTCGTGTTGACGCTCCTCCACTTGTGTTGAAGGTCCCGCCTCAGTACGGGCCTTTCTTCTTCTTTTAGGAGCAGGGGAAGGCATTGGATCTTTTCGTTGAATTGATGGTGCTTCTTCACCGGATATGAACGAAGATTGCACATTCGAGTCAGCCGGGAATGGAGGGAGTGCATATGTAATCCTTTCTTGATTGGGCATGGATGGGACCCGGATAGGAGGGTTCAGAATCACCAAGGCATCAGTTTCAAATTCTCCCATGTCTACCCCTTGAGCTGTGCAGATTCTTCTGATCAGATTCGGGTAGCAGAGGGCATTCTTCTTCTCAATTCGTGTGGTCATGACTCTAAAGATATGTTCCCCAACATTCAGTTTTCGCCCATGCCACAACTTTGCAAATCCCATCAGTAAGCTGCCTGAAGTAGTTTGGGGATGCGAGCTGGGCCTGATTCTAGCCATGTAAAACTCGAATGTGGGCATGAACTCCACCTTTATCTTAGATGTGCTGAATGTCCCCACCAAGCCTGGCGTTTTGGTCAAGGAGTCGGCGATGGCTTGATATGTTGCTTTCATCTTTGTTTTGCCACGCCTACTCAAGATCTCCTCCTCCGGTATCTCACTTTGATAGCTGGGTGTTTGGAGGAATCTGTTTAGATAGTCCGGGGATATATCTATTGTTTTTCCTCTGACCCAAGTTGTTCGTCTTGCAACGTTAATGTTGCAATAGAACTCCCTGGTCAACTCCGTGTACCCGGGATCTTCATGGTGCAATAAGAATTGCTCCCATCCAAGCCATGTTCTCCAAAAATCGACAGTCGGGTGCCTTAACGATTCCGGAGCAAACCTCTTATCGGGTATGATGCTTTCCAGAAGCTCTTCATATGCTTTGACTGCTTTCGGGTTCCCATTGAACTTCCGGACTACATCTGCCTCTTTTATTACCATTTTGGTATTTTCAATCTTCTGAATTCCCATTCTAGCCCGAACTCCGGTTTCCTCCCAAAATCTGGCAGGTTTGACTTAACTAACAGATTCGTCATCGCTTGAATGCCAGTCAGTTGGTTCGTCTTGCCCCTCCTGGATAGGTTCATGTCCGGTTGGTTCTCCTCCTTCCTGGGCTGCTTCGTTCAATGGATCCTCCTCAACCTGTTTAATTACATTTTTCATTGTATTGTATTCAGTCATTACAGGCTTTGTAAAATTAAGTACAGGAACGAAAGGTTCAACACTAGTTGATACCTCCTCCTCCTCCCTTTCTCTTCGTTCTGCAGCTTCCTCGGCAGCATCTCTTTCTTCCCTTGCTTTTTGCCTTTTCTCAGCTTCTAGCTGCTCATTTGCTTTATCTCTTATTAATTCAGATAATGGAATTGGGTCCGCTCTTTCCTCAGGTTCATCATTTTCTCCAATCATGAGTCTCCTTTTCTTCCTCTGCCCGGAGGATGTTTCTGGAGCGGTTACTGCTTCAATTTGAGTTGTCCCAACAAGTGGAACCACCGGGATGTTACATCTTTCCTTCAGTCTTTCCATCTCTTCTGTGTAAGCGGTTCTCATCTCCATTCCTTTAGGCTCCTTTTTGATTTCCAGTCCCTTTCCCTCGACTCCACCAGTGATCATCAGTTCTTCATCAACCTCCTTCTCTTTTTCCATCCTTGCCTTTTCGGCTCTCATTTTTTCTTTGTAAACTGGCGAATGAGTCGTGATTGGAGGGGTTGGATCTGTTTCATCTCTGGGTACTCTTGTTGTGATGGGAGGTAGTTGACTGCTGGTTCAGTTGCTTTCCTTGTAGTGGCCTCGGGCTCTCTGATTACAACTTTTGGCTCCGGTGCCCGCCCACTTTTCTCCTTGTCAGACAGCTTTATCAATTTACCTCGAGTTTGAATTTGAGGTTCAGGATGGCTTTTAGACACAGCGGCGGTAGCAGGTACTTTCTCTCGTGCTGGCAGGGCTGATGCTTGCACAGCCGGTTGGGTTGGCAAGGGGTTAGCGTCACTGAAGATCTGAGGTGGGGACGCAGCACTTGTGTACTGATCGATCAACGCATCATCTTCATCTTCACCCCCTTCTCGCTCTCCTTCATCCACATTAATTCCCAGATTCTTTTCTGCTTCTTTCACATATTTCTTGATGAAAATGGGGCTGGAGATACGATTCAGTCGCTTCACCCACACCTTCCGGATGTGATTGCAATAATAATCCCTGCGCTCCCTCTTGTAATGTAGCGGAATGTTTGCTTTGATGGTGTTGCAGTAATTCAACCCGAAAGCATCCATCTCCATTATGAAGTGCACAAAATCCATCCCGTTTTCTTCAATCAGCGATTCAACAATTGGCTTGATCTCTGGCTTCACAAAAGACATGTCACGGGTAAATTCGACCCGGATGTATTCCTCAGCCTCAGCCTGAGTCAAAAGTCGAGTCTGTCGCTGATTCTTTCCCAGTACCTTCCAAGGTGTATTCGTGATGAAACCAGTGATCTGATCCCTGAGCACATTGAGTTGGGCCAATCCCTGCGGTCTCTGCTCAGCGAGGTGGGTTGGCTTGTACACATCCTCCAAGAAAATCGTGTCAAAATAGTCTTCCTCCGGCAGTACCAGGTCCTTATCTAAGACAGATTCCGTTATGTCTTTTCTGCCCGTGCCCCATAGCGTCATCAAGGCATGCCATTGCTCCCTGAATTCTTTAGTTAAGTCTATCATTCTCTTAACTATTGGAGCCTGATTCTCCTTCTCTGATGCCATGGCCTTGTTGATGGCACTATTCAGATTGTGGCTCACTTCTCTGTGCCTTTCCCTTGCTTGTAGTGTCAACCATCTCTGCTCCTTTACTCCTTTGTTCTCCAACAAGCGGGAGTTATATAAAAATGGCAGGGCTTTCTGCATCATGAAGATTCCATGAGTCACCAGATGGTTGAGGTTGGGCGCTTTTTCTGTGAACTGCTTCTTGACTCTTTCATCCACTTTGTTGGGCACTGTTATGACGTCAAACTCCATGCAGGCGGGATCTATTGTTTTTGAATGCTGGTGCCTTTCCCATCGGGCCATGAACTCATGAAATCTCCTCAAAATTCTTTCAGCGTGCACATCTTCTGGAAACTTCATGTCCTCTGCAGTTGCATCCATTTGTTTCTCCCAGAATTTTGACAAATAGTAGTAAAAATCCCGTTGGAAACCCAATTCCTTGAAATTCCTTTCCTCAGGCTTGATGTGCTTGTCCCATCCTTTGGGCAGTCTGAAATTCACTTCGGTCTGATTCACGATTGACAGTTTAAATGTTGATTCGAGGGCTGCCGGGTAGTCATTAACCTTCTTACGGAACTGTGAGCTCTCTAGGACCCCTTGGTCCTGCGTGCAAGGGGGCAATCCTGCCCGTGATTCAACCACTAACTTTTCCCTGAAAAATATGAGAGTATTAAATCCAATTTTTATAATTTTTGCAAGAATGATTTAAATTGAAATTCAACATCCTCACACTTAGAGCTTTGCTCTGAATGTGAGGTTGTTTAATTCTTCAACTTAAATTTCATTGTAAAGCAGAGGTAAATTTTTCTTTTTACAAGTTTTGAGACTGTTTAAGAAAGATTAATATTATTCAGAGAACTTAGGAGTCATTGGGCTCCCAAGTATTTAGTGGACTAAGAGCCCAAAATAAAATAAAATAAAAGAAAAATGGTCATTGGACCAAAATATTTTTTTAATGGGCTATTGGGCCTAAAAATTTTGATTTTCCATTTTAAACAATACCGAGGTGATTGTTGAAAGTGCAATGGAAAAGTGGATGGAATGGAATGGATCGTGAATCGAGGAATGTGAAAGTGGAATGTGGCGGCTCGGATCTGCTTGAATGGAACTGCTATGGAATGAGATGGACAGTCCAAAGCATTCTCACAACCCAACTAAACTATTTTTAAATTATTAATAAGGGTTGACTTATTTTTATTTAATAAAAGTGGGATTTGTATGGGTCCCAATTTTGGATTTTTAGAAGTAGTAGCAGTCCACATGAGGAAAAAGACTGCTACTTTATTAAACTACTTGTGCTCCATTGGGAGCAAAACCAAGTGGGCCAACCAAAATCCTACCAACTATTTTTGTCTTTTTCTAAAGTCCTTTTTACTGAAAAGTGCTTGCAGCATTTTTGTTGGTTTGTGCAGTCTTGCCAAATACAGACACACATACCCTTTTTTTACGGTCCCAAGCATACAAACAAAACTAGCAATCATTAAATGCTCCCCACAACATCATAGCAGCATGCAAAACACCTTATTGACAGTAAAGCAAGAACACAACAAGCATTATACATTTTCCTAGAGCAACTCATGCTTCCCACCTCAACCTACTCACAGAAATGGCTTGAAGTTTCCCTTTTTAACAGTCATGAACCCAAGAACATAGTTACCAATAACGTAGTGATATTTTTAGGAAAGTATCCCAGATGTTCATCAGCTTTAGTGCTCTAGTGTTCATGTTTTCAAAACATTTTGGCAAACTAATAGTGGGAGTGAATCACTCTAAAAGCTAAGTCACACAATCGATACTTGGTTTGTCAAAACAAAGAACATACTCAAGAACCCTAAAAGCATCAAAACCTTAACAATGGTGATTTTAAAATCCCACTGCGAAACCTCAGCCACCCATTCTAGCACACAAAAATCAACATCCTTAAACAGATTGAAACACTCCCACCCTTCTAAACATCAACAGAGGGAAGCAAAACCACTTTCCAGCTCAGACTCGGCCAACGTTGCAGTATTCAAATGACACCCAAAACAAAATGCCTCCAACATACATTCCCCAAAATCGAACCCGAAATAAGTGAAACAGAATACTATCGCATCTATTTGCACATTGTCGAAGATCAAAACACAAAAACACCCAAAATCGCGAAAACAGGGGTGCGCGGAAATCGAAATGGGGGGGCGCTTACCATGGTTTTTCGGGTGCGGAGGACGAAGGAGACGCCATTGCAGTGGTTTTACGAAATTTTGGCAGGGTTTCCCCTTGATTTTTGGGTGGAATAGGTGTTGTGCGAACTCTGCGTTCGTTCGAGAGAGGAGTTTTGGGGAAGTGGTTTCGAAAATACGAAGTGTGAGAGTGGGGGAGAAGAAGAGTTGGGATTTATAAAAAAGGGGGGAAGAAAGGACTACGACGCTGAACTCAACTTACGGCGCTATCCTAGCGCCGTCAGCTTCGTGTAGCGTCGTAGTTAGGAAATAGAGGAAAAATGGATACTACGGCGTTATCCCATTACTACGGCGCTATACGAGGATAGCGTCGTAGTTATGGATTGCGCCGTAAGGCGGTGGAAGGTTAAGGAAGCACTACGGCGCTATACCTTTACTACGGCGCTATCCGAAGATAGCGTCGCTCTAAAGGATTGCGCCGTAGGGCTAAATAGATAGAAGAGTGGGAAGTGCCCTACGGCGCTATCTTACCACTACGGCGCTATCCTAGAATAGCGTCGTAGTTGAGAATAGCTTCGTAGTTGAGGGCGGGATTCAACTTCACTTTAATTTTGAAATTTTCAAAATTTTCAAGATTTACGCGGACTGGGCCTGAGTAGATGAAATTGGGCCTCAGTTGGTTTTATTTGTTCTGGACTTAAGAAATTTTTAGTCCAGAACATTTTTGTAGTGTTAATGGGTTAACTTAATAATTGCACTTGCATAAAATAGGTCGGATTAATTCCATTTGTTTGCAAAAATTATCTCGGATTTTAAATCGCTTAAATTTCCGAGATCATTTTCTTAAATTCATGGACTTAATCCAACCGGGAACCTGGTTTTCTGTTCGATTTTTCTGTTCCTTCTTTTTGGTGGTTCGAGATTTCCTGCAAGACAAACAAATACCCAATAAGTTAGGTTTTTATCCTCAAATCAACATCCTCACATTTAGAGTCTTGGTACTCTAAATGTTTAATTGATTTTGAGGATACTTCTCTGTTCTGCTATAAATAAACAAACTACACTAACTAGCTATGAGTAATTAGGAGTGTAATTCTCTTAATAAACGACGCTGCATCCTCCCCGGCAACGGCGCCATGAAACTTTTGACAATTTCGTCACACGAGTATTTCTAAAATATCCCAGGTTAAATTTATTAAATGGAAAGAGTTATGATTCGTGGGCAAGGGGTTTAAGGATATATTCAACTTTTTATTACTCATGAGAGTAAACTTTGAGTTCAAGTGGCATTACGAACCTCCCCGGCATGGAATCTCTGACAATTTCATGCCTTGAAGATCCTTGCCATGAAACTTTTGACAAGTTCTCTCTTCATGAGTATTTTCTGAAAAATCGTAATCCTGGTTTTCAATTTTATTTAATGAAGTCAATTTATGATGGCGGAGTAGGATTAGAGATATATTTATAGGTTGTCACGTTTTTATTACTCGTGTTAAAAACTGTGGCCCGAAAGCGCACGGTGTCAAAAATTGCAGTAATTTATAGTAAGACCGGATCGTTCACTGGAGGATGTGCGATAGAAGCAGGGCCCACGTCGTTTACTAAGATTTTCCACTCGGTTACTCAATTCAAGTTTGTGTTTGACTATCAACTACTTGACAGAATTTAAATCTAAACTATGAAAGCGATTAAATGAAGCAGATAAAGCTATTCTAAAGAGTGAGTTAATTTAATCTAGGAAAGCAATAAAATTATTCTAAGAAAGCGGTTAAAATTATCCTAAGAAAGCATATTTAAAATGAGACAGAATGGACAGGAAGAAGATAATAAAGATTGGACAAGATTCAGATGAAACACAATTAAACTTCCATTTTAATACACAGATCTTAGCTTGGGATAATCCATCAATTAGCTAATTCTCATGCTCTCTGTACCATGTTCCCTTTAACAGACAGGTACTTACAGTAAGAGTTTACATGCTCTTAAGGCAACAAATTCTAAGATACCACAGACTCACAACTGCTCCCGTCAGAGCGTGTCATTTATCTATGCTGGACAAGCAACACCTGACAAATCATTTATTGAAGTGTCAAGTACTGCTATCATTCCCCCATGTCACATCCAAAGATTCTAATCAAGCCCTAAACTATCCCTTAACTCTCAGTCCTAGTAGCAGTTACACAACTCTCAATACAACCGAGTGACCTCTAAAGAAAGCAGTTAAAAGAAAGCGGTAAAGAAAGCATTTAAAATCCTATCACTCGGAGGTTTTTGAAAGTCTGACCCTGGTAGTAAAAGAATGCCCCCAGTCAGAATGACTGGGTGTGGATCAAGAATTCCCTAATCTCAGTGAACCGCTCGCAGTGTTCACTTCCCTTCGGGTGGTTATGAGACACAAACTAATGAAACGAACTAACAAATTAGTTTGTTCCGGATGCACTCACTCAGGACTCAAAAATAGGCTTTGGCAGAAGAGGATAGCAGTTGAAAGGAACTCAACCCTATCTTAGAAAATAACCAAGGCCTATGTATTGTTTCTCTAGAATTATCTAACACACTGTATTTGAGTCCAAGTGGACCCCATCTCGGTGTGATAGTTAAGACTAAATTTCCAATACACAGCAATTTTGGAAAATAATAGATGTTTGAAAATCATTCCCTAAACAGGTACTAGACTCTCAATTAAAACACAGATCCTTTCAGTCTAGGTGAGACCTAATCGCTGACTCTGCTTCTAATTTCCCAAAATCGACCCCCAGTCGGATATGAATTAGTCATAACTAAGGAATTTATCCCTTACTCAGATCCGGATTTTGTAAATGAATTTTTGTTGGAAGTTTAGTATGAGTCATCTGATTAAAATCAAGACTTCTATGTCCAAGGGAAGGATCCCAAAATAATATTGACCACAATATCTACATAATAATATCATGCATAATTTTATAGAGAAGTGTAAAATTAAATAACCCAAAATATAAGGTGGGTTTAGACAGAAGTTGATACACAGAGATGAAATAGCCGGAGACGAGAAGAATTTATTTTGGCTAAAAAGATGACAAAAATAGTCAAGATAATCCGGACTGCAAACATCTGCTATCCGGGTCCTGACTATTCCAGGTGGGATGATTTTGAACAGCAGACGATCTGAATGACAGTGATCGCTATCATCAAGACTCCTACTATCTGTGAAATGAGGGAAAAACCTACATGTTTTCTTACTGCAGTACTATTCAAGCAATGTTGATCGACATCGTTTGATAATATTACAACTCGAAATTCAGGTTTGAAATTAAGATAAAGAAAATAAAACTGTATCCGGATAGGAGTCAGCTGAGCAGCTATATAATCCCGGATGGATGAACCGCCAAGGCTTCCACCGACCACTATCCAGACCATGCAAAATAACATCTAGCAATTAATATACAGACTATGAGCTAGTTATCCGTGTGGGAATACCCGCCAACATTAGTCTGTTATATTTCTTACTAGCTGTTTCACACACCACGGGCAAAGACAGAATAAATAAAAGAGAATATTTTTGGGTCATCTTGTATGAGAGACATTGGTTTCTCATGCAAGGGTGTGGAATTAAATCCATAATCACTCATCATGTCCAAATAATCACTCATTCCATAATTAATTTATTAATTACAGTCCGGATTATATGCTTAGATCATTAGAGTTTAATTTTTGTAGAATATTCTTTTAATGGAATTGAACAAAATTCTTTATATCACATTAATCATGGGTTGAGATCATTGGATTTCAACCTCAAAATGTTAGTATAAAGGTTCAATTAATTAGGTGAGAAAAATGGAGAATTGGAGAATTTGGCAAGAAAAAGCCAATTACGACGCTATACAGATATTACGGCGCTATCCAAGGATAGCGCCGTGATGACAGCGTCGTAGGAAGAATTTTTAGAAGTGTTGATGAAATTGGAGGGTACGGCGCTATACACTAAATGACGACGCTATCCTAGGATAGTGTCGTAGGTATAGCGTCGCAAGTGGATTTTGTGAGTGATTAAGTATTTTGGGATCCTACGGCGCTGATAATGGCCAAAAACGACCATTATTTTCAATCCATTTCCGTGTCTTTAACGGGCATTTGATCGAATTCCGGTCTTACATTAAGTAAGAAAGCAGTCGAATTGGACTAATTTATGCATAATTGTAAAAATAATAAGCTGGTGTGAAAAAGACATAAATATGTAATTTTATTACATATTTATGTTAGAAAAATCCAAAAACATGAGAAAAAGAAAAGGAAACAAAAAGATGGGAAAAAGATAGAAAAGCCCACAAAAAGAATATTTTCGGCCCATCTGGCCCAATCCAGCAGGCCCAGGAAGACCTTTGTCGCGGAAGCCCCTTGGCGCGATACAGTGTTCCGCGACAAAGGCATGTTCCGCGACCAAGTGGCCCAAATGAAGAGGAGACCAGCCAAGCCCCTTGGCGCGATGACCTTTGTCGCGATGGCATGCTCCGCGACAAAGGCATGTTCCGCGACCAAGATGCACAAATAGAGACACAAGACCCAGTCGAGAAGCCTTGCCACATGCAGTATGTTCCGCGACCAACTTGATGCTCCGAGACAAAGCTGTGATGTGTGTGATGTCTTAAGACACAATGGGCTAGAATCAAGGCCCATGGGCTTAGGGTTACATTTCTATAAATATGAGGTGTCTCCCATGAGCTGAGGAGTTGGCCAGTAGAGAGATTGAAATTGTTGTAGAGCTCTTGCAGGCAAGCTTAGGAGTTCTTCCTTAGGTAGAGTAGTTTAGGTTTATTTTCATGTATTATTTAATTTTTGCTCTTAGTTTAGCTTAGTTTAGTGTTTACTGTTCACAGTTGCTTAGATAGCCATTTTTATACCATGTTTTGGTTTCTAAACTCTTGTTTTAGGGTTTGTAATACCCAAATCATGGGTATTAACAATACCTCTTCAATAATATGGGAAAACATTCATTATTTGTGTCCCAAATCATGAAATGGGTCTCACACCCCATGGATTTATGCTTTCTTTTTCATTTTGGGGTCATTTGACCCCCATTTTGTTATTTTTATGTTTACTGTTGGCATGTTATGGATAATGTTGTGTGGATGTATGATCAAACCCTAGATTAGGACTCCTGCTTTATTTTAATATTCTGCCCATCCTTGTTATTTTTGTTTAAGCATGTTCTTCTTTATTTTGAATGTTTCTTGCTTATTTTTAGCTTAGAATAGCTTTTTGATCTGAAATAGGGTGAGATCACGCTGTTTGCATGCCACTGTTCATTTCTGCTTTTTCTGACTTTTGTCCTGAACCACCTTGGGCGCCAACCGCCTTCTGGCGCGGAACCACGTTCCGCGACAAAATGGCTGTTACGCGACCAAGGTGTTTCAAGACACTTGTCTCCATAATTTAAAACCCTTTGTCGCGGAATACCTTGTCGCGGAGCCACGTTCCGCGACAAAACTGTCCATGCATAGCGACAAAGGAGCCAAACTCTTGCGTTTTGTCTTCATGGCTTTTTGTCGCGGAATCATCTTGTCGCGGAGCCACGTTCCGCGACAAAATCCCATTCTGAGACAGAAAAATTATGCCATGTTCCTTGATCTTTGAACACCTTGTCGCGGAACACCTTGTCGCGGAACCACGTTCCGCGACAAAATTTCCATGCATAGCGACAAGGGTTCAAATGCTTTAGGAATTTTATGAAAACACTTTGTCGCGATGTCACTCTTGTCGCGGAACCACGTTCCGCGACAAAATCTTGCATAGCGACAAAGAAGCGTTATGCTGCAAAAAAAATTCTAAAAACTTGTCGGGATGTCCATGTCGCGGATCTCGGTCCGCGACAAAATTTATGATATCGCGACAAGGGTTCCTCTCCCTCTATTTAATCTCAAACAAACTTCATTCTCTCCCTATTTTATATTGCAACACTCACATCATAACCCCACGGGTTAGGATGTAACATTCTGGAATTGCAATATAGGGTGTTATGCGGCCCAAATTTTGATTCTCCATTTGCATCACTTAACTGATTGAACCCTTGACTCATTAATGATTAAAGATTGAGATTAGCAATAATCAAACTTCAATAATCATCATGACTAAAGGACCTTTGTTCAATTGCCATTAAAACATTCTTGTATAAACAAAATCTCGATGGCTTAAACAGATAATCTGGACTGTAATTAATTATGGTAGGAAGGATTATTTAAGACCATCAATTGTGGACCCAATCCACAACCTTGCATGAGAAACCAATGTCTCTCATACAAGGGATCTTCTTTTATTTATTATTTATTTTGTCTTCGTGTGTTGTGTGGAACCATTAGTAAAGAATACATCAGACTAATGTTGGCGGGTACTCCCTCATGGATAACTAGCTCGTATTCTGGGTATTAGTTACTAATTGTTATTTTGCATGGTCTGGATGGCTGTCAGTGGAAGCCTTGGCGGTTCGCCCATCCGGGGTTATAATAGCTGCTCGGCTGACTCCCATCCAGATACAGTTTTATTTTTATTATCTTAATTTCCAAACCTGAATCCCAATCCGTACTGGGAGTCAGTTGGCATCAGTCAATGCCAACTGATGATCATTATAGAAGGGAAGCATGTAGGTTTTTATCCGAATTCACAGACAGTGGAGGCCCAACTGGTGTTGACACCACCATTATAGGGTCTAAGCAGTCTAAATTCGCTCCATCCGAGTGATTAGGAAGTTGGACAGTAGATGTTTACAGTCCACCTGATTATTCTGCCATTACTTTGGTCCTTTGACCACTTCATTCTGTGTTTCACCTTCTGTTTAGACCCGCATTTATATTTTGGGTCAATTAATTTTACACTTCCACATATCTTTATGCATGATAATATTATATACTATTGTGGTCTGTACTTATTTTGGGATCCTTCCCTTGGACAATAGAAGTCTAGATCTTAAACAGATATTGCTTTATAAATTTCCAACAAAAACCTCTTTATAAAATCCGGATCTGAGTAAGGGATAAATTCTTCAGTTATGACTAATTCATATTCTGTCAAGGGTTGTATTTTGGGAAATTAAGAAGCAGATTCAGCGATTAGGTCTCGCCTAGACTGAAAGGGTCTGTGTTTTAACTGAGAGTCTAGTACCTGACAGGGAATGATTTTCAAATCCATTATTTTCCAAAATTGCTGGTTGATGGAAATGTAAGATTAAGTGCTACACCGAGATGGGGTCCACTTGGATTCAAATACAGTGTAGTAAATAATCTTAGAGGAACATCATCCAGGCCTTGGTTATTTTCCAAGATAGGGTTGAGTTTTCTTTCAACTGCTATCCTCTTCTGCCAAAGCCTACTTTTGAGTCCTGAGTGAGTGCATCCGGAACGAACTGATTTATTAGTTCGTTTCATTAGTTTGTATCTCATAATCACCCGGAAGGAAGTGAACACACTAGTGGTTCACTGAGAGCCGGGAATTCTTGATCCATACTCCTTCATTCTGATGGGGAGCTGTCTTTTACTACCAGGGTCATATTTTCAAAACCTCCGAGTGATAGGTTTAAATGCTTTCTTTACCGCTTTCTTTTAACCGCTTTCATTAGAGGTCACTCGGTTGTATTGAGAGTTGTGTAACTGCCACTAGGATTGACAGTTAAGGGATAGTTTAGGGCTGAATTCAAATCTTTGGGTGTGACATGGGAGAATGATAGTGGTACTTGTCATTTCAATAAATGATGTGTCGGGTGTTGCTTTTCCACCACAGATGAAGTAACACACCCAGGCCAGGGCAGTTACGAATCTGTGGTATCTTAGAATTTGCGGTCTTAAGAACATGTAAACTCATATTGCAAGTACCTGTCTGTTAAAGGGAAAGCCTTATTGAGAGCATGAGAATTAGCTATCTGATAGAATTATCCCAAACAAAGATCTGCGTGTGAAAATGGAAGTTTAATATTGCTGTATCTCACTCTTGTCCAATTTTCATTCTTTTCTTCCTGTCCTTTCTGTCTACATTGTGACTCAACTTCACGGTTGGCACAATGTAATTTTTCCTGCTTTCATAGATAATGTTTACCGCATTCTTAGAATAATTTGTACCCGCTTTCTAGAATAGATTTATTCGCTTTGTAGAGTAACTTAAATGCTTTTGTAACTTAGTTTAAATTCATGTCAGTAGTTGTTAATCATCTTTCAAACCTATTGAGCAATACGAATGGAAAATCTAGTAAAACGACGTGGGACCTGCTTCTATCGCACATCCTCCAGTGAACGATCCGGTCTTACTATAAATTACTGCAATTTTTGACACCGTGCGCTTTCGGGGGCACAGTTTCTTAACTACGAGCAATAAAAACATGACTACGTATAAATATATCCCTAATCACAACACCGCCATCATAAATTGGTTTCATTAAATAAAACCTAAACCAGGATCATGATTTTTTGGAAAATACTCATGTAGTGGGAATCTGTCAAAAAGTTTCATGGCAGGAACTCTTATGGCAAGAATTGATGAGAAGTATCATGGCATATCTGCCGGGGATCCTCAGTGTGACAGGCTGAATGTCAACCTATCCCGGCTATGCCATGAGATTTGTCAACATTCCATGACAGAGAGGACCACAGCGCCATTTGAAACCAACGCACCACACTTGAGTAATAAAAAGACTAATAATCTTGATGTATCCCTAAACCCTTTCCCGTGAATCATAACGCTTTTCATTTAATAAATCTAACCTGGTATAATTTTAGAAAAAGCTCGTGTTAATGAAACTTGTCAAAAGTTTCATGGCGCCGTTGCCGGGGAGGATGCAGCGCCGTTTTATTTAGAGAACTACATTCCTCATTGCTCCTAGATTAGCTTATACATATAATTATAAATAATCACCTTCAGAACCAATTCTAACCTGGGGATTGTACAGGTACTGTCATTATTGAAGCCGTTGTTCTATGCAAAGGAGGAAGCAGACGCCAGCCGAGATCCCGTTTAATTCAGAGATAGAAAAGACAGCTCGACGTCTTAGGGCGGAGACTAAACGAAGAAGGGAACGGGAACGACAGGCACTACTTTCGCCAAGCACCAGCAGCGATATTTCCGAAATGGCAAACCCTGACATCCCACCAATCATTCAACCCAATCCCCCACTTCACAACATTGAGGAAGACCCCGAAGATGCTGATCACGATGATTTGGATGATCCCCCTCCCCAGATCATACAAGGAGGTGGGAACCCACCAAACATGGAGCAGCAGCACTTCGAGGCACCCCCTCCCAACCCGAACCAAAACCCACCAAACAACCAAAACCAACCAAATCAGCAAAATTTCCCAAACCAACAGAATCAGCAATACCATAACCCCCATCAGAATCCCCCGAATCCGAATGATTTCAATGATCCGAGGAACTATTTCATGCCTCAGAACTACTACCCACAGCAGTACCAAGGCGGGCCTGAGAACAATCATCAAGCAGCAGCTGCTGCTGATTACATGCAGCCGATTTTAGAGCCATATCTGAACATTCCTGGACAAGCTCCATTCCTGGCCAGGAATTTCGAACTGAAACCGGCCCTAATCAATCTAGTCCAGAGCAACCAGTTTGCCGGAGCAAGTCATGAAGATCCCCATGATCACCTGCAAACCTTCCTAGAATTGTGTGACACGATCAAGAATCGTGATGTACCCGCAAACACTATTCGACTAAGGCTATTCCCCTTCTCTCTGACAAGCGGAGCACGAACATGGTACAAGTCACTGCCCGTAAATCAGAAGTCTACATGGGAAGATGTGATCAGAAACTTCCTAGCAAAATACTTCCCGGAGTCCAAGGTGGATGAATGCCGCTCCAAAATTGCGGAATTCAAGATGAAACCAGACGAGTCCTTGTATGATGCAAAGGAAAGATTCTTCAACCTGCTCAGGAAGTGTCCTCAACATGGCTTCCATGACTGGGAGAGACTGAGAAAGTTCTACAGTGGTCTGACCCCAGCATGGAAATCCATGCTTGATGCTGCCGGTGGTCAACATTTGCTCTACATACCGATGGACCAAGCCTGGGCAAAGATTGAAGCCATGAGTGTAAACCGTTCTGTTCTAACTGATGATGGTAATCTCACTCCCCCTCGTAGTTTATGTGTTGTAGGTACAGTAGAGAAGTCAGACATTGAAAAGCTTCAAGAGCAAGTGGCAGCGTTGTCTGTAAATCAAGGAGTTGGAAGTTCTGCGCAGGGACAGCAAACTGATGTGATCTGTGGACTGTGTCAAGGTGCTCATGCAACTGACACATGCGAGCAAGTCACAGCTGAGAGCTGTAACTATGCAGGAGCTTTTCCAAATAGACACCCGAATTTGTCTTATTCAAACAACAACGCCTTAAACTCACATCTCTTGAATAAGCCACAGCAGCAATTCAACCCTCAGCAGAACCAAGGATTCAATCAGAACAGGGGCCAACATTTCCAGAATCCAGGTTTCCAACCTCAGATCCAGCAGAGGCCGCCTCAGAATTTCCAGAACTTTCAGCCCAATCAGAGTTTCCAGCCTCAGTTTGTCCCAAACCAAGGCCAGTGGAATCAGAATCAGCATCAAAATCAGAATCAAATGCCTCCTTCAAGGCTTGAGAATCTGATGACTGATTTCATCACTAGTCAGAAAGAGATCAACAATCAACTGCAAGCCTCCATCAGAAATGTGGAGACCCAAGTTACACAGATGGCTAATGAGATGCAGAAAAGGGACAAAGGAACATTGCCTAGTACTGCGGAAAAGAACCCGCAATGCAAGGCAATAACCTTGAAATCTGGAAGAGTACTAGCTGGACCAAAGGGAGCAGATACTGGAACGGAATTTGAAGAAGATGATATTGTTGACAATGCTGGTAAGGAAGCTGATAATGGGAACGAAGTGGAAAAAGAGACAGCCGAATTGCAGACTGAAGCTGCGCCCAAAAAGGCTGAAACAGATAAGGGTACAGGTGAAGGTACAACTTCCTTCCCTTCACCACCAAAAATTGCTAATAACAAGTACATGCCCAGGATTCCTTATCCTGCGCGGCTTAAAAATAAAGAACATGATCTTAAATTCAAGAAATTTCTGCAACGATTAAAGTCTGTAGAGATAACCATTCCTCTCACAGAAATGATTTCCGAAATGCCCATCTATGCTAAGTTCTTGAAAGAATTGATTTCAGGAAAAAGGCAGGTTGAGCAGGAAGAGGTAATTATTCTCAACAGCACATGCAGTGCCATCGTTCAGAGGAGAATGCCTGAAAAGAAAGAGGACCCCGGATGTTGCACACTCCCAGTACAATTCGGAAAGGCCAAAGTGAGTATGGGGCTCTGTGATTTAGGATCAAGCATAAATGTGATGCCACTAGCTATGGCTGTTCGCCTTAAGCTTGGAGAAATTCAACCGGTCAAGATGAGACTGCAACTTGCAGACAGATCGATCACTCAGCCCGTAGGAATCCTTAAGGATGTTGTGGTCAAAACCGGGCAGGTTCTTTTCCCGGTCGACTTCATCGTCCTCGACATTGAAGAGGATTCTGAAATGCCGCTTATCCTTGGACGCCCATTTCTAGCCACTGGTGGTGCACTGATTGACGCTAAATCCGGAAAAGTCACCTTAAGGGTCGATGGCGAGGAGATCATCTTTGATATGGAGAAATTGCAGAAATTTCCGAATGACAGTTCTTGTTTCTCATTTGAAAATGTAATAGTTAGGGAAGAGCCAGACTCTGAACTTGATTGTGAAATGATGCTGGATGAACTATCAAAGCAGGTACTGAAGCCTGCTGGCGTGGAGCACAAAGGATGCAAAGCCGTTCACTTTGCCGATCCCGAAACAGGGGATTTGGAGGAATTTGACGGCATCGAATTCCATGATGACGCCAACCAAGAGGAAGAAGAGGATCCTGTACTGATGCAGGATCCCGAAGGTAAATCTGTTCTCCCACTACCCAATTTTCGCAAACTACTCCCTTCCGTTGAATGTCCACCAGAGCTTGAACTTAAAACACTACCCGATCATCTCAAGTACGCGTTTCTCGCAGAACATAAAAAGTTACCCGTGATTGTTTCGGCTAAGCTCTCCCAAGAGCAAGAAAATGCTCTGGTGGTCGTTCTTAAGAAACATGTACATGCAATAGGTTGGACCATTTCTGATATAAAAGGAATAAGCCCTTCTATTTGCATGCACAGGATTCTAATGGAAGAAGAGTTTAAACCCTCCCGTCAACCTCAGAGGCGATTGAACCCCCTTATGCAGGAAGTGGTAAGGAAAGAAGTTATCAAGCTCTTAGATGCTGGCATAATCTATCTTATCTCTGATAGCAAATGGGTTAGCCCGGTGCAGGTCGTACCCAAACGAGGAGGGATGTGCATAACCAAGAATGAGCAAGGAGAAGAGGTTGCAACCAGACCAGTGACCGGATGGAGAGTTTGTATCGATTACCGGAAGCTGAATGAGGCCACACGCAAGGACCATTTTCCATTGCCATTCATTGATCAGATGCTTGAGAGGTTGGCAGGGAGAGAGTTTTATTGCTTTTTGGATGGTTATTCTGGTTATAATCAGATTGTTATTTCCAGTGAAGACCATGATAAAACCACTTTTACTTGCCCGTACGGCACTTTTGCCTATCGACGGATGCCTTTTGGTTTGTGCAATGCACCTGCTACTTTTCAAAGATGCATGATGTCTGTTTTCTCTGAATTTATCGAAAAATGCATTGAGGTCTTCATGGATGACTTCTCTGTATATGGAGATACGTTCGAAGATTGTTTGACCAATCTTGCTAAGATTTTAAAGAGGTGTGAGGACACTAACTTGGTTTTAAATTGGGAAAAGTGCCATTTTATGGTCACTGAGGGCATAGTGTTAGGTCATCGCATTTCTCGTGCAGGCATTGAAGTTGATCCAGCCAAAGTTTCCATCATTTCCAATCTCCCTCTTCCTAACTCGATCAAATCAGTTAGGAGCTTCTTAGGGCATGCCGGTTTTTACCGGCGATTCATTAAGGATTTCTCAAAAATTGCCAAGCCGCTCACTAATCTGCTTTGTAAAGAAAATCCCTTCTTAATAAATGAAGCGTGTGTCCAAGCCTTTGACACGCTCAAGAAGATGTTGGTTTCTGCACCGATAGTGCAACCACCCGATTGGTCACTGCCTTTCGAGGTAATGTGCGATGCTAGTGGTCTCGCCGTAGGCGCAGTTCTTGGACAACATAAGGATGGGAGACACTGCGTAATTCATTACGCGAGTCACGCCCTGAATGAAGCCCAAGTTAACTACACCACAACGGAGAAAGAGATGTATGCTGTAGTCTTCGCGTTTGACAAGTTCAGACAGTACCTGATAGGTACAAAGACCATAGTATACACTGATCATACAGCATTGAGATACTTGTTTAGCAAACAAGATGCAAAACCTCGATTAATCAGGTGGGTACTTCTGTTGCAAGAATTCGACATCATAATAAAAGATAGGCGAGGTCGAGATAATGGTGCTGCTGACCACTTATCTCGATTAGATAATGATAAAAAGGAAAAAGCCGTCAATGAAGATTTCCCGGACGAACAGTTGTTCGCGTTGCATCTGCATAATCAAGCTTGTCCATGGTTTTTCGACATCGCTAACTTCTTGGCGTGCGGAATAACCCCACAGTTTTCGAACTATCATCAGAGGAATAAGTTCAAACGAGATGTATTAAGTTACTTCTGGGAAGAACCTTATCTCTTCAAACACTGCCCTGATTTAATAATCAGGCGATGTGTGACCGAGCATGAAGCTTATCAAATTGTCAGAAAATGCCATGAATCAGAATATGGAGGTCACCATGGTCCCGCTCGAACGGCCCACAAGGTCCTCGAATGTGGATTTTATTGGCCTCACATCTATGAGGATTACAGGACATTTGTTAAGGGCTGTGACAGATGCCAAAGATTAGGAAACATCTCCAAGAGGGATGAGATGCCTCAAAAGGGGATTCTCACACTTGAGATCTTTGATGTATGGGGCATTGACTTCATGGGACCGTTTCCACCATCTGGTGGAAACTACTATATCTTGGTAGCTGTCGATTACGTATCCAAATGGGTCGAGGCTGTCGCATTACCGACCAATGATGGTAGCCAAGTCATCAAGTTCCTCAAGAACAACATTTTCAGTCGATTTGGCATACCTAGGGTGGTGATATCTGATGGAGGAACACACTTTATTAATAAAGGTTTTGAAACTTTAATGAGTAAAAATGGGATCCTCCATAAGATAGGCACGCCTTACCATCCTCAGACTAGTGGTCAAGTCGAAGTATCCAATCGCGAAATCAAACACATACTCGAAGCCACTGTCGGGATAACCCGTAAGGATTGGGCACGTAAGCTCAATGATGCTCTATGGGCATACCGCACAGCATATAAGACTCCCATCGGGATGTCTCCATATAGGCTGGTCTTCGGAAAAGCCTGTCATTTACCCGTAGAGCTAGAGCATAAAGCTTACTGGGCCGTTAAAACGCTTAACTTCGATCCGAAAGTTGCTCAGAGCAAACGTAAGTTGGACCTCAATGAAATTGAGGAAATACGAGCGCAAGCTTATGAAAGCTCTCGAATTTACAAGGAGCGGACCCAGAAGTTGCACGATCGCCGGATCAAACCTAAGTATTTTTATGTTGGTCAACATGTGTTATTGTTCAATACTAGGTTGAAGCTGTTCCCCGGAAAGCTCAAATCTAGATGGGAAGGACCACATGAAGTACTAGAGGTGTTCAAAAATGGAGCTGTCAGGATCCGAACTGATAGGGGCGATATAGTGGTGAATGGACAACGATTAAAAGAGTACCTTGGACAGTTCGATCCGGAGAAAGAAAGCCAAGCAGTGGCAGACCCGGCTTACACTCAATAAGAAACAACATTTAAAAACACAAAAATTTCAGTTTATATATATATATAGTATATATTTACAGTACTTATTTCACGACGAGCAAGTACCCAAAGATCAATTAAACATTTAGAGTACTAAGACTCTAAATGTGAGGATGTTGATATTTGGAGAAAATCTAATGCATTTCATTCATCTATCTTGCAGAAGTTCGGAACCCCCAAAAAGAGGAGCAGATAAGAGTAACATGGAAAACCAGGTTCTTGGTTGGATTAGTTCCATAAGTCTAAGAAAACGTTTTCGGGAATTGAAGAAATTCAATACCCGAAACAAAATTCACAGATAAATGGAACTAACCCAACCTAATTTTATGCAAGTGGATTGTTTAATTTTCAGCCCAGCATTTGGAGTTTACTTGGACTGAACTTATTCAGCCCAAATCAAATAAAATGGACTCAGGCCCACATCACACTCGGGCCCAGTCCAAGAAAATTTGAAAATTCAAAAAATTCTTTGTCGCGGAAGGTCCTTTGTCGCGATGTCATACATCGCGACCAGGCCCTGTTCCGCGACAAACTCCCTTTTCCTTCTTAACCCTTCTCCGGTGATTGTCGCGATGCACCTTGTCGCGGAGCATGACTCCGCGACCAAGCCCTGCTCCGCGACATGATCTGCGTTGACCTTGTCTCCATACTGAGCTTTGTCGCGGTAGCCTTGTCGCGGAGCATGACTCCGCGACCAACCCTCAACTCCGCGACCTCTCTGATGTCGCTATGCCTTGTCGCGGAACCTGGTTCCGCGACAAAGTCTCGGATTCCGCGACAAAAGTTCAAGTATTTATACCCCCCCACCCCCTCCAGTTTCTTTTCACTTTCTCTTGTCATTTCAACTTCCTCCAACTTCTTCATCTTCTTTTCCCCCATTTTTCTCTCATCCGAACGAACACCACGTGTTCTTCGCACTCTTGCACTCCTTTTCCAAGGGGAAACTATGGACCGATTTCATGGACTCCTCCCAAACCTTGGACCCGTGCCTAGACCCGAGCCAAGGAGGAGAGGGTAAACCCTGTTTTCGCCATGTTCATAGCACCCATTCGGACCCTTTATTTTGTTTTTTTTATTTTGTTGTGTTCTTGGTGTGGTGTGGTTAATGTGTGCATTTAACTTTAGATTTTTGGAAGTTTTCAAAGTGCTCTCAGTTATGAGCATCATTTTGAAACGCCTGAAACCCCATTTTGAAACCGGTAATGGATAAGTTTTTGAAGGTTTAAAACTGGAAAGAACAAACTGATGAACATTTGGGTATTGTTTTGAATATCTTGATGTTGTTGGTTTGATTGATCCTGATGTGATGTGCACAGTGTTGAGTTGGTGTAATAAAAGAGGTAAGATCTCTTTGGGCACATTTGTCCCCATGTTAGAAATCTCATGGGAATAAATGTTTGTTTGTTTATGGAAACATAGTACAAACACCCAATAGGAAGCTTCCACTTTTAATAAAAGCAACTTTTAGAAAAAGACAAAAAGAGTTATTTTTGTTTAATGTTTGACTTGAGTTTTTGTTCCCAATGGAACACTAGTGTGAGTAAGATAGCAGTACTTTTGTCACCCAACTGCTATCCTTTTCAAAAATCCAAAATGGGACCACTCACATCCCACCTTTGTTAAATAAAACAAGTCAATCATTTTTAAAATTAAAAACAGTGTTTGCAAATTTTTGGATGCTTTAACTGTCCAAACAGTCCAAGCTATCCAGAAACAGCAGATCCGTTCCGCCACGTCTCCATTGCACATTCCAATATTCGAGCATTCCATTTCCATCTATCCATCTCATTCCACTTCCAACAAGTGTCTCGGACTTGTTTAATAAAACTGAAAACTTTTGGGCCCTATGGCCCATTAAAAAGATTTTAGGCCCAATGGCCAATTTTATTTTATTTTGGGCTCTTTAGCCCATTTAAAACCAAATATTATTTACATGTGCTCTAAATTAAAATTCAAGTCAGAAATTTAATCTCACATCTAGAGCAAAGCTCTAAATGTGAGGATGTTGGTTTCTGAACTTGAATAATTTCTGAAAATTATATAAAAATTGGATTCATTACTTCTTATCTTTTCAGGGGTAATCCTCCCATTCCAGACCCTGCTCCAGAGGGAACTAAGTTGCTGGACTTACCGCTAGAACTCCTTGGTGAAATCCTCTCCCGGATAGGAGAGGATGAAATCAGGGAGGTGTTTGCCGCGCAACGTGTATGCAAGAAGCTCAGGGATGCTGGAAACCTCACCATCGTGTACAAGCGATGCGAGGTTAACACCTCCACTGTGAAGAGATGGCAAGTAAGGATCCGTCGGCAGAAGGAGAGATTCCTGCGAATATGCACAGCGGCAGGAAACTTCAATCTTCAGCTCATCCCAGCACTCAGGGCATTTGCAGAGGGGAATGAGGAGCGCGCTTGTGAACTGCTACGCCCGGGACTTGAGGACAACCATAAGACGTCAATCTTCACCCGCGGATTGATGCTTATGAGTAAGACGGATGAAAGCCAAGTTGAGCAGGGGATCAGAATGATCGACAGGATGGTGACAGATCGATCAGTTTTTCGGTACACGTCCACCAACGTCCTCGCTTGGATAACAGACAACCCAGACAACCCACAACTGTGGGCGGGCCAAGGAGTCAGAGTCTACTGCCCGAGATGGCATGCACCTCTGAGAAACCGCGATTGGTGCCTGCGTTGTGAGCTTTCCAGCTGTGTCCTCTGGCTCCGATACATGCCCTGAAGAAAGAAGGAAGAATCCTAGTTCCACTTTACCCTGCTTTGTTTTATTTCCATTTTAGTAGTAGTAATCTGCAAGGGAATCCTCCTTTTGTGTGTGCAGGTTTGTATTAACTGCACGAGAATCCCTTGCCTCGGTTGTATTTATTTGCTTTCCCTAAATTGGAACTCAGCTTTTGAGACCACTGAACGATTCTTTACTGCTTTCCTTTGAAAAGATGTATGTACAGTCCGAGATGAATAAGTGACTGTCAGGCCAAAAATATGCTGTTGACATACTCAGTATGTCAGCAGTGCCTCTTTACTGCTTTCAATTAAATAACCAGCAAAAATGTGCATAAACTTGCTCTAAATTCACAGGTTGAATTTAGGCTTATGATTAAATTTTCAGACTTTCAAATTGGGATAATATAATTGAAGACATGCGTGAAATGAATTCCTGAGGTTTTGAGCTATAAAAATTTAATGATGCGATCAGCTTATTGGGTAATAAATCTGCATGTTAGAGATTTCGATTGAATAAATTGTTAGAATTAAGCTTGGATTAAATTTGAGAATATTGTATGACATGAATTAACCCAACCTTGTGAGATTTGAGCCATGAGTCACTTTTACTCATTCATTTTCTTTGATGTGTGAATCATTTTGATTAAAGGAAACTAAAACTTGCGATTGGGACCGATTCAAGACCATGCCATATTCCCGAAATCGAGCATATGATCGAGGCACTTAGAAAAACCCAAATTTTTGGCCTTCGTTTGAAATCCAAACCCAAAAATATTTTCCCTTTAGGATTAACCAATTTGAGCCTATAAGCCTAATTTTTCTTTGAAGCCCTCTATATTATTCCTAGCCTTATAAAAAGACCAAGAAAATCAAACCCAAGTGTGCAAGGATGAATTCTATCAAGGCATTACAATTTTTTATCATCAATGAAAACTATAAATCGGTATTCCATGAACCAATTCAAAAAAAAAAAAAAAAAGAAGTTGAATGTCATTCAACACAAATAAATTGCAAATGACAAAGCAAATTAGACTTAGTCTAATGTCATGCAATGGAAAAAGAAAAGCAAAAGAAAGAAATATTGATGATCATAAATTTTCAAATAAAAATGCCAAGTTATGATAGAATAAATCTTTGCCACTTCTAGCCAATAATTTCCCTTTCCTACCTAATGTTACAACCGTACGCCCCGTTATAACCCTCAAATAAGACCTCGTGATCTCGATTTGAAGAAATGAGCCGGTGGCGAATTGGTCTGATTGCAAGCTTATGGGATAATTTAATTAAATGTGATTTTGAGCGTTCATGATTAAACCCCAATTGAGAGTGAGTGAATTTTTCCGATTCTCTTATATGTGAGGCTTTGTCTTATTACACATGTTCATGTCATCCTCTAATTCTCATCCCTAATCTTTGCATTTTTCAAACATGATATTCATGAAAGGTTGATAATAATGTTTGATTTGTAGGCCCGATGTAGTGAGCAAGTATCATTTCATTAAACACTGCAATCAAGGGAATTCAATACTTGTAATTTTTGATTGTCTTATCCCAATCCAAAAAGGATGTGATTTATGAAGCCACGAAAATGAATTGAATATGTAGAGTCCGTGTTCTTACGAACATTGACTCTGACTGCTCGGGGACGATCAGTATTAAATGTGAGGATGTTGATAATGGCCAAAAACGACCATTATTTTCAATCCATTTCCGTGTCTTAAACGGGCATTTGATCGCATTCCGGTCTTACATTAAGTAAGAAAGCAGTCGAATTGGACTAATTTATGCATAATTGTAAAAATAATAAGCTGGTGTGAAAAAGACATAAATATGTAATTTTATTACATATTTATGTTAGAAAAATCCAAAAACATGAGAAAAAGAAAAGGAAACAAAAAGATGGGAAAAAGATAGAAAAGCCCACAAAAAGAATATTTTCGGCCCATCTGGCCCAATCCAGCAGGCCCAGGAAGACCTTTGTCGCGGAAGCCCCTTGGCGCGATACAGTGTTCCGCGACAAAGGCATGTTCCGCGACCAAGTGGCCCAAATGAAGAGGAGACCAGCCAAGCCCCTTGGCGCGATGACCTTTGTCGCGATGGCATGCTCCGCGACAAAGGCATGTTCCGCGACCAAGATGCACAAATAGAGACACAAGACCCAGTCGAGAAGCCTTGCCACATGCAGTATGTTCCGCGACCAACTTGATGCTCCGAGACAAAGCTGTGATGTGTGTGATGTCTTAAGACACAATGGGCTAGAATCAAGGCCCATGGGCTTAGGGTTACATTTCTATAAATATGAGGTGTCTCCCATGAGCTGAGGAGTTGGCCAGTAGAGAGATTGAAATTGTTGTAGAGCTCTTGCAGGCAAGCTTAGGAGTTCTTCCTTAGGTAGAGTAGTTTAGGTTTATTTTCATGTATTATTTAATTTTTGCTCTTAGTTTAGCTTAGTTTAGTGTTTACTGTTCACAGTTGCTTAGATAGCCATTTTTATACCATGTTTTGGTTTCTAAACTCTTGTTTTAGGGTTTGTAATACCCAAATCATGGGTATTAACAATACCTCTTCAATAATATGGGAAAACATTCATTATTTGTGTCCCAAATCATGAAATGGGTCTCACACCCCATGGATTTATGCTTTCTTTTTCATTTTGGGGTCATTTGACCCCCATTTTGTTATTTTTATGTTTACTGTTGGCATGTTATGGATAATGTTGTGTGGATGTATGATCAAACCCTAGATTAGGACTCCTGCTTTATTTTAATATTCTGCCCATCCTTGTTATTTTTGTTTAAGCATGTTCTTCTTTATTTTGAATGTTTCTTGCTTATTTTTAGCTTAGAATAGCTTTTTGATCTGAAATAGGGTGAGATCACGCTGTTTGCATGCCACTGTTCATTTCTGCTTTTTCTGACTTTTGTCCTGAACCACCTTGGGCGCCAACTGCCTTCTGGCGCGGAACCACGTTCCGCGACAAAATGGCTGTTACGCGACCAAGGTGTTTCAAGACACTTGTCTCCATGATTTAAAACCCTTTGTCGCGGAATACCTTGTCGCGGAGCCACGTTCCGCGACAAAACTGTCCATGCATAGCGACAAAGGAGCCAAACTCTTGCGTTTTGTCTTCATGGCTTTTTGTCGCGGAATCATCTTGTCGCGGAGCCACGTTCCGCGACAAAATCCCATTCTGAGACAGAAAAATTATGCCATGTTCCTTGATCTTTGAACACCTTGTCGCGGAACACCTTGTCGCGGAACCACGTTCCGCGACAAAATTTCCATGCATAGCGACAAGGGTTCAAATGCTTTAGGAATTTTATGAAAACACTTTGTCGCGATGTCACTCTTGTCGCGGAACCACGTTCCGCGGCAAAATCTTGCATAGCGACAAAGAAGCGTTATGCTGCAAAAAAATTCTAAAAACTTGTCGGGATGTCCATGTCGCGGATCTCGGTCCGCGACAAAATTTATGATATCGCGACAAGGGTTCCTCTCCCTCTATTTAATCTCAAACAAACTTCATTCTCTCCCTATTTTATATTGCAACACTCACATCATAACCCCACGGGTTAGGATGTAACATTCTGGAATTGCAATATAGGGTGTTATGCGGCCCAAATTTTGATTCTCCATTTGCATCACTTAACTGATTGAACCCTTGACTCATTAATGATTAAAGATTGAGATTAGCAATAATCAAACTTCAATAATCATCATGACTAAAGGACCTTTGTTCAATTGCCATTAAAACATTCTTGTATAAACAAAATCTCGATGGCTTAAACAGATAATCTGGACTGTAATTAATTATGGTAGGAAGGATTATTTAAGACCATCAATTGTGGACCCAATCCACAACCTTGCATGAGAAACCAATGTCTCTCATACAAGGGATCTTCTTTTATTTATTATTTATTTTGTCTTCGTGTGTTGTGTGGAACCATTAGTAAAGAATACATCAGACTAATGTTGGCGGGTACTCCCTCATGGATAACTAGCTCGTATTCTGGGTATTAGTTACTAATTGTTATTTTGCATGGTCTGGATGGCTGTCAGTGGAAGCCTTGGCGGTTCGCCCATCCGGGGTTATAATAGCTGCTCGGCTGACTCCCATCCAGATACAGTTTTATTTTTATTATCTTAATTTCCAAACCTGAATCCCAATCCGTACTGGGAGTCAGTTGGCATCAGTCAATGCCAACTGATGATCATTATAGAAGGGAAGCATGTAGGTTTTTATCCGAATTCACAGACAGTGGAGGCCCAACTGGTGTTGACACCACCATTATAGGGTCTAAGCAGTCTAAATTCGCTCCATCCGAGTGATTAGGAAGTTGGACAGTAGATGTTTACAGTCCACCTGATTATTCTGCCATTACTTTGGTCCTTTGACCACTTCATTCTGTGTTTCACCTTCTGTTTAGACCCGCATTTATATTTTGGGTCAATTAATTTTACACTTCCATATATCTTTATGCATGATAATATTATATACTATTGTGGTCTGTACTTATTTTGGGATCCTTCCCTTGGACAATAGAAGTCTAGATCTTAAACAGATATTGCTTTATAAATTTCCAACAAAAACCTCTTTATAAAATCCGGATCTGAGTAAGGGATAAATTCTTCAGTTATGACTAATTCATATTCTGTCAAGGGTTGTATTTTGGGAAATTAAGAAGCAGATTCAGCGATTAGGTCTCGCCTAGACTGAAAGGGTCTGTGTTTTAACTGAGAGTCTAGTACCTGACAGGGAATGATTTTCAAATCCATTATTTTCCAAAATTGCTGGTTGATGGAAATGTAAGATTAAGTGCTACACCGAGATGGGGTCCACTTGGATTCAAATACAGTGTAGTAAATAATCTTAGAGGAACATCATCCAGGCCTTGGTTATTTTCCAAGATAGGGTTGAGTTTTCTTTCAACTGCTATCCTCTTCTGCCAAAGCCTACTTTTGAGTCCTGAGTGAGTGCATCCGGAACGAACTGATTTATTAGTTCGTTTCATTAGTTTGTATCTCATAATTACCCGGAAGGAAGTGAACACACTAGTGGTTCACTGAGAGCCGGGAATTCTTGATCCATACTCCTTCATTCTGATGGGAAGCTGTCTTTTACTACCAGGGTCAGATTTTCAAAACCTCCGAGTGATAGGTTTAAATGCTTTCTTTACCGCTTTCTTTTAACCGCTTTCATTAGAGGTCACTCGGTTGTATTGAGAGTTGTGTAACTGCCACTAGGATTGACAGTTAAGGGATAGTTTAGGGCTGAATTCAAATCTTTGGGTGTGACATGGGAGAATGATAGTGGTACTTGGCATTTCAATAAATGATGTGTCGGGTGTTGCTTTTCCACCACAGATGAAGTAACACACCCAGGCCAGGGCAGTTACGAATCTGTGGTATCTTAGAATTTGCGGTCTTAAGAACATGTAAACTCATATTGCAAGTACCTGTCTGTTAAAGGGAAAGCCTTATTGAGAGCATGAGAATTAGCTATCTGATAGAATTATCCCAAACAAAGATCTGCGTGTGAAAATGGAAGTTTAATATTGCTGTATCTCACTCTTGTCCAATTTTCATTCTTTTCTTCCTGTCCTTTCTGTCTACATTGTGACTCAACTTCACGGTTGGCACAATGTAATTTTTCCTGCTTTCATAGATAATGTTTACCGCATTCTTAGAATAATTTGTACCCGCTTTCTAGAATAGATTTATTCGCTTTGTAGAGTAACTTAAATGCTTTTGTAACCTAGTTTAAATTCATGTCAGTAGTTGTTAATCATCTTTCAAACCTATTGAGCAATACGAATGGAAAATCTAGTAAAACGACGTGGGACCTGCTTCTATCGCACATCCTCCAGTGAACGATCCGGTCTTACTATAAATTACTGCAATTTTTGACACCGTGCGCTTTCGGGGGCACAGTTTCTTAACTACGAGCAATAAAAACATGACTACGTATAAATATATCCCTAATCACAACACCGCCATCATAAATTGGTTTCATTAAATAAAACCTAAACCAGGATCATGATTTTTTGGAAAATACTCATGTAGTGGGAATCTGTCAAAAAGTTTCATGGCAGGAACTCTTATGGCAAGAATTGATGAGAAGTATCATGGCATATCTGCCGGGGATCCTCAGTGTGACAGGCTGAAGGTCAACCTATCCCGGCTATGCCATGAGATTTGTCAACATTCCATGACAGAGAGGACCACAGCGCCATTTGAAACCAACGCACCACACTTGAGTAATAAAAAGACTAATAATCTTGATGTATCCCTAAACCCTTTCCCGTGAATCATAACGCTTTTCATTTAATAAATCTAACCTGGTATAATTTTAGAAAAAGCTCGTGTTAATGAAACTTGTCAAAAGTTTCAGGCGCTGAACAAAAACTACGACGCTATCCGAGGATAGCGTCGCCGGTCTAGCGCCGTAGGATAAATTTTGTTCAAGTTCTGGGCAACTACGACGCTATACCTCACCTACGACGCTATCCAAGGACAGCGCCGTAGGGCGGTTAGCGTCGTAGCTAGCCCAGAAACATGTTGTTGTTCGGGTGATGCAATCTCTGCGATTGCAAACCCTATTTACAAATTCATGGTTCACTTTATGCAAGAAAGGAGACTAAGAGAGCATTGACAGTTATGAAAATGAGGTAAAATGCAAGGAAAACTCAAATAACATTAAATGAAAAGCACAGGTGAACCACAAACCTAAGTTAGGGTTTTTAACCAGCATATCATGCATGAAATTCCACAAACCATAATAAAAACACAAACCCACATGAATCAGTAAAATAAAATGGCCAAGTGGTCATTAAACCAAAATAAAGCAGTAAATCCATGGACTCATGTCCATTTCATGATTTTGGGACTCTTTTTGTGATTAACTTCCCATTTATAAGAAATGGCTTGCTAATACTCATCATTTGAGTATTACAAGCCTTAATAAAGGTTAAACAAAGCTGAAAATAATGTAAAAAGTGGCTAGCTAAGGTAGCGAATGCTAAAAATACCACTAATCTAAACATTAAAAAACCTAATCTAAGGCAGAAATATAAATAATACAAAAAAAGAAGACCTAACTACCTAACTAACCTACACCTCAAGAGCACTAGGTTGTCTCCAAGTTTGAATGCTGTCTGATTGAATGCTGATCATTGGAGTCAACTGGTCCTTATATAGGTGGGAAACCCTAGGCCCATGGGCCCCCAGGCCTTGTAATTGGAATTCTGAGCCTTAATACGACGCTATAGTTGGGTACGGCGCTATCCCACTACGGCGCTATAGGTATAGCATCGTAGTCTTCCATCCTAAAGACACTCTTTGTTTCTGAATGGACAGCCTACGACGCTATCCTTGCTTACGACGCTATACTCAACTACGGCGCTATCCGTGTTTAGCGCCGTCCGCCTTTCTTCAATTATCAGCCTCAGTTTCCTCCTACGGCGCTAGACCAATGCTACGGCGCTATCCATATTTAGCGCCGTAGTTGTGTCTAGCGTCGTAATATCCTGAAAAATCAACTTTATGTGGGTTTTTCATTTCTTTTCCCATCTTTTTGTTTCCTTTTCTTTTTCTCATGTTTTTGGATTTTTCTAACATAAATGTGTAACATAATTACATATTTATGCTTTTTCATACCAGCTCAACATTTTTACAATTATGCATAAATCAGTCCAATTCTACTGCTTTCTTATTTAATATAAGACCGGAATGCGATCAAATGCCCGTTTCAGACACGGAAATGGATTGAAAATAATGGTCATTTCTTGCCATTATCACTTAGTTAGAGAATAGGATTGTTGTGGGGGCTTTTCGAACGTCCTAGGGTCGCGACGAACGGCCAACTTCTCCGATCTCTTCTTGTTCGTCCCCCGACGTGAGTTTGTAACAAGGAAAAGAATGTTAGATTTCGAGTTCTTGAGATATATGGATGAATTAAACACGGTAATACAACTTAACAAGGTCCTAGAGGGCAGAGGCTTCGTCCCGATCGTCCCGTCTTTGCCGGAATCCTTGCCGGAAGTGAACTCGAAGGGTTTTTGGCTTGGAGAGGAAGAATGAGGGAGAGCAACTTTTGTTTTCTGTAAAAATGGGGATGGGGGCGTCCCAATCCCGACTTTTAGCCTTTCCTAAGGCTGTGATCCGCTTGCCATCGATAGGGATCGGATTTTTGGCAAGAAAATCACCATGGAAGGAAAGTTTACACCTTCTGCACCTCTGGCGCGGTGGTGACGCGCACATATGCTTTTGTCCGCGCGAAATACGCGCGATCTAACCTTGGACGCGTCACCCTTGTTTCGCGCGTTGGCCGCGCGTGCGCGCGTGGAGGGCGCGCGGTGCCTAGTTCGGCCGGTTCGAGTGGTTCGTGTGGTCCGTCGGGTCTTTTCTTCTTTTCTTTGTCGGTTTTCTATCCTCTATGTTTTCGGTTCGACTTTTCGGGTCATTTCTGGGTCGAGATTCCTATCTTAAATTTATTATGAACTCGGGTTAATGTTCGTAACACTCCCGTGCAATAATTTATTTAATTAAATTATTTCCGACTTCACGGGTTCTCGGAATTTAAATTCTCTCGTTCTCGAATTTAATCTCCGTTTCTCTTAACAAATTTCCCGGGTATTACACAGTACCTTGTTCAAATCAAGATAAACCATTGCCTCATATTTCTTTCGTAAAGTGATGATAACGCCACCATTTCACCAGTTGTTTCCAGACTTTTCTTATCCTCAACTATGCACATTTTGCTCCACTCATTGTGGTTTGCACCCAAAAGATAATAACCGGAGAAAGGTAATGGAGACAAAAGTGATGATGAAGTCGGTTTTTTTTTTAAATTATTTATTTCATGAAGATAATGGAAAAGACATAATTATCCCTACACTCAATATAAACCATTAGACCCAAACTCTATCCAACGGTTGAAAAAAATTATCGTCATTGATTAGAACCTAATGGAAAGAATGGTTAAATTATTTTTACAATCTCACTATGAGGTTGGTTTACTTGCTCTATTTCAGGGTGGAAAATTCGTTGAAAAACCAAGCCTCTTCGAGTTGAAGTAGCAATTCACACGGCTTTTGAGAAGGGCTTCATATGTATTCTAGTACTTCATCATCATTTCCCATAATCCTATTAATTTATTTTTACTACAGGTAAATATCTTCCCGTAAAATATTGTTTCAATTTTTCTCATCATTTCATGTTTAAACCTCGTCTTTTATATGATTTACGTGATTCATATTAATTTATGCTTTCCTTTTATTGTGTGTTGGATAAATTTTGTATTATTAATTTTGTATCATCTTAGGTTCATGTGGCCTATTTGATTTATTTATCTTAGATTAGAACATACAACTGAGTGTCTTCTTACAATTTCTGAAGCCAACAATAATTGGGTGCCTTTTTCAAATTCAACACATGAGATTGGGTTTGATTAGGATATTTATGATTACTTTTGACTCTGAAATGGTTTTTACGTAAATTATTGGATGTTTTTTTTATAAATACGCGGATAGTTTAATAGTTTTATGTAGTATGAGAAATGGTACGTGAATTTTTGTTGCCTAGAGTTTTTAAAGGAGTGTCATCTTTAATGTCGAAACGTCTTTTTTATATGCACATTTCTTTGTGCTGTTTATAAGTATTAATTTCTCTTACATGAACTACATAATTTCTTCCTCAAAATACTCCAGATAATATTTTTCGTGGGTGCGACACGAAATAGTTTATCCTACTGCACAAAATACATTCCTTTTACATAACCATATTACCAATATACTTCATCCGTCCCATTTCCAATGTCCCATTTTCTATTTTGGTTTGTCCTACTTCAATTGTCACATTTCCTTATTTAGAAAGTTTTTACTCCTTTAAACAAACATCACATCAACTATTTACTCCACTTTAACACAATAGCCCATTCTGCCTAAAATACTATGCCCAAAAGAAATGTGACATCTCAAATGGGACGGAGGGAGTAATTTTTTTTACAACACATATTTTTCATACTAATCATACAAAATATTGTAGTCAATCCTATAGCGCAAAATGCATTTCTTTACTACCACTCTCTACTGCAAAAGTCTTCATCATTATCTTGTTCATGCATCATACATTTAGTTCTAAACAATTTGTACTGCATCATCTTCAAACTTTGTTCCACCTCCACATTTGTTGGTAGCATCCCAAGTATGTCCATTCTTCTTTTGCCATGATGGGGTTCTTTGTATTTGTTATCCCCCTTATATTGTAGAATTTCGAGCATGACATATTGTAAGTGAAGCCAACTGTAGTTGAACATTTTAGGGTCAAAAGCTTGATATGCATCATTCACAATATTTACAAGTTCCTCAATGGTCTTTGGATGTTCTTGTTATTGTAAGGATTTAATTGACTCTAAATAAACCAAGTTCTAGTACATTAAGATCAGAGGATTGAGAGGGCTGATTTACAATCTTAAAGTCAAACTCATCCACTTGCGAATCCTTATTAAATTCAGTGTCATTTGGTAAAATATGTGGCCTTGCATCGCCTTGTTAAATGAAAATGTGTCTTGGCGCACCTCTTGACCAGTTTGCTCTGATACATGTAACACTTCACTAATCATTTAATTTAATCCCTTCTCTTGTTTGGATTGCCTTCATTTCTGCAGTGCATCTCTATCTGTTGCTGCTACTTTTTTGTGATTCGAAAACTTTTGTGCATGGAAAGATTCTAATTTTTCCATTCCAAATGACCTCACCAACTTCATCGATCACAAGCCTTACGACTGCTAAGATCATTACCTTCAGAATGTAATTCTTATTGGTATGTTGACCTGTATAGATCCTACTCCTTTGGTATAGATAGCATTTCATGCTTTTGAATTCAAATAAAATCATTTTTAATTAATGTGCACGTAATTCAATAATCCCTCAAATATTGCTTTTGTGCTCATTGTCCTTGGGATTATGTACTTTAATATTCACGGACTTCTTTCTTGTTTACGAGAATGAGTTAGTTTTGGCTTGATAGAGTTGAAATGAGTCCTAATTTTTACCCTTTTAATTAAACTGTAGATAAAACTAGGGCTGACTTGTAAGGCTTTTGCATATGATCTGATTGTAGTTCGTTTATGCACCGACACTATTTGTAATACCTCTTAACTTAGCTCCTTACATTTTCTGCCCATTTTTTCATGTATTTTACCATTTTTTTTAATTTTTTTTTTGTAACTTTGTAATTTTCCACAACCTCCAAATGGTCTGCCTACAACAATGTTTTTATAATGCTTTTCATTAATCATGCTCTTTGGAGTGTATCATTAGTACTTGCAACATATAGTAGTTTTTGAACTATACAAGTTTGTTGCATATTTGCAATCAGGTTTTCTTTTTAGTTGTTGTTTCTGCTTGTGTCATTTCTAATTCAGACATGTTATCCATTTGTTGGTTCGGGCCGGATAGGCCGAGCCAAGGACCTCTTTTCAACTCTTAAAGGAGGCTGGCCAGCAAATATGCAAAATCGGTCGGGTTCGTATGCTTAATATGAGCCCAAATTTTGATGGTATAAAATTCCAATTACTTTGATAAAGAGAATTCAATTGGCCAAAATAGGGAAAATTCGAATAAAAATTTTACAACTCAAAAACAGTAACAATTTGATACAACCAGCGCTAACTACTATCATCACTGAGTGGTCCAAGGGGAGTACGACCTTGGTTGCAGCTCTCGATGGTAAAGGAAAACACTACCGAAAGAACTAATGATCGCCAAGTGGTCCAAGAGGAGTACGGTCACCGTCGAATCTCCGATAAGCAGAGGAAGGTTTTTATGGGCAGTGCCTCTTTTTGTAATGAGCAATACGATAATGCTAGGAAAAGATACTAAAGGAATTTAACATAGTAACTTTGCTTTAATTTTGGATTTGTCTCTTCTTCCTTCAGTTTTGGGGTAATTATAGATTCCTAGTTGATAACTGCCAATAACCGCCAATTAGCAGTGTCTTTTCTTGAGGTTCCTTCAGCCAAAGTGCCTTTCTCAGGCCTGTCTAATCTTTTGGCCAAAGTATTATTCTCAGTCAGCCCCTTTTTCGATTGAGATCCTCATTATCGTCTGAAATAACTTGTCTGCGGAACATATCGCACTCACTATTCTTCTGGACCCTATGTCAACCACTGATCTATTGGGCCAGTTATGCCTTGATTACGGCTCAATGCATGTTTGGGGTTTAACAGATGCCCCAATGCTTGGACCCTACTTGATCAAAATGGGCCAAGCACTAAACCTATGACCTGCTTTCGACGTCTTTTAAAATATCCTCCTTGGGTTTTGCAATTGTCACTTTTACTATTATTTTTCATCATTAACATCCGCCCCGTCGGATGTGATCGTTGGCAATTTCGGAGTTCACTATCTCTTTCTCATTTTCCTTTCTATTCCTACCCCCTTGTTGATATTCTGAGGTAGGGGTATCAAAATTTCAGGTTTAGGGTCGTGTTCATGTCGAGTTGAGTAGGGGGTATAACACAAAATATGTAAACCCAACACGACTCGAAACCCGAAATGAATCTCAAATACTAAACCCGAACACAACCTAAAAATTTTCAGGCCGGGTTTCTGGTCGACCTGATTTGGGAAAACCCCAAAATGACTAAAGCCAATCCTGAAAACTTTTTCGTATCGGTTGGGTTTGTTTTTTTTGGGTCGTGTCCAAAATTGACACCCCGAGATAAAAAGTTCACTCCAAAAACGACGAGGGGTGTCAACTTCAATTTTCGGGTCGTGTTCGTGTTGGATTGAGCAGGGAGTATAAAACAAAATCTATAAACTGGAACACAACACGAAATCTGAAATAAACTTGAAATACCAAACCCGAATACAACCTGAAAATCTTTAGTTCGGGTTTCGGGTCGACTTGGTTAGGGAAAAACCCAAAATTACTAAACCCAAACCTAAATTTTTTCGTGTAAGTCGGGTTCTTTTTTCGGGTCGTGTCGAAAATTTACACCCCTATTCTAAGGTTTCTCTCACTTCCCCCCTTTTTCCTGACACTTCATCGCGTTTCCATGTCTGCCTTTTCCAGAGCACTTCTGAAATGTGAGGCACTCTCCACCACGTTTTCTATGCATCACACTCCACATGATTTATGGACTCTTGGCGAACTTGGCGTGCCCGAATAGATTAATCAATGCACCACCCGTCCCTTTCCTGATGGCTATTCAATTCATTTGTATGCAGAATGGTTTAAGGGTTCAATACTTTCCCCAGCTTGTAGTACTTGGCCTGTCACTACTGCGGAATACATCGGGTGGTTCCGTCATGATTCCTATAAATCATGATGTAAAAATCCTTTTGGGGGCTACCAGTGTTGGGAGATAATATTGGGGTTTCTGGTTACCCTCGCTCTACAACGGCTAATACTGGCCTTAACTCTAATGCTACCTACAATGGATAGATAACCTCCTACTGGAGCAACGATGAGTCGCTCAAACTTTAGGAATCCGAAGCCATCTTTTTGGTTTATTATTTCAGCCAGTATTTTTGGTCAACACATTCTAAGAGTGTCGTGCTTGAAGCCTACCCTCTTGCCAAGGAGATCATGGAGGGTACAAAATTGCCATTGGCTGACATTTTCCTAGCAAAGCTTTACGCGGGCTTGACTGCCCAAGTGAATGGGTGAGAAGAAGACAGTAGAGACAAAGCTCATGGGCCTTTGTGGTTTTTGCTTCTTTGGCTGATGTGACATTTTCATGAGTTGACCACTTTTTACTCCGAAACCCATGACCTGAAAATTCCCACGTGTTTTCCTTTAGCCAGAACATCATTGCCTTCAATGTCCCTGCCTCGATAGATCAGGTTTTTGTTGGCCGAGAGGTTTCGAATGCCTTCACTCGTTACCCTTATTAGATTTGTTCGGCCGAGTGGGCTAAGGTTCTCTTCTCCACTCCTTCTGGGGAACCTCTTCCCAAGAGCACAGCCAAGGTCTGGAACCGGATCCTTCTCCCTCAGCCAACTTTTATGGATTCGAAGAGTTATGGGAACGCGCCAATTCATTCTGAGATTTACACCCTCAGTTGGTCTGTCGCCAATTTGGCCTTTCCCAAGATATAGTGCTTGCTCTACACAAGAAGGACTGTTCGGCTTCACTTAAGTAATTATATTCTTTTGGATTATTTAGCATTCCTCTTCGATTGACGTTACTCCTCGATTTTCGGCTTAGTAGGATGGTATTAATCATACATTCTTTAATGCGAACTTAACTATCCATCTAGAGCAAAGTGGTACTCCATTTTGCTTGACCCCTCATTTCTCCCCTAGATCTTCTTCGGAAGTTCAGGCGAAGGGGACGGTCAAAGGTAAAATCCCGTCACAGCTCGGACGAGTAAGATTTCTTGTTCTTCTTTCGATGTTTGACTTTTTCTTTTTGAGGTGTTCCTAACACACGCACAAGGTTTTAAATATCGATTTCGGTATCTATACCGGACATATAAATTTAGGAAAATTTCGAAGATATTTGAAATTTCGGGGGAAATTTCGGAGATATTTTAATTTTTTGAGAAAACTAATTAGAGTTTCTGAGACGATGAAAATGAAGATATTTCAAAATTCCTCATCTCTGTTTCTATATAAATTAGTAATATACTAACAATACTCATTTAATAATATGCTGGTAATATTATTGATATCATGCACCATGTTGATTGATAAGAGACTTAAAATTAAACAAGTTAATTGGATGACATCATCAATATGGGTTGAAACATAAATTTTAAATTCTAATTTTTTTAAAAAAAATATATTTTTAAAATTTAGAAAAAAATATTTTTTAAAAAAATTTCGGGAAATTTCGGATTTCGGGCAAATTTCGATGGAAATTTTGCAAAAAATTATTGCATGTGAAATTTCGCTTCGGGGTGTTCCGAAATCCGAAATTTTGGTCGAAATTTTGGAATTTTCGGGGATATTTAAAACAATGTATGCTAGTAATATTATTGATATCATGCACCATGTTGATTGATAAGAGACTTAAAATTGATAAACAAGTTAATTGGATGACATCATCAATATGGGATGAAACATAAATTATAAATTCTATTTTTTTTTAAAAAATATATTTTTAAAATTTAGAAAAAAATATTTTTTTAAAAAAATTTTGGGAAATTTTGGGAAATTTCGGTCAAATTTCGGGAAATTTCGAATTTCGGGCGAAATTTCGATGGAAATTTTGCAAAAAGTTATCGCATGTGAAATTTCGCTTCGGGGCCGAAATTTTGGAAATTTCGGGGATATTTAAAACAATGCACACGCATTATAAAATAAATAAAAAGAGCGGTCCGTATGCACCCGCCCCAAGTAATATTCCTTCGGCTTCATGTGGTTTGTCTATTCCCAACCGAAAGAGGCCGACCTGCACCCGTTCTTTCTTCAGGGGGTTCATCCAATGAGGACGGCATGCCGCCTCCAACTAAAGTTCAAAGGCGGCTGAAAGTGTCACCGCTCGCCGTATTGACTAATGCGTCTATGCATCAGGCCTTGTCACTTAGTGGTTGTATTTAGAATTCCTCGGCTTACCATTTTTTGTTTGGATCATCATTTTCCTTGTTCGATGATTTCTCTCAGTTTTCGTCGTCTGTTATTTCGGCCGGTCCTATTGAATCAGTTCGAACTCCCCCCTCCTAGAGTTCCGGTTGCCAACTTAGATCAGGGGACCGACCAGTATGTGGTATCTCCTGATCCTCGTCCGTCGGGCTTTCAGGACCTTTTAATTGAGCTTCGTTCAGGATTCTATCAAGCCGATCCTTAAGTGGGTTCTCTAGTTGCAACCTTATCACGAAACTCCTTCGGATTCAGCTGACCAAGGGGATCGAGAGGAAACCCCAATTCCTGCTTATCCTTTCCCGACTCGAGTAGAACATGATGAAGATAATCAGATAATTTGATAATTTTTTTTATAATTATTGAAAATTTTTAATTAATAAATAATAATATATCAATATATTTGGATATCCGAGTCTAAAATCCTCATAATATCCTAGTGATATTCTTCCAAATTCGGATATAGTCGGATATGTTCGGATACAAATATAAATGCGTATATTAAAATTCGACTTGATATCAAATTGGATGCGAATTTGAATATCATTGGATACAACCAAGGTTTTAAATATCGGTTTCGGTATCTATAACGAACATATAAATTTAGGAAAATTTCGAAGATATTTGAAATTTCGGGGGAAGTTTCGGAGATATTTATAATTTTTTGAGAAAACTAATTAGAGTTTCTGAGACGATGAAAATGAAGATATTTCAAAATTCATCATCTCTGTTTCTATATAAATTAGTAATATGCTAACAATACTCATTTAATGATATAATATGCTAGTAATATTATTAATATCATGCACCATGTTGATTCATAAGAGACTTAAAATTGATAAACAAGTTAATTGGATGACATCATCAATATGGGTTGAAACATAAATTTTAAATTCTAATTTTTTTAAAAAATACATTTTTAAAACTTAGAAAAAAATAGTTTTTTTAAAAAAAATTTCGAGAAATTTTGGGAAATTTCGATCAAATTTCGGGAAATTTCGGATTTCTCCCGAAATACGAAATTTCGTTCGAAATTTCGAAAATTTCGGGGAAATTTAAAACAATAGATACAACACCCCTACGAATAATGGACTCCACTTGAATTTTTGGGGAATAAGAGTCCCAATCAACAATTTGAATAAGTGTCTCTATTGGTTGATCAAGTAAAATACTCCTATTAGAACCCAAGAGCTTCCAGAAAGTTGGCAATAAAAGACATCGGTGACACGGGTGATGGGAATACTGGAGTGGCCACAAAATCTGATTTCATACCTCACCTCATCGTCTCCACTGACCACAGGCCACACCCCACAGTCACTCACACCCTCGTCTGCTCTATTTTTTCCGTTCTCGTCTCTTCTCACTGCTCACTGCCAAACTTTTCAAATGGAACTCAAGATTTTCTAAATAATCAAATCACAAAATTCTTACATTCTCTTGCCCCCCTCACAATGCAAGTCCTTGCTTTTCAGAGACCTCAGATTTTAGCTACATCACACAAGGGCAATAAGGAAAAAGTGATTCCCCCACTTCCTCCTTTGATTTCTGCTCTGCCCTTTTCTCCTCTTGCGTCTGGAACAAGATTCTTTGCACCTTTTTTGTCCTCAGGTAGGTTGTGTTTTTATTTTTATTTTTTATTTTTTAATTGATGCTGCTTGTTGATTTTGTTTTATTTTTGATATCAAACTATTGCGAAAGTTTACAGGTAAAGAAATGAAATTCTGTAGAGATTAAGTTTGTTTTCCTTCGGGGTATTAATCTGGGGTCTTGAATATTTCGCTTCTTAAGTTTATTGTAGTAATTTTGGATTAGATTGGAATCAGGTTGTGGCAAGCACACGCATATTGATTAGGGTTGGTCAGCAATGTATGTAGGTTTCTTTAGTTCAAATTACTCTTAGTCTGATTGCGTACAGTTCCATCTCTATTTCCCCCAGTTAAGTTTGTGGTAAAATGGTATTGCATTTTCAGATTTGATGTCCTAGAACATCTTAAGCGGACCAAAACCTTTGAAATACTGATCTTGGGCTTTAATCATCTATAACATGGTTTGAGCACTTGAGCTGATATTAGCATCTAAACATCTCTGCAATGCATGCCATCCTGAATAGCCCAAGTTTCATTACTGAATCTGTAAGACTCATATTTAAAAAACAGTTGCTTTGTTAAATTTAAGTAGTTTAATTTTATTTTCCTGGCGTTAATTTAATCGTGATGCCAGTTTTTATGAGCTCTGGATTCCATTTGGCTACCATTTAAGCTTGTATCATCCCATGTTGAAACTGGATAATGATTTGACTGAGCAATGATCTTGGATCCTTGCCTGACCTTTGTGGCAGCCTGCCCATGTCTGACCTGTTTAGGCTGTGTAGCAATAAAAGTGAGTTTTGGGCTTTGTTACTTTTACATTGTTGTAGAGTTATCTATATAGTATATGATATGTTTAACATTAATCTCTACTATCAAGGTTCATGTGGCCTATTTGTTTCCTGTTTTAGACTCACACTCTAGTATCCTGGTAATTTTATTATTCGAGGTGTATTTGATAATATTTTCAATTTTATGATTGTAATATGATTTTACAAATAGGTGACTTTATACTTAGTTTAGTGGGAAAACAAGGTCCTTTATTGCTTACTTGGTATTGGACTGCCAAGGCTTGTGTCGCCATTCAAGATTCTTCTGTTGAGAAAGTAGTTTGTCAACCACATTTTCGCCTCGCTCATAACTACGCACCTCAGCAATTGCCTTCTTGGGTTCCTTGAACAAATCCTGAGAAGGATGGAGCAATAGCGAAAGGACCTACCTTGAAACTAAATCAAGTATAAAGCAATTTGCAATGTTTAGTGAATCAAAAACCCTCAATCGCTAGTTGTTAGAATGTTGAAACAACAATTGAAGGGATAGGAATTCGGAAGTGTACCTTAGTATGCTGTTATATTTATACGCAATCCTTCAATAGGATACCTTTGGCACCCTAAGGACATATGGTAGCCTATGCGTTGCTCCCCGTTGTTACTATTCAATTTTAATTTTCTTTTTCGTGTGAATGTTGTGAGATGCATCTCTCTCATTATTGTGATATCAGTACCACTCAAAATGCCTCATTTTCACTTTTGAGAATTAGTTTTCTCTAGTTACACCAATACTCGTGTGTGGTACTTGTTGCACTCTGAGTACCTGATCACTCTTTTTTGTCAAGGTCAGGTTTCTCTTCATTTACAAATTTTGTGTTCAGTTACAAATTGGTGCACTTTTTTCTCTTTTTGTGGTTTTCTCTATTTTAAGGTTTACGCAAATATTTTAGAGTGATATCTCAGTAATCTAGCACTTTGAGACTGGATTCAACTTGACGTGAGTTAAAATGTAACCTTTCGAATACAACCCTCTATATTATTTCATAATATGATTGAGTACTACTTATTATACTCCCTTCGTTTTCTTTTATTCGTCATTTAAGCAGGTAAGATTTTTCAAGTACTATTATCGCTTTCAGAATTTCGAGTTACAAATTTTCTATGTTTCCAATTTTATCCTCACTGAAGCCTCCCTTCTTTACAATTTCTAAATTACTTCGTACTAATCATTCAACTGCCTTCATTATGATTAGTCATTTCAATTATCTTTCTCTTTTCAATCTCCAGATTCACTTTCCAAGTGAAAACCCATAATTTCCTCTCAAACATCATTTCCCTTCCCTAAAGTTTTTTGTCCCCAATTCCCCCAAACATTTTTTATTTTTAATTAAAAGTATCCATAAAAACATTGAAAGGTTATTTTAGTACAATTAATGAATTCCTTGGTTTGCATAATAATTTTTTAAACAGCAATTAAGACATACAGAGGGAGTATTTATTTGTTGCCAATTTCAGATTTAGAGTTTTGGTAGCTGCTATTGTTTACATTATGCATTGAGTTGTTTCCTATTTATTTTTATTTTTTGGTATGAAGGTATTCGTTTATAAATAAAGTGTTTCTTTCTTTAGTTTGATGCAAAAATAAAAGCATTTATTTCAAATATCTATATAATAAATCCTGAATACTTTTTGGCATGTGCAGACTTTATTGTCCTTATTAAATATAACTGATTCTTTTTAATCTTTAGGGCTTTATCAGTAATTATACCACCATTTTATAATCAATGGCTACAATTAATCCACATCATCGCTGATTAATCGCTGACTAATTCCAACTCACCTTCCACGTAATCAATATCTATATTTAGAAAATAAATCTTAACTATTAATATAATAAAATCTTGAGAAAATCTCCACATATATTTTAAAAAGTTATAAAAAATTTATTACACTTAAAATATATAAATTGAATTAAACTATATAATATAAATATAAAAAATTTATTACACTTAAAATATATAAATTGATTAAAACTATATAATATAAATTATTTGTTTGTATATATATTTTCTAGGTGAATATCAGGGTATGCTCAGGCCACATTGGACTCAATACTAATCCCTCGATAATCTGCAAGGGCAATTAAGGGCGCCTCTCCCAAAGTAGTTTTTGTATATATATTTTAATAAATATTATTATAATATTATTAAATAAATGTAATTTAGGTTAAATTTATGTCTACAAGTATAATCCTATATCAACATAAGGAATATACTAACCGTATTTAAATAAAAAATATTTCATTAAAAATATATATTAAATAATCAAATTTAAAAAAATTAGTGAACTATAAAAATTTAATAAAATTTTAATTCTCATGTCTGTACAAGGCTTAATTTTAAAAATTTAATCTCACAAATACAATTTTGATAAATTAAAAAATATAAAGGAAAATGTAAGTATGTGTTTTTTAATTATAGTAAATAAACTTATCATTTCAAATATTAAATTATTTGATTGTATATATAATAATATTTAATAAAAATTGACATATTATAATATTATTAAAGAAATTTAAATAATTTTAAAATGTGTAACTAATTAAAATATAATATTATATAAATATAAGGAATTTAACAATTAACATCATAGATTTCAAACATTATTAATTAATAATAATATATTTTTAATATAAATATTTCATTTAAATATATATGAAATAATTAAATTTATAAATTTAATCAATTATAAAAAAATTTAATCAAATTTTTGTCATGACTTTTTTATATCAGGTCTAATTTTGAAACTTAGTATCACAAATATAAGTTTGATAAACAAAATAATATAAAGAAAAACAAAGTATTATAACAAACATATAATGTATTAGTATTTTAATATATTTAATTATCTATAAATACCTAAATATAAATTCTAAACATTTTTTAGTTTGTACAGACTACATTATTTTTTTAATATCAATTCATTATTTCTAAAGAAATTTGAAAATTTTTATTATGGTGTAATTAGGTCATTGATTCTAAAATATTGATTAATATAAATTGATTCATCACCTAAAAAAATTCATATCATTCTAAACAAATTCTACATCATTTTTTTAAAGAAAAAATAAAGAAAATGAAAAAAAATAACATATCATAGTTTAATTATTAAACATAATATCCTTCATTGTTAACTATTTCGATATAAAATAAAAATATATATAAAAGTCGGAGTAAATTGTTATACAAATTTTTATAAATAATTTGTACTCTAAAAGGATATAAGAAGTATTTTAGTGTAAATTATACGTAAAGATTTGTGGTAGGTCGTCATACATAGTTTTGAAGTAATTCGAATTTTGAATTGTTAAAGGTTATCTTTTTTCCAATTGTTCTTAATATTTTAGATATGAAAGCGAAACTATATATTTAGTTTTTCAATGATGGAAAAAAATATTTTATATTATATCCACCGATTTGGGTTTTGAATTTCTTTCCATGCTCCTATTATCTCCTTTATTTCCCTCAATCTTTTGTTCCATATATGTCCACCACTATTTAAGCAAAAGACTTTGAAGCTTATGTAATAACTCAAAGAAAGTTATCTTCTAATTTTATAATCTTCATATAAGTTCAACATCCGTGCGCAGCGGGCGAAAAAACGTAATTTCAAGGGTTATACAGTAATTATGCCTTAAGTTTCCACGTATGTGCTGATTAATTATACAAAAACATACAGTCATCCAAAATAATTACACGTCTGCATGCCACGTGATTAATCTTTTAAATATTCTATATTTAGATAATAAATTTGTTTGTTAGTACAAGAAAATTTTGAGAAAATCTTTTCATATATACTTTTCAATAAAAATATAAATTTAAAATAAATTATAATATATTTGATATTTATGACATATTTAGTTAAAGCATTACATTATAAATTATTTAATTGAATAAGTAATATTTTCAAATATATATTATATTATTTATATTAAAATTCAAGACTAAAATATTAACCTATATCAATATAATAAAATAAAAAAGGTATAGTTTAGGCTTACACACACATTTGACGACACATAGGTGTCGATATTTACCAAAAAATATAATAAAATAAAAATTAATAATAATAATCTTTTAGGTAATTTATCAAAATTTACACATGTCTTTCTTTGAATCTTATATTTGGTTTTGAGATTATGGCTGAGATCTGATATTAGTGATTGCTTTATTATAATTCATGGAGAAACATAGATGCTCAACTCTCTTCGGGCTGAGATTTAATTTTGAATGTTTTCTTTATTGTAAATTTTTAATTCATGACACAACATTCATACTCAACTCTATTAAAATCTTTCATCCAAAAAAACTCTATTAAAATCTAATATTTTCTAGGTCTTCTAAATAATGGTTTGTATAATATAATTAATTGAATCCATCCCTCCTACTATCTTATTGAAATTGTGGAGATTCGTACTCATGGTTTAGAATAGCTTGGTTTATTAAAATTGGTGGATCAAGATATTCCTATAGAAATTGATGTTGATTATGTCGAGGTAATGAACTGATTATTTATTTTGTTGCATGTTTTATGATCAAATTGATACAGATTCTTATGGTTTCCTATGCCTATGTTATGAATTTAAAGTAAAGCAAACTTTATGCACAAATAATAATAAGACCACAAATACTTGATTTTATTTGGGAAAAAAATAAAGAAAAAACACCGCCCGCGAAGCGCGGGTCAAAAATCTAGTGGATGATAAAATTTGAAGTGATGCCCACATGTACTCATCGTAGTGTAACTTTCATCTGATGGAATTTAAAATATTTTGATGGATAAAAGCGATATTGAGTGGTTGGATCTCTGTTATATCAGACCTAACATCATTATAATAGAAGTGCTTAATATTTTACAACTCTTAAAAACTCTCTCTTTTGGATTTGCATGGGAGAGTTTATTAGCTAATGGACTTGAGTTATATCTTTAGGCCACTGCATTAGGCATATAGGCATTTGGCAAAGTTAAGCCCCATATCTTGAAATTCTTGTTCGTGTGTTCTCTAAAATTTCCGGGATGATGATGACGATATTCTAATTGACTCTTCAACTCCTTGCTCTTTGTGGGTGATATGATTATAATTTAACATTCCTTAAAAGTTAGTCATACTGTTTAATTTTTATCTTTAAAAGAATGGTATGACAATTTCGTCAATTACAGGATGCAGGCTGGCATCCAAGTTAAATTTGGAAAACAGAGCAGTCCAGGCAAATGCCCTTAATGTTGGCACAGGTTCTGGTGGCTATGATGAAAGACATGAAAATAACGAACAGAGTTCCTATCTTGGTGAACAACACAGTGATGCTTCTCTTAGAAGGTTATATTTCATGAGATCTGCTTAATACAACAAATATATTTTTCTTAAGGGTTAAATACATTGAAGAATAAACATTTTCCACTATTGCATTCCAATACATAGTTCTACGACTATATGTATAAATCTTTGTTGTTTTACTTGTGGCTTTGATGATTTGTCATTATAAAATTTGAAAAAGGTTTCACTGAGGAGTTTGAGTGAGTCAAAGTGGCCATGGCATGAAAATATGTTTTATATTCATAAAAAGAACAGTGTCCCATCCTGATGTTCGCAAGGCATTCTTCTCAGAAAACTGAAAATACCACTATTTTGTTGCACTGATGTTTTGAAAAATGTCATTTCCCCTGATCATTTTCACAACATCAAAGTATTTCCTTGTTATTTGCCTTGTGAGCTTCAGATCATAAAGCTCAATCTGTCTTTTTTTTTTGTCTTCTTATGTTTTATTTTATTTTAATTTTTTGCCTGTTCCATGGTTTACACATCAATGTTTTATTGCTCTCTAAACTTCTGGAAACACAATAAGGTCATTTGTGGATAGAAGCATGGTATTCCCTGTACCGTATGCACCCCATTCTCACCCCAAACACCCTTCCTCCAAAGAAAAGAAAAAGTGTATCTGACTGCTGAACCAAAGCTGGATAAATTCTTTTGACATTGTTTTACTATCATACGTAATGGAAGAAAGGATTTAAAACATTTGAGATTCTATGTTGTTCTTGTCTTTTTGAAAGACTTTGTAGAAACCCCTTACCTTCCCTTGTACAAGATGTTCTGCATCTGCCCTGACTTATATATCTAACTTTGTATGGCAGGGACTCAGAACGATCTCCTGATCGAATTCCTTATCCTTTCTCTATAGCTCTTGTGCTAGGTGCATGTGCCTTAGCGTTTTTACTTGTTATTTGCACCAAAGGGCCTTCATCACTCTTGCCAGCACTTGCAAAATCAGGCTTCACTGCTGCATTCTCTTTAATATTTGTTTCAGAAATTGGAGATAAGGTAAAATGTTGCAGAAAGAGGCATGTTAGATGTTTTCTATGATTCAGATGTATGAAAGCATTAAGGATATGTGTATATCTATCTATATGCATTTAATGTATAATTATCGCTATTGTTTTTCGTTGTTAGTTTTAACTATATTTATGTTACAGAATGCCTGTAGCTGACAACCTGTTTTGCTATTCTTTGTAATTTATTTAATTTCTGTGTAAGCATCTTTATTCAAGCTCTCTCATATTTTGAGTGCAAGAGAATCATAATAGCCACCAGTATAGTTTTGCAGTGGTTACATTTAGAATACATTGCTGTAAATCAAAACAGTAAAGTGTCCCTTATGGACACCAGTGGCGGACCCAGGATTTTTCGACAGGTAGGGCCGGGACATATATTTTTTTTTAAATCTTAAGTATAGAAATAAAAAAAATTAAAAAAAGGAATAGATTTTTTTTTTATTTTTTTATTTTATTTTTTTATTTTTTTTTAATATGAGGTGGGGCCAAGGCCCCACCTGGCCTAAAGGTAAGTCCGCCACTGATGGACACCATCACTGTGATTAGAATTGAATGTGTTCTCTAACAAGTCGATTAGGATGATTACGGAACCTGTCCAAGAATTTTTTGGAATCTACACATGAATTGCATGCTGCATAGTCTTTTAGTAAAGAATACATTTGTAATATAGTATATTTGTGCAGTTTTAGTTTCTTGTTTTTTATTTTAAACTTTGACCAGGTTTCAATTTTGCTGTTTTTACTTTGATTTGACAGACTTTCTTCATTGCTGCGCTTTTGGCCATGCAATATGATAAGTTGCTGGTATGAATCTCTCTCAATTGGCTGCCTGTGTATATTTTTGTCATAGTTAATGTTTGTATTAAATATTCCAACTTTCTTTCGAGCATGGATGCAAATAAATAGAGGGTAAAAATGAGTCCCTGAGAAATCATGAAATTAGAATTCTACAGCAAATGGAAAACGCTAGTTACACTGAAAATGTGCCTCATGAAAATCTGCATGTGGTAATCCTGGCTAGATTACTAGATAGGAATTCAAACCGTGAATGCTTACGGAGTGGTTGGTCATTTCAATGCATCTTTTTTTATTGACTTGATGAATAAAAACTTTGAAGCATTTTTCATACTTTAGTTTTGTCAAATGCCCCCAGTGTTTAATTTGGAACTGCAACATATGTCTTTTGGTAGTTAATTCTAAGCACCACGTATATATATCCATTTGCAACCAACTGAGTTATGAGCGTTTCAATGGTGATAGAAGAGAAAATAATGGAGAATTGTCTTTGCTGATAACGTCAAGGCCTTGCTGATCTTAGTCCCCCCAATTGTACAGTGGGATGTAGACAAGTGGAGAGAACAAGCATAGATGAAAGTTAAAAAATGTACATAATCAGATAATTATATGCTAAAGTGAAAAACTATATGCGTGCACCTCCTCCAACTTATCTTAATTCTTAACAGTTTTATATAACACCATGCTTGGAGGTGGGTGATCACATACAAACTCCAGAAAAAATGGGAGGGGGATAAGGGATGGAGGTTTATGGTTAAGCCACTAGGCTAAAACCCTAATTCCAGGAGCTCTGCCGATGAATAGCATCTAAATGATATTCCAATTAATTTATTGATGGATTATTGTTATAGATGAGCTTTAGTGTTTTCTATACCATAAATGATGCTTCAACATATCAATATACTATTGTCATATACTACAAGAATGACCTCACCAAACATATAAAGCTAAAATTCAGTCATGATACTACTGAACTTGACAAAGCAGAGTCTGGGCATTGTATCACGCAATAATAGCCTTGTCGAGCTTGCACTCCAAAGAGGATGCCTCCTCTCAAGCAACAAACTTAAGAGGTTAGTTTAGTGATGTGCAAGACAAAGATGAGTAATGTTACAAAGAACAATTGGTTGGCTAGTGTCATAGGTAGAAGGCCAGCAATCTGGAATTGCAGTCTGCTGATGTGGTGGTATAAGGTAGAGAACTTTGATTTTGATGATACCTTAATTGGTTTAGGTTGGATAGTCTATGATGAGTGATGGGGAGTTGAGAATAGGAAGAGAAAGCATATTTGAAGGGTGTAGTACACTCTTTAAAATAAATAGTAAGAATGACTCAAAGAACTTGAACTGGCAAATTTATAAATATTACATGTTGAAGGATCATGAGAATGATATACTCTTGTGAATGCATTAACATTGAAGGAAGATGCAAATGGTTGAGCAAGTGGACAACTTATCTTGATTTGGGGTAGAGATATGAACAAGTAAACACACCCAGATGCAATGATGGGCGATTGGTAACAAAAATCTTTGTGGCAATGTTTAAATTCCATGCTACCAGGCCGTATTGTGCTGGTATAAGGACAAAATATATGTGGATAATCCCATGTGACTCTGAAAATAAGAAAACACTTTCTTTGCTCAGCTGCATTTTCAGTTTGCAAGTAATTTCATGAATTCACTGCCGTATGGAGCAAAAACCGCAACGAAAATTGTTACGTTATAGATGAATCTTGTCTCCTTAAAGTTATACGAGTCTTTCTCGTCCTTCTGAAATTTGATTAATTATTGCAACTCATTTCACTGATGGACTATAATATATGTGAAAGACTAAACTTGATTTTCATGGCACCCCTATTTTTTTTCTTAATATTTGCTTGTATCAGCAATTTTGTTGCCAGCAAAACAAGAAGTGCTCTTACTTCGTTTCTGTGGACAGGTGCTTCTGGGATCAATGGCTGCTCTATCACTCATGACTATCCTATCTGTTGTAATTGGGATCATATTTCATTCTGTACCTTCTCAATTTCAAACAAGTAATCAACTGTGAATTAAAAATTCTCATTCACTATGGTGTTGTTATCAAGTTTGATTGAAGGCATCACATATGGTTTCATATTGCGGAATTCATAGACTTTCCTTCTGGCTAATTTGTTGCTCAATTCACATAGTAACTTGTAAGTTGTGTGCAGCGTTGCCAATTGGAGAATATGCAGCTGTAACGCTTCTGATGTTCTTCGGTCTGAAATCAATTAAAGATGCGTGGGACCTTCCTCCTGCTGCTGCTAAAACGGGAGAAAAGGAATCTGATGAATTTGCTGAAGCTGAGGAACTCGTGAACGAAAAGGTGGTTTTTTTCTAAGCCATTCTCACAATTTTGGAATCTCTGGGATTTTTTTACTCATTATTTCTTTTTTATCTATCCGCATTCATGTCTTTCCCTTTTATTGTTATTGAATTTTTGTTTGTAAAACAATATAACATTTTGCCTTACATAGGTATCTAAACGGCTTTCGAATCCACTTGAAGTTGTGTGGGAATCATTCAGCCTTGTATTCTTCGCGGTAAGTTCTTATTGCAGTTATTACAGTTTATCCTTCACGAAAGTCCTACTTAAATGTTAGGCATTGCCATTAGGCTCATGTAATTTTAGCTCTATCTACATGACTACATAATTGATGTAGTTCTATTATATAGTGCCTTGTTTGCATGCTCAACCTTTTTTATTTTTTTTCCCCTTCAGAAAATATAGTTTTATAAACACATTTGTTTGAATCTTACACTTCTGTCTTCTGAATAAGTATAAAACATAGTACATATTACTCCCTATTTTGAATTTAAATTTGAATGTTTACATTTACAAAACCTTACTTTTACTCATTATTCTTATAAGTAATTGCACATCCAATTATTGCATAAATGTATGTATATATATATATACTTAATGCATAAATATATTAAAACCATCCAATGTTACTTTTTATGCTGTATTTGGATGTACTCCCTCCGCAATTGAATAATATTAACATTCATCATTTTCATGCAATCCAATGCAATTTTTTAACGAATAATCTCTCAAATTGTATAAAAATAAAAATTATAAAAATTTAATATTCTAAAACTATGTGATTAGATGAATCTAACAAGATCTCACTTGACTATGTTTTATATTATGTAACTATGTTAAAAAGTTGAATTAAAGTTACTCAATGAATAGTGTTAACTATGCAAATGTTAATATTATTCAATGACGGAGGGAGCATTTCTTTTTTCTTTTTTTCTTTTTTTTTTTCCTTCTAATTTTTTATTTTTTTTTTATTTTTTTATTTTTTTTATGAACTGAATTCTTTAGGTTGTGTTTCCTTGATCGATAGTAAGATAGAAAAGATAAAGAAAAGGTTAGGGAAAATAGTTGTTATGTTTAATTAGATGGAAAATTATAAGGAAAAGAAAATTGGAAGGAAATTATTGAAAATGTATAATAGAAAGGATGAAAGTGCATTTCCTATACTGTAATCAAGCGTATCATTTAACTTGCTTAAGGAACCTCTAATTTCTATAATCTTTCTTTCTGTTCGTCCATATTTTTAATTCGCTCATTAGCAATGAACATTTTTCATTTTATTCTTTATAAAAAAAATTCCTTGACGTAAATCACATGCTGGATGTTTTATTTTCCTGAAACTGAACTGTGCATCTATTCATTCATTTTTGAAAACTAAACCTTGCTATTATTTACGTTTCTGTTTTTCTTCTAGGAATGGGGAGACCGCTCGATGTTGGCAACAATAGCTCTTGGTGCTGCACAGGTATCACCTTCTGGAACCCCGGCATGACTTATACTACCTTCTAAGCTGTGAGCTAAACTCGTCTCTTTTTTTCCTCGTGATCTAATCTGTAGTCGCCATGGGGAGTGGCGGGTGGAGCCATTGGAGGTCATTTGATAGCAACATCCATAGCAATACTAGGGGGTGCATTTCTTTCCAATTACATCTCCGAGAAACTGGTAAGAATGCACAAACAATTTCCAAGTAATACTATTAGAGAATATAACATTCCGTGCTTGAGAACATGTTGGACATTATATTCTAGAAACATATTTGATGGTTGTTGAAAATTTCAATAGCAAACTCAAAAGATTTCAACAATGTCCACCATGTCACAGCCAATTGAAACAGCAAGTTCCTGTGTTTGATCCCGAATATTGTTCTTGAATCAGGTTGGATATATTGGTGGAGGTCTGTTCTTAATTTTCGCAATCGCAACATTTTTTGGAGTCTTTTAGCCGATCCGTAGACTTGAAGAAGGTAAATTTTGAGGCAAGGCAAACAAAATAGCTAAGGTATTGAGCTTGTGGAAAGGTATCGGTTCTTGTTGTAACATGAACTTATTGAAACATTTTTTATGTTTATTTTTTATTTTTGTAATAACATTTATTCAATTCATAGAGGAAAAGAGGTTTGTAGAAGAAAAGAATGGCGATGCAGGAATCATATAATTTAATTAATATATACTGATGGTCTTATGCTCCTGGTGTCCATTTTACATTCATTCGTTGCATTGCCAAATTGATGGATTTTGTTCAAATAAATCATAGTAGATATTTTTTAATTTCAAACAAATTTTTTTATATTCAGAAATATTTTTAATTGAGGGATAATAGTTAGATATTGATGAAAGTATGGAACCATTGTTCGACATAACCTAAAGAACTGTTTAAAAATTATGGTGACCATTGTTGAATGATTTAATTGAAGCAGCTCTTCATGGACATAGGATTGTTGATATTCATACCACATAAAACATCTGTCAGTATCATTGTTAATTCTTTGCTTTTTATTGCTAGTTTGTGATTGTTGAATTTCTTGTGATACCTTTTCGGAATAGAAAATTGAATTTCTTTGCTTGTTTCTTCATACGATTTCGAGAAAGAAGAGCACCAAAATGCAGAGGAAGATGCCTGGGAAGAAGGTGATAAAAAATGAGACCAGATAAGTCTGGACACACATTCTTAAAGGATAAAAGCCATTATTTTTCGAAGGTGTATGGTAGGGTGCGGACGTGCGGACGTCGTCTGCAACTGTTGATCATTTTCATCATCCAACGGTTGAGATCATTTGTAGGGTTATTATATCAAGTCGCTGAATTGTGTTGGCCATGTCGCTGAATAGCATAGGCTGAATTGTATAGGGGCCGTCGCTGAGATGCGTTCAAATGCATAGAACCATGTTGCTGAAATATAAAATTATATCGCTGAAATGAATACAATAATATCGCTGAATTGCATAGGCCATATCGCTTAATTGCATAGGTCATGTCGCTGAATTGTGAAGTCTCTGTCGTTGAGATACGTTTAAAATCCCAATGACCTTCAAACGACTCTAACTTCAAATGTCGCTGTATTGCATAGGCCGCGTCGCTGAATTGAGTTGGTTCTGTCACTAACTTGTGTATGTCATGTCGCTGAGTTGCGAATTCAATGGTTGCGGACCTTATCCGTACGTCCACACGGAGTGTCCACACCATAACCGTTCCCTTTTTCGAAGCCTACTTCACCAGGATCGCCGTTTGCTGGGTCTTAGAAAATTTTGGACCCAACTCGAAATTATCAGCCCAATAGTTTATTTTGGCCCAATAAGTGTAATTTTTATTAATGTATAATCTCCTAAAAATTTTATTTGCATTTTCTATAATATACCTCCATGACATATATCTAGTAAAATCTTACATTAGAGTGTTAAAACACGACTCAAATAATTTCGGAGTCTAGCATTTATGCAACCCCACAAACAAGTCTAATAGCCATAATTGAACCCAATAAAAAGAACTACAAAATATATGCCTAATGAAATTACTAAAACACTAAAAGAAAATGTAGAAATAGAAACACAAAATGCAACCTCTGGCCACTACAAGGTAAATTGATACTAGCGACGCTCGAATACTTGTTATAGGCATATTAGTAACAGCAAATGTTTTGCCACTTTTTCTTCCTTTTTCTACTTGTATTTTAACGAAACCCACAGCGTTGCTAAAAAGTCACTAACCACCTTTATAATAACGATAAATCAACGAAATTAAATATGAATACTAAAACTAGACATAAATTAGTCAAACTTTCGTAAAATTGAGGATGCCGTTACCGTATACCTAAGAGGACTGAATGGTTTGAAGCAGAACCATTCTCAAAATACGGAGAGAACAAATTTGAATTCACGACTTAAAAAAACAATAACGATAAATCAACGAAAAAAAGAAACGAATGATAACAACAGACAACAGTTTGTTCAAAAACACACAATAAATGCGGTGGGGACTTACCCTAGTGGTCAAGTCTCCGTCTCCCAACCATAGGTTGGGGGGTTCGATCCCCACCCGACCCTCTATCCCTCCCCTTTATCCCCCTTTGTAATTTGTGTGGTTTGAGCTCCCATACACATTTGCCGACACATGAGTGTCACTGTCACAGTATGGTACCAAGTTACAGATTTGCGTTTTTGGTCGACTTTGGGAAAAAAAAATGGTCTTTTTAGAAACTTTCTGACTATTTGGTGTTCAAAAAGGGTGAGAATTAGTACAATTTTTGAACTAATTGGGTTCAATAATTGAAACAGTAACTATGTTTTTGAGCCTAATCAGTTCAAGAATTCTAATTTCACATTGTAGATTGATTATTAGTTTTGGTGGAGGTACACTAATTTGGACGAAGGTAAATATTGGCATATACTAGTATATAACAACATCTCACTTCAAACAGGTGAAGTGAAAATAACAATTGGTAAACACAAATAGGTGAGACCAAATACAGTTTATTAACCACTGATCAAGTTCTGAATCAAAGGAAGTAGTAGCTCATTCATTCTCTCAAAACCTCCATCCATCCCAAGGACGACATTTCGCAAAAATTTCTACCTCCTTCAACCACAAAGATAGATCGGCTGCAACATCTCATTTCCACAATGAATTTGAAAAGTTTCATCATGCACTGTATGGAGAAATTATAATAACACAGACAGCCAGGACGGGACGACGCCAGACAAACCCACCCAACTATGGATGATCTCAGTTTTCCATGATTGTTGTTGTTGTACTTGTTGATATATAACACATGGACTAATTTTAAGAGCAACCAACTTGTCGTGATTGTAAGACAATTCATGTGAAATGCCAAGTAAATAATGGTGCACTCATAGTAGCCCTGCATTCTTCAGTGCAACTTCAAATTCCTTCTCGCTGTTCCACGGGCTCACCTTCAATTCATTTCAACAAATTTATTACTTATTATGTCAACCTTCAATCCAATAAGACACACAGTTCAAAGTTGCAAACATGCAAAAAGAATGAATATACATACCTCTAGTATTTGGATGTTGAAATATTTCTCAATCTCAGCAATTTTCATATCATCATCTCCGTCTTCATAAAGTAAATTGAATACAGCACCTGTTCAATTCATTCAAGGGAAGAATGGATTAGTCATTCTCCGGAACAGATGTAGTAATTACATGAACATACCCCAAAAAGTACTGTATAATAATAATATTTTTGTGTTTGGCATCTGCACCACTACATGCACTGTTGAATTGGACAACCAAATTCATACATCATTCAAAAAGTGGCTATTCACTCTTAGGGTTCATTTCGATTCAAAAAAATCGAGTCTAGTAATAATTAGTAAATCATAAAAGCTCAATCCCTTGGAAAAAAATACCTTTGCGGCCAAAGCGTCCTGCTCTGCCAACCCGATGTAAGTAAACTACATAGTCAGGCTCTGAAGGCCTACCATGTCTCACAGGAAGATCAAAATTGACAACCAAATTAACCTGCATGGGGACAAAATAAAAGGGTAAAAAAAACATTCTAAAAGGTCGAGATCCAAGAAGAAACATAATATAGGGTAAACAACACATTCAATCAAATAAATGCGACAGAGAGAAATACTACATGTTTCTGGTCAAAGCCACGCGCGAGGAGATCTGTTGAGATCAAAACTTGAGTCAACCCATTTTTAAATTCTTCAACAACTCTGTCTCTATCCTCTTGAGCACCGTGAATTGTTGTGACCTCATATCCAAGTTCGACCAAAGACTTGTGCAGCTCACCTGCACTATGCCTTGTGCGGACAAATATAATTGTCTGTCCTACCTTCTCTCCAAGTTCAAGTATCTGGTCTTTAATGACCATGATCTTCGAAAGCTCATCAGGACAGTGAACCTTATACTGTTTCACAGACTCCAGAGCTAGTTCTTCATTTTTGACAAACATTTGATTATAATCTCTGACAAAGATTTCCTCAACAAGTTTTGATACAAAAGCCCTTACAGCATCACCAAAAGTAGCTGAGAAAAGAAGGACCTGATCATTGCAAAAATTAAAACCAAACATATAAATTCACTTTGCTGCATATCATTATTAAAATTGTGTTGCACATTTCTAGAGTTTTCTTGAACTAAGATTATTTGGATGAGTTAGTAGAATATTCTAGATATTGAAGCATGTGATTAAATTAGAGGATGAAGATTGAAGAATGGCCTAGAAGTTGAATGTCCTAGAATAATCTACCAAGCTCCATTGAGTAGTATAAATAGATGGAGCCATTGTTAGATCTTTGTAACAACAATAACAATAAGATCACCACCAAACCATTCAAGCAATACAAGTTCCTTTCCAAAAGTTCTATTTCCAACCTCCTTCCAAACCTTCCTTTAACATTCAAACACATACTTCCCACACTAACTACCCATCACCAACCCTATACACATACATAAACACTATATTCCCATATCCTAAAAACCATCAGTGGTATCAGAGCCTCGTTCGAGATTATCGGGCGTTACCATGGCCGACACATTCCGCTCAACTATTCCAATTCCAGTTTTTCGTGGTGAAAACTACGATTTCTGGGCAATCAAAATGAAGACATATTTTTGTGCTCAAGGTTTGTGGGATATTGTTAATGATGGATATACTATGCCTGACAATATCTCCACACTCTCTGAGAAACAAAAGGAGGAATTGAAGGAGATCCAAAAGAAGGATTCTCAAACACTTCTCGCTCTACAGATGAGCTTGGCAGACGAATACTTTCCAAGGATCATGGGAGCAAAAACATCTAAAGAAGCGTGGGATAAGTTGAAGGAGGAGTTTCAAGGTGGTGAAAAGGTACGCTCCACTAAACTTCAAACTTTAAGGAGGAAGTTTGAAAACTTGAAGATGTTAGATTCTGAGACTGCTCAAGAGTATTATGCTAGAGTTAATGAAGTAGTAACTCAACTACGAGCCTATGGGGAAGACATCCCTGACAACAAAATTGTTGCTAAAATTCTAATCACTTGCACAGAAAAATATGATCCCATAATAGCTGCTATTGAAGAATCTAAGGACATAAATAAATTAAGTGCTACAGAGTTAATGGGATCATTAGAGGCTCATGAGAAAAGATTAGAAAGGCGTTATGAAAAAGACATAGATAGTGCCTTTCAATCTAAAGTTAATATGCAGTCTCAGAAAACAAAAGAGAATAATAAGTTCTCTCCTTGTGGTATTTGTAAAAGAACAAATCATTTGGAGAAAGATTGTTGGTTTAAGGATAAACCACAAAAACAAAATTATAATAAATTTGCACGAGGAGGAAAAATTAAAGGATTTAATCGAAGACACCAGGCTAATTTCTCTCAAAACACAGAATCTGAGGATTATTTGTTTTATGTCTGCCAAGCTGCATCTACTAAGGATAAAGATACATGGTATTTGGATAGTGGCTGTAGCAATCACATGACTAAAAATGAGAGTATCTTTTGTGAACTTCAAAAGATAAATACAAAAGTTAAACTAGGAAATGGTGATTATATGGAGGCAACTGGTAAAGGAACCATTGCCATAGATACCAACAAAGGAAAAAGATATATAAGTGAAGTCCTTCTAGTCCCCACAATCGATCAGAATCTACTAAGTGTGGGACAAATGATTGAGAAAGGATATTCCTTACAATTTGAGGGAAATTCTTGCACAATTTATGACAAGAAAGATAAATCCCTCATAATCACTAAAGTCCAAATGAGTGAAAATAGATGCTTCCCAATTCAATGGAGATACGCAAACAATGTTGCCATGAAAGCTCAATTGGACGACACTTGGCTATGGCATAAACGGTTTGGGCATTTCAATCTACAAGGATTGAAACTCCTAAACCAGAAAAACATGATGCGTGATTTTCCTCCAATCAAAGAGCTCAACGGAGTTTGTGAAGGGTGCATGCTCGGGAAACAACACCGGCTACCATTCCCATCTGGGAGATCTTGGAGAGCTAAGAAGCCTCTGGAGCTCGTGCACACCGATATATGTGGTCCAATGCGCACCCTATCTCATGACAAAAATAGGTACTTCATCCTATTTATTGATGATTTTACCAGAATGACATGGGTCTACTTTCTACGAGAAAAATCCCAGGTGTTCGATATTTTCAAAAAATTCAAGACCTATGTCGAAAACCAAAGTGGCTATAAAATCAAAACTATCCGGAGTGATCGAGGGAAAGAATACACCTCCAATCAATTCACAAAATTCTGTGAAGATGAAGGCATGGAGCACCAACTCACAGTCGGATATGCACCAGAACAAAATGGTGTGTCTGAAAGAAAGAATAGGACTGTGATGGAGGCCGCAAGATCCATGCTGACAGAGAAAGGTCTTCCAAAAACCTTCTGGGCGGAGGCTGTGAGTACTGCAGTCTATCTCCTCAACAGATGTCCAACTAAAGCTGTACAAGACAAGACACCAGTTGAAGCATGGAGCGGACGGAAACCATCTGCGAAGCATCTTCGAGTCTTTGGATGTATATGCTATGTCCATATCCCAAAGGAGAAGAGGAGCAAGCTCGACGAGAAGACAGAGAAAGGAATTTTTCTGGGCTATAGCACTCAATCAAAAGGTTATAGAGTGTATAGCTTGGAAAATAAAAAGCTCATCATTAGTCGGGACGTGATGTTTGATGAAGATGCTGCTTACAACTGGGAGACAAACCAAATAGAGAAAAAGAATATCTACCTACCGGCACTGGTCCAACAACAATCAGATGATGGCGGCCCACAGGACGCACGAAGACAAGTTGTAGAAGAAGATCCTATCACATCTCCAGAATCCATCCCAAGAAAATTCAGATCTCTGACGGAAGTTTATCAGAGATGCAATTTTACAACTATGGAGCCGAACAACTTTGAAGAAGCTTCCAGAGAGGATGTTTGGATAAAAGCAATGGAGGAGGAGATACATATGATTGAAAAGAACGAAACATGGGAGCTGGCAGATCTTCCCAAAGATAAAGAAGCCATTGGAGTTAAGTGGGTCTACAAGACAAAACTCAACCCAGACGGTTCAATACAAAAACATAAGGCAAGGCTTGTCGCTAAAGGATATGCACAACAATATGGAGTAGACTACAATGAGACCTTCGCTCCAGTAGCTCGACTCGACACAATACGAGCACTTATTGCACTAGCAGCACAGAAAAAGTGGAAGATATATCAGCTCGACGTGAAATCAGCATTCCTTAATGGATATCTTAATGAAGAGATCTATGTGGAGCAGCCTTCTGGCTTCGTGATACAAGGGCATGAAGATAAAGTCCTCCGACTAAAGAAAGCGTTATATGGACTAAAGCAGGCGCCACGAGCTTGGTATAGCAGAATTGATGACTACTTCACTAAGCTTGGATTCAGGAGGAGTATGAGTGAGCCAACACTATACATCAAGACTCGAGGTACGGATGACAAACTCATTGTCTCTTTATATGTTGACGATCTTATATTCACAGGAAACAATGAGACAATGATTGGGGAATTTAAAGAAGACATGATGAAAAAGTTCGAGATGACTGATCTAGGCTTGATGCAATATTTTCTCGGCATCGAGATAGATCAAAGAGAAGATGGTATCTTCATCTCTCAAAAGAAGTATGCTGAGAGCTTACTAAAGAAGTTTAAAATGGAGGGTTGCAAGGCCGTAGCAACTCCACTTGACAATAATAAGGCGTTACAAAAGGAAGATGGCTCACCAAAAGCAGATAACTCAAAATTCCGAAGCTTAATCGGAAGCCTACTCTACCTGACAGCGACTCGACCAGACATAATGTATGCAACCAGCTTTCTATCAAGGTTTATGCAAGAACCAACTCAAATTCACTATGGAGCAGCCAAGCGAGTACTCCGATATCTTCAAGGAACTAAGACATTCGGCATCTGGTATGAATCAACACCAAACTCTAAACTAACTGGCTATACTGACAGTGATTTGGCAGGATCAGTTGATGATATGCGGAGCACATCAGGCTACGCATTTACAATCGGTTCAGGAATATTTTCTTGGGCATCTAAAAAGCAAGCAACGGTTGCTCAATCATCAGCCGAAGCAGAGTACATAGCAGCAGCAATGACTACAAGCCAAGCAATTTGGTTAAAGAGAATACTTGAAGATATGGGAGAGCCACAAGATAAAGCTACAAAAATCTACTGCGACAGCAAGTCTGCAATAGCCATGGCGAAAAATCCAGTGTTCCACAACAGAACTAAACATATCAAGATCAAGTATCACTTCATCAGAGAAGCAGAAGCAAACAAAGAAATTGAACTGGAGCATTGCAAGACAGAAGAGCAACTTGCAGATATATTTACAAAAGCACTACCACGAGGCAAGTTCGAGACTTTTCGAGAACTCATTGGAGTTAGAGAAATATGCACCAAGGAGGAGTATTAAAATTGTGTTGCACATTTCTAGAGTTTTCTTGAACTAAGATTATTTGGATGAGTTAGTAGAATATTCTAGATATTGAAGCATGTGATTAAATTAGAGGATGAAGATTGAAGAATGGCCTAGAAGTTGAATGTCCTAGAATAATCTACCAAGCTCCATTGAGTAGTATAAATAGATGGAGCCATTGTTAGATCTTTGTAACAACAATAACAATAAGATCACCACCAAACCATTCAAGCAATACAAGTTCCTTTCCAAAAGTTCTATTTCCAACCTCCTTCCAAACCTTCCTTTAACATTCAAACACATACTTCCCACACTAACTACCCATCACCAACCCTATACACATACATAAACACTATATTCCCATATCCTAAAAACCATCAATCATGTATGTAGGTAGAAAAGATTCAGGTGCGTAAGAAATTTTATTACAAACGTGGTGCACAGACTTATAGCTTCCATAGATAATCTTCAGATTAACTAACAAACATAGAAATAGAATGGCGAATGCAATTATCTTTCCAGTGCAAAAAATATAATACCATAACTAACATATTGTCCTATGTTGTGCACAAAAGAGATTCCCCATGCACCAGCTCATGACACTTCAGGTTTATAGCATAGAACAACTATGATTCAGTCAATATAGCAAAAAATATAATACCATAACTAACATATTTTCCTATGTATCTTCTAAACAGCTCATAACACTAGGGGTGGGCATCGGGTCGGGTTTGTTGGGTTCGGGTTACTCGGGTTCATGTATGAAATTGAAATATCCGAACTAAACCCGGCATTAGTGTCGGGTACCCAATTATCCCACTTTTTTTTTTAAAAAAAAAAATTAAAAATTGTATTAAAAAATTTGAATTAAATAAATAAAATCAAAGGGCATTATATCTACACAAACTTAACCAATAATAAAAAAAATCTAGAATTAAATATTTAATTCATCCATAACAAATATATATATATATATATATGTGGATTAACTACACATTAAAAAAAATTACGAACACGTATGAAGAAGTTTTTAGCAAATACTACTGAATCTAGACAAATAGATTAATTAATAAATTCTTCTATTTGAGAAAGACATAGTGAAAAATGAAGAATATTTGAATAAATATTTGAAAAGATAGTGAAGAATTATCATATTTATAAATTATTAATTATCAAACTTGATTATATTGTGTATATATGATATATCTATTGTAGATGATAATTGTAATAATTTGGACTAAATAATAATGGCTTGTGGAATTATTAGGAGTTTTAAGCACTTGAAAATTCGGGTACCCTATCGGGTTGTTTGAGTCCAAACTTAGGTCCCGATACCCGACCCCGACTTTTTCCATTAAAAAAACTCGAACCCAAACACGATTTTTTTTTGGGTTCGGGGTGAATACCCGACTAACCCGAACATGCCCACCCCCACATAACACTTCAGTCAACATAGCATTTTAAAACTTAGCACTTCACAACTTTGCTTCATTTGATAAATGATTCCATCTTTGCAAATCAGATTAAATAGCAAATCAAGTATTTCAGTCGTCTTGCTAGATCGCACAGCATAAAGAGTAAAAACCTCACCTGGCAATTGAAATTCACTTTCGCAATTGATTTCATTATCTTCACTGAGATATCCCGAAAACCCTACATAAGAGATAAAGCACAAATGAAACAAAGACAAGAAAATAGTAGATAGGAGCACTACTAATTTAAAATTTAAATAAATGCTCCTCAGGCTACACAAACTTGAGATTGGAGCAATTGGATGGAGTTTAACTTCATTGGGAGCTCCAAATCCAATTACAGAAGCTTTGATGAATAAGGTTTCCCATTTCAATTACCATCCTACCAACTCATTTAACACGTACGGCACTAACCGCGCGCGTTTCAATATTAAATTAACTATAGCTAATCCTTCGTAGGAAAATCTAGAGGCCAAAAATGGTACTGTATAGTATATTAAGTTACTGAATCCCTAATATGAAATCACCTAGATACAATACAAACACGGAATTAAAAGGCTCTAGATTTGTTGACCGACAAGCAAGGCAGTTGGATCAGGAACAGCCAAGACAATCCAATAATATATAAATTAAGGGAGAAGGATCCGCTGAAAGGTGAGGTGAGGAAAGGAAAACAACTAAATGCATACAGAGAAGACACACTTATTTTAAGATACTGCAGATATAAGTATTGAATACTATACCTCGGTCATCAACATGAGGTCTGCCTCATCAAACACAAGAATCTTCATTTGGCTCATGCCGAGTTTCTTTGGCGTCATCCAGTTCCATATGGTACCAGGTGTACCTATAACTACTTGCGCAGTAATAGGCGGCCTCTTCCAAATTGGAATGTGTTTTTCATGATCTGCTGCTGGTATGGCTAATTCTGATTTTATTCCCGTGAACTTTCCCATCTTCAAAAGCACTTCCATATTCTGCACCATTTATTTAGTGTTGCTAATCAAGTCATAGTTCCCACTGAAAAAATACAAAACCCTAGTTCAGCAGTACCACACATGCATTTTTCTAGCTACTTCAGCAGAATGCCAATTAGCAAACCAATAAAGATCCATACTTATTCTTGACCAAACCCCAAGTGGCAATAATGGTCAAGCAGACTGTCTCAAGTGGCAAAAATATTTAGCAATTCAACCAGAAAATTATCAGCCCTACCATTATCCAAAAACCAATACTTTTATGAAAATTTGGCAATCAAATACCTCGAAATTATATGCCTTGCAAACAAGATAATAAAAAAGTTTGTTAAACAATGATAGATCGCAGGCATATCAAACAAACCTGAACGGCTAACTCTCTTGTGGGACAAATACAGAGAGCCTGTGGAGCAGGGAGTTTTGGGTCGACCCGGCTCAGCATACCAAGTACAAAACAAGTGGTCTTCCCAGACCCATTGCGCGCCTGAGCGATTAAGGTCTTGTGTGGAGGTGTCAGGATCATCGGCAAACTAATTGCCTGAATCTTACTAGGCTTCTCAAACTCCATCTCAACATACAGACCCTTCAACAACTCGGGCGACAAATCTAAGTCCTCAAACCTCTTAGCTGATGTGTACGGAGTGTCCCCCGACGTAACCTGTATGCAAATGCAGCCAGATATGAAAACTTTCGATGCAAGAAACTCACGTTCAAAAACTGGCTTTACATTACATCTATGTCAACTAGTTCTTCAAAGTAAAAGCAAAAAATTGAGCATTTTCCAGTGTTAAACCCTAATTCTCAAATTGTAGCGGTAAAACGCATACAATTAATTGGGATTACTTCAAATAAAAAAGCAGGGTTACAGAAAGAACGGCAGCAAGAAATCAGATCCACAGAAGATATAGATGATTGATTACATACAGCTTCAATGCTTGAGTCGTCGGGGTCGGTAAGCGTATTATGACCTGGCTTGGACTCGTCGATAATCAACGAATTCAAATTCAACTCATCAGCAACATCCGCCCACCGTTTCGTCTCCGTAGGACTGGAACTCCCCGATGGCACTGCGGCGGTGGCAGGTGAAGAGGCGGCGGCGGCGGACTCCTTGTCGGCCATAGATGATGTAGATAATGGAGAGAAAAGATTTGATGCACCGTGAATATGGTGATCCTGAGAGCTCGCATATGTTATGTAGTATAATGTGTTTATACTGTGTATTTACAACTTCCCATAATGGAGAGAAAAGATTTGATGCACCGTGATATTGGAATATGTAGATAATGGATTTTTTCTTTTTTCGTTCGTGAAACTAAAGATTTGTTTATCAAAGGATTCTCTCTAATATTGGCAACTAAATCATTTCTTATAAATCTATATGTATCTTGGAAACAAGAAAAAATTGTAAACGAAATATTAAAGAAAATATTTTGGAAACTAAATACTAATACGGATCTTCCTAAAATTTTCAAACAAATCTACGTAATAAATCCTGAATACTTTTTGGCATGTTCAGACTGTATTGTCCTTATTAAATATACTTCCTCCTTTTTAAATTTTAAGGGTTAAACAGTAATTATGCCCTATGTTTCCACGTAGGCGCTGATTAATCATCCAGAAAAGTACAGTCATTTACACGTCACCGCTGAATCATCCTCCTTGCCACGTCATCAACCTTTTAAATCTTTTATTTAGATAATAAATCTATTTATTAGTATATGAAAATTTTGAGAAATCCTTTTCATATATTTTACAAAGATATAAATTGGAAACAAATTATAATATATTTGATGTTTAACAAATTTAGTAAAACCAATATATTATAAATCCTTTAATTGAATCTGTTATATTTTCAAATATATTATATTGATTATATATAAATATGAGCCTAAAATATTATCCCGAATCAATAGAATAAATAAAAAATTTAATCTATATATAATAAATACTGAAAACTTTTTGGCATATACGGAATGTATTATCCCTTTTCAAAATAACCCAATCTTTTTAATTTTAAGAGTTCATCATTCATTATACCATCATTTTATGATCAATGGCTACAATTAATCCACGTAAGCCCTGACTAATCACACACGATACACGTCAGCGTTGATTAATTATACTTGCCATATCATCAACTTTTTATATCATATATTTAGATCATTAATATATCTACTAATTTAAAAAGATCTTGAAAAAATCTTTCTATATATTTTCAAAAATATAAAATGTTAAAAAAAATATAATATACTTTTTTGCTAGACAATTTATAATATACTTCTTTAATTAAATATATTATAACGTAAAAAAATTATAATACGTAGTATTTGAATTTTAATAAATATTTACATATATCTATAAGTTCTTTATTTAAATAAATTATATCTTATTAATAATATTTCATTAAATCTATATATTATAAATTTTTAATTGAATATAGTATATTCAATATATATATATTAAAATTTGAAATTTGATACTAAAACATTAACCTAACTCAATATAATAAATTAAAAAATTATAACCATATTTTAGTTAATTTAAGGAAACGTATATTTAAAATAAATTATTAATTCATTTATAGAAATATTGATCAAATATTAATCTTAATTTTTAGTACCAGGTTTAATAAATAATAGCATATCATAAATATAATATATAGCATAATATTATATATTCAACCAAAAGTATAATAATAAAATTATATTAATCTCTATAAATACTATATTAACTCATCTAAAATCGAAACCAATCTTCGCTAATTAATTTTTTTAACCTCTCTATTATAGCTTATCACAATTCATATGTTCTATCAGGATAATATACAAAATTCATCTGCTCTATCATAATTAATATAAAATTAAGAGCACCGAGGATACCAACAAATTCCATCTTCAAACATAACAGATCTTTTAGGATGTAATGGGACTTCTTTAAAATAATTTATAGGTACAAAATATCTCTAACTACTATCAATCAAAATCAAGACCATAAAATGGTCAAGTTTTCCATAATATATTTTTCATTAGTCCGGATAAACCAAGCAAGTAAGGTTCACCAAGATTTTGTTCTTATTTTAATTATAACATGTATCAGTCTTCATATGTTTATATAGGTTGGGTTTGCTGTAGAATGCTGAATGTCATAACAAACTCGAATTCATGTTACCATCAATTTTGTTTGTTCAAAGAAATAAACAATGCTTAGCCACTTGGTGCTATTTCTTTTACCAGTCTCATGTGAATATACTTTCACTAGGTGAACTATGTCTAGGGAATTTAGATGTAATTGTGCATGTCCGGACATACCATTAAGGAAATCTTAGTTTATTTTTTCTTATTTTATTTTTCCCTATTGGACAATAGCTACATCATATGTTTTATTAAACATTCATAATATTCTTAATTGTTAATCATTGTCTAATTTTACGAGCGTTAGTGAAACGTATAAGATAGTCTGCATAAACATATAAGATCATTAGTAGACTGGCTTTCAGAAATAATATGTAGATTAATGGCTTTGAGCTTTTAGTTGGGATATTTTCAATGGAAATATGAAGAAGTAAAATAAAATATTTGATACTCTTTCACATGATACATCACCCTACTACTTAGTTAAATAGACTCATTGTTATATTACTTCGGTGTCCTAGGCAAAGTCTTGGTTATATTGACTTTTTAAATACTAATATAGAACATCACATAACAAAAAATTATGAGCAAATGTTAAACCCACATGGAAATAAATTGTGTAAACTACATTTTAATTGGGGTTATCTAACAAAATATGATATAAAACAATCAAGTAACTTCATTTCTAATTTAGTTTTTTTAAGAAAATATTGTTTTCAGCATACTCTTGTTATAACCCATTAAATTCCACCGTGGCTACTGTTTTATCGAACTAACTTATTCTTATAATTATTAGTAATAATCAACAAAACGATTCTTCACTAATCTTATATTCAATTATTAACAACATAATTCTAACTTGCATAAATATTTCGAGAAATGACAAATAATTTGGAGTATGATAGTTTTGAAATCACTCAATAACAAGTACTCCCCATGTCTCATTTGAAATGTCCGAAAAATTCAGGACACACAGTCCAATGCATTTATTTAATAATTAATATCTTCTAATGTAGAAAAATAAAAATTATAAAAATAAATATTCTAAAACTATGTTAAAGGACAAATCCAACAAAATCTTATTTTCTTTTTAGAAGCCATTGAAGGCCTGGAAAGGGGTGGTGGGAGCCCATGCCACACAAATTACATAGGGGGCCGGTGGGGATCGAACCTCCAACCTTTCGTTGGAACCCTAAGGACTTAACCACTTGGGCTAAGTCCTCATCCCCCAACAAGATCTTAATTGATTACATTTTTTCCAATATAACTGCAACAAAAATTTAGGTCAAACATATATGATGAACATTGTAAAAAGTCCAAATGAGACATCTGAAATGGGACAGAGGGAGTATAATTTAAGAATCTCCGTGAGTTATTCGTATATGAGATAATTACATCATGTTAAGAAATAAAGAATTCAAATGCAGTAACCTGTTATTACTGGATGACAATGTGATTGTATACACCTTTACATGATGATTTTATATGCGCAGTATTTGAGAACTCTTTTAAATAATGACAAATGTACTTAATTAGAATTTTTTCCAAAAATTTTACGTCAAGGAAGTAATAAGATACACAAAATGTAACAACCAAATATTGTTAAATAGTATATAAAAGATGTGCCAATTGAAGATGAGTAAACTATGGTAAAGATAATGCGCAAGATAAGGATATTGATAGTACAATTATTGTCATTGTATCCCGTTACAGACCTACTCAATATAAATGTACCAATATTTGTAAAAAAATAATTTATATGAATCATGATATAATAATATATAGCTCTTGAACTCATACTGTCACACAAAATTATTCTCGATTGTTTATTTGATGCTTTGTATGTTTTTTCAAAAAAATTAATAGGAGTCACGTGTTTAAAATAACGGAGTCACCTGTTTCAACATAAATTACGATAGCTATAGTATGAATGAAATGAGACGGAGATATTGACTTTCTTTATATATATATACAATATGAATTATGAAAATTTTCACTATAGCAACTGGTTAGTCAATACATATTTGTTTTGTTAATTAAATTAATAAATTGTTGATTACATATATATTTTATAAATGAAAAAAATCGCCCGCAGCGGGCGGGTTAAAAATCTAGTTAATATTAAATACTCCCTCCGTCCCACTTAACTTGTCTTGTTTCACTTTTGCACACAATCCAATGCACTTTTTCAACCGTTAATATCTCAAAATACGTACAACAAAAATTTATGTAAAATATATATTCCAAAACTACATAATTATACGATTTAACAAGACCCAACTCGACTATTTTTTCCAAATATATACATGCAATAGAATCAAGTCAAAGTAGAACAATGAACAGTGTCAAAAAATCAAACAGGACAAGTTATCTGGGACGGAGGGAGTATAAATAAAATATTTACTTGTAAATGGCCAAATGGGTCCGTACATTGAAAACTAAAATTTTCCTAAAACTAAATAAGTCTCCGTTCTCCGTTTGGGAACAGCCTTCCACATCCAAATCAGCGTTTGAAACTCTGATTCCTTTTCTCTCCATTTGCTTCCCGAAATTTGAGAAAATGGAAACGCTAAATGGTGGAAGAGAACTAAACGTCCAACGCTCGCCTGCCGAGCGTTATGCGGTCTGGATTTGGCAAAAAGGGAGAAATTCCTGTGATGCCCATGAGATCGAAAGTGAATAACGAAAGAAATTTAGCGCCAATTAATTGCAATGGCCACAACTCAGAAAAAAGCGACGCCTCCATCTCAGAAGGCGGTTGCTTTCTGCGCTCGCTCTGCTGCCGGCGATTCGTCCGCCTAGTCTGCCGTGAGTCTGCGTCCGCAACCCCTGGGCTAACTGGAGTGCACCATCTGCTGATTAAATCGGAACCTTCGTCGAATTCCACCTCTACAGGTTCTCTTTTTCCTTTGGCCTGCTTAGTACTTTTTCCTTAACGAATGATACATTTAAGTTGATTTCGTACTTCAGGTTTAGAAATGTTTGGTGTGCTGTGGTGTGTATCTGACTTATATGGTCCTTGTATGCGTTGATCAGGATTTTGAGTTGATATTATTGGTCTTTGAAATATTTGATGGTTCGGTGAATGGTTTAGATGGATCGTCTTTGCCTCTGTTTTATGTTCTGTTTTTTTTTTTTTTGCTTTTTCTTCTTATTTTTTGTTTTTTGGTCAAATTTTTTGAGTTGGCTATTAATTACAGTATATTGTTAATGTTTGATCAAAGTTTACGTATGATTTTGAATGATTTGCAATTGCACTTGACACTTATCTTCTTACAACATCTGGAATTTAAAGGATAGATGAACCAAGAATCCAAACTTGATCGTGTCCAAACACATTAAAAGATCCTCGTATCCAATAGTTTCGGTGAACTTTTTGCTTTGATTGGTTACGGTGACATATCTCAAGTTCTCTTCAAATTTTGTGGCTTTGCATTTCAATTTTACTGATAAAGTAGAGCACACTTTCACACAGTTGTGTTGTTGGATCATTTTGAAGTTTGAAGTTGGAGCATGATCAATTTAAATGTTTTTCATCATCTATATTCAATAACAGTACAAAAGTTTGTGATAATCATCATTGGGTGGCTCACATTTTATGAGCATGAACTTCATTGTGTGGACTACAGATTATTATTTTTTTATATGCATGAACATTTATTGGCTTTGGGTAGGCCATGTTGATACATTAAAGTCAAATAACTGGTGCATTTGTTTATTGTATTTGCCCCTACTACTACAGGAAGATCAATCCATGTCATGACCTTTGAAGTGGGAGTTGTACTGGAAGATCCACATTGGCAAGCCCCTGATATTGTTTTGATAAGACGAAAGATATGAAGGTGGATAATGAATATGGTTCTGGATGCAATGGTGGTTACATGGAACCTCAACTGGAAGGTATGCTTAGAGGACCAATGGCACTGTGATGATGTATTTGCATCTTTGGAATTAAATAAGTTGTGGATTTCTAGCATTCTGTGATTTATACTGTTCCCATGGTTCACGGTTGTAAGATATTATCTTGTCAACTATCTGGTGCATTCGTTTTTAAGCAATTTTTTTCACATTCTGAATTATTAGCCTACAAACTAGAGCATAACCATGACCAGATTGCTTACTAGCATGAAGGCATTGCAAAGTCATAATCACTTATGAGTTATGACCTATTTCGAGATTAACTGGATGCCCTGTGCACGCCCTATCTACCAGGCACAGGGAGAATTATTACTTGATTGTTGTATTGAGTATTTGAAAATGTAGAATTGTACGTTCAAACTAAAGACAGGATACTATAGCAGTACAGACTACAGAGTCAGTACCAAGTAATGTGTTTTAAATTGTGATTTAGAGCCACACTAATGTTGATATTGCCACGTTTTCGTACTGCTGCAGTTTTTGAATGTTTTATATTGATTCAAAATGCGAAGCAACGAAATATTTTACTTTCTATCATGCCTCTAAGCTGCATTTTATTGTGTACTTAGCCATTCTTCTGAGTTGTGGTATGCTTTCGTTTATGCAGACAATGTTTACACCATCTTAAAAATGGAGCAAAATACACTACTTTACATGTATAGCTCTTTTCACTGACTGAATATGCTATTGAATAGATCATTTGTATTTTTGGTTGGATTATTGTGCTGTTCATTATATTGTTTTGATAGTTTAGTGAATCTATGTATTTTCGGTTGCAAAATAATTGTGTTGTTGCGGTTGGACTTTTTTGACATATCATGTAGTATATGACACATTTAATTATTTTTATTTATTTATAATAAAAAATAATTATTACTTTTAGAAATTATTTTAGTTTAATAATGATTCATAACATATTCTAACAAAGTATTAATATATTTAATAAAGGTTATTTATGTAATTTTATTTTCCAATCGCTAAACTCTAAAAGTAAACACCAAACACTTAAATTAGAAAAATAAAATCCCAATCTCTAATCTCTAAACTCTAAACCCTAAACTCAAAACTCAGAAATCTAAAGTTTTAGAGTTTAGAGTTCTGAGTTTTGAGAGAGATTAGAGTTTAGAGATTAGAGATTGGGATTTTATTTTTTCTAATTAAGTGTTTGGTGTTTACTTTTAGATTTTAACGGTTAGAAAATAAAATTACACAATTACCCTTTTAGGGTTAATATATAATTATTCTTTTGTTATATGATATGAATTATTAAAAATCAAATATAATTTGTGAAATTAAAAAATAGATATTACTACAAATTAAAAATTAAGATTATGAAGTCATATCCAAAATTTGTATTTTGGTTTTTTTTTAAAAAAATTAAATGTCGAACAAGATACGTCAAAATAAAAAAAAAAAGCAAGTAAATATAATTAAATATATATACACAGAATAATAAAACCACAATTGTTCATCATTTAAACGTGAATTTCAACAACTCCATTACCAAGCATGATGTTCTGGAGTCTCGACTTATAGCAAACAAGTAATTTGAACAGAACACTAGATCACTCCAAGGAGACTAGATCAACTCCATTTCTGAAAAAGATTTGTGACATGAGTCCTCGCGTTAAACCACCCGACCCTCTTCTTTCGTCTCCCCCTCCGGCTGCTTCTCAGGCTCCTTCCTCCCCTTCGTTTCTGGATGTCCTCAAGGCGAATTCTGAATCCCTTTCGTCACCGACTTCTGATACACGTGATTGGTTAGCGGATAAATTGGCTTCCATTGATTGTGATGGCTCTCATCAACGGTGTCCGAAGATTCGTTTTGCAAAGGAGGCGTTGGATGAATTATATGAACCTTGGAGGGATACTCTTGTGATCACAGTCCTCGGAATCTCTGTCGGCTTTGTTGCCCTGAAGGATAGATTAACCCGAGCATGGAAATTGTCTGGCCGTTTTGATTTACTTGATATTGGTTTTGGTTTTTTCCTTGTGAAGTTTCAGAGGCCGGATGATCGTGAGAAAGTGCTCACGGGAGGCCCTTGGACGGTTTTTGACCATGTTTTGGCTATCCAGAGGTGGTCGCCAGATTTTGATCCTAAGAAATCAAAAGTGAATACAGTTCAAACTTGGGTCCGTTTTTCGGATTTAAAGCAGGCGTTCTTTAAAGAGAGTGCATTAAAAGTCATTGCTTCGGCGCTAGGAACCTTTATTAAGGTGGATAGGACCACGTTGACAATTACTAGGGGCCGTTATGCTAGGGTTTGTGTTGAAATTAACATAGACAAACCCTTGCTTGGCGTGTTGGATGTTGAAGGGCAGATTATCCAGGTCGCCTATGAAGGACTTAACATGGTATGTATGAAGTGTGCTTGTTATGGGCATGCTCAGGATCGTTGCACGATTAATTCGAGTACGACCTGCACTAGTGTTGCTCCAATCTCTGGCCAATCGATGGAGATCGTGTCAACTTCATTACCGAGTGTCGGGTTGGAGAATGATCCGAAGCCTTCGACCCCTGCGGATCTGGAGACTGCTGGGTTGGCGCAGAGGGGATCGGTTTCGCAGGGTGGAGTGGCCGAGAGTATTCAAGACCTAGGTGTTGGCGATTGGATGATAGTCAAACGAAGGAAGCCTCGGCAGGCTACATCTGAGACTTCTAAGGTTCCAGCTGAGGGTGTCAAACGCCAGGGTGTGCAAGGCAAGGGGAAAGGGATGAAAGATGGAATTACTAGTCATGATTCTCTATTTACGGGGAAAATCAGCAACCCAACTTTGGATGCGGGGAAGTCTGGACCTGATGGTTCCATGGCTGCTCAAAAGTCTGTAACTAATGTTCCCATGGCTGCTCGGAAGGCTGCAAAGGAGGGTGCATTGGGACTGGCCGCTGAAGATCGAAGTAAAACCAAGACACCCCTTGCTATTAACAATCATCTGCGATTTAAAAAGGCAAAGTCAGATGGCATGCGCGCTAGCCTAGAGAGGAAGGGTGGTAAAGGTCCGGAGCAACGTCGTCCTACTGCTGAGGATGTCGAGAACTTTTTTCCGGAGAAATATGCACACCTACTCAATGGGGGCATTGGGAATGAAGTACAAGCATCGATAGGGTTTGAGAAGGGGCTCTTGGCTAGCCTTGTTTCTGCGGGTGATGGTGTTATGGTCGCTGGGCATAACACCAATAGTGTTCAGGTTAGGGATGTTGACCGGGTGCGGACACTACCAACTACTCAATTGGCCTTAGAGCCGCAATGATTGGATTTAAAGATTTTTCTATCCTTGCATGGAACGTGCGTGGCGCCATGCATCGAAATACTCAACGCCACTTAGCGGACATGATTCGAAAATTTTGTCCCTCTGTTATGGTTATCATGGAACCTCAGTGTCCCTTTGAACGTCTTCGGAGTTTCTTGTACATGTTAAATTATGAGGCCATCCATGTTATTGAATCGGTTGGTCGAGCTGGTGGGCTTTGGGTCCTTCATCGGATTGGTTTGTCGTTTACTTTCAATCTTATTCGATCCTTCCCACGCATCTCCACGCTGAAGGTTTGTTGTGGTTCAAGTGCTTGGTTTTTATCGGCAGTATATGCGAGTCCATGAGCTCGTCATAGGGAGGAGGACTGGACCAACATGGGTGAGATTGCGGGGTTGGTGGACGGTCCATGGTTGGCTATTGGCGATTGGAATGAGGTTGCCTTTGTGTCGGAAGCCTATGGTATGGTACCTAATGCACGGATGTGTGAGAAATTCCGTGACATGCTGGACGTATGTAGTCTTCGTACACTACATACGGTGGGTGATGCATTTACATGGCAACGGAACACCACGGGAGGCCCCCTGGCTCGCAAGCGTCTTGATCGGGCTGTTGTGAATAATGCATGGAACGAAGTATTTCCTGATGGGTATGTCGAAGTTCTTCCACGACGGGCATCCGATCATAATGCACTTTTGCTCCGGTGCTCACCGTCGTCTGGTCGCCAAGGTCAACGTCCTTTTCGATGGGAATTCGCTTGGTCTGCACAAAAAGAAATTGAAGCAGGTCAAGGAATCTTCTCAATACTTTAATACCCATACCTTTGGTCACATTCGCAGAAGGAAGTCCCGAATTCTTAGGCGCCTGGCAGGTGTCCGAAGGGTGCTTAGGGGTATTGACTCCGCTTGTATGCAGTTATTAGAGCAACAACTACTTAAGGAGCTTGATGATGTGCTTCGACAAGAGGAGATGCTTTGGTTCCAGAAATCCCGAGATAAATGGATCAAGCATGGTGATGACAACACCCGTTATTTTCATGCTCAAACCCCCGTTCGCCGTAAAAAGTCTAGGGTGTTGGGTTTGGAAATTAATGGGCAATGGACAACTGAGGAGGTTGCTCTTAGGACACATGTTGTTGCACATTTTAGTGCTTTATTTGGACATACTGAGAGGCCTATCCGAAATTTGTGTCCGCTGGAACCTTTACCACAGATCTTGCAGTTGGATCATCTAGCTGAGGCGGTCAGGTTGGAGGAAGTGCGCACGGTTGTGAAAGAAATTAAGGGTTTTTCGGCTCCGGGGCCAGATGGATTTCCTACCATTTTTTACAAATTATATTGGGATTGCTTAGGGAATGATATCTGGACTTTTGTTCGTAATGCAGTAGCTATTGGGTCATTTCAGAAGGAACTTGCAGACACATTTATATGTCTCATTCCTAAAGTGGAGATTCCTCGAGAAATACGGCAATTTCGGCCTATCAGCCTCTGCAATGTTTGCTACAAGATATTAACAAAGGTTATTGTTAACCGATTGCGGCCAGTGTTGAAGGACTACATTGGTCCTTTTCAGTCGGCATTTCTTCCAGGGAGAGGGACGGCGGGGAATGCTATTATACTTCAGGAAGTTCTTACTCTATTTAGAAATAAGCAACGTCGGGCACGTGATCTTCTTCTTAAGATTGATCTGGAGAGGCATACGACAATATACAATGGGACTTTTTAGAGGTTTGTCTTCAAGAAATGGGGCTCCCTGATTCTTTTATCCGCATTATCATGTTTTGCGTTCGGTCACCCTCATATGCTATCCTATGGAATGGCTCGAGCTTGCCGCCTTTCTCCCCGACCAAGGGAATCCGCCAGGGTGATCCACTTTCACCTTATTTATTTCTTGTGGTTATGGAGAAACTATCTCGTACAATCCTTGCACGGGTGACGGATGGACGGTGGTTGCCAATCTCCTTAGGGCGCGGCACCCCATCCCTTTCACACCTAATGTTTGCGGATGATTTGTTATTATTCTCGCAAGCATCCTTGGATAGTATTCAGTGCATGGAGGAAGTTCTTGGGGAGTTCGATCGACAGGCTGGGCTAAGGATCAATCCCAGGAAATCTTTGGCGATTGCTTCGGCTGCGGTACCGCAGTATGTGAAGGATGATATTTTTTCAATTCTGAATATAGACTTCTCGACTGAAATTGGTACATATTTGGGGTTTCCTTTATCTCTTGGTATCCGAAGTGCTGATCGGTTTGAATTTCTCATTGAGCGCTTGCATGCGAAGCTTGGTTCTTGGAAACGTGCTTTGCTTAATAAGGCGGGACGAGTGACTTTAGCTCGATCAGTTTTAAATGCTCTTCCTACGTACATTATGCAAATTATGTGGCTGCCTACGAGTATTTGTGAGCGTTTTGATCGTGAGGTTAGGCAGTTCATTTGGAAGGATGTTCATGGCCGGGGCTTGCATTTGGTTAAATGGGATAAGGTGGCGAGGCCAAGGAAGTTTGGAGGGTTGGGCATTCGCAAATGTAGAGATATGAATTCGGCGTTGCTAGGCAAGTTGCTCATGGACATTTTGAGTCACTCATCGAAACCTTGGGCACAGATTCTGGCGTGACGATATGGCTGTGAGAATGGTTGGATCCATCACCGACCAGCTGCTTCCCCAACATATAGGGGTCTCCACCGTGTCTTTCCCTTACTCCAGGATGGGTTTCGTATACGTTTGGGAGCGGGCAACTGTAATTTCTAGACGGATAGATGGATGTGTGGTGGCTCACTTGCGTCTCGAGTGTCCTATGTTAATATTTCTGAGACTAATAAACGAGTGAGTGATGTCTTTGTTCAGGGTCGATGGCACTTGGAAAGGTTGTTAACTCCCATCCCTCCACCCCTAGCTCAGGAGATTATATTCAATGGGCCTCCTATGCTGCATGAGGACGCGGACGATAGATGCTGCTGGATTGAGGCTATTGATGGGGTGTATACGGTGGCCTCCGGGTATGAATGGTTACTTACTCATAGGCCGCAGCTACGGGACAGCTCTCAAACCTGGGTTTGGCGTCTTCCAGCTCCAAACAAAGTCAGGTTTATGATGTGGCTAGTGGTGAATGACTCGTTGCCTGTAAATCTTCTTCGACATAGGCGACGGTTGGCAGATTCCCCTTTATGTATGATTTGCCATCAAGAGGCTGAATCAATTCAACATTTATTTTTTGAGTGTCCATGGGCAGCCCATGCTTGGCGTCTTATAGGTGGCATGCCACGACTCCTAGGGCAACTCTCGGATTTGGATCTTCATGGCCGACTGCGAGAGTGTAGCAGGAGATGGGAGGGTGTGCATTGGGCGCTGATGTGGAATATTTGGAAGGGAAGGAATGGTGATTGCTTGCGAGGGGAAGTTGTCTGTTCCAATTCAGTTGTGCGAAACTCTCGCTATCTGGGAGAGGCTTTTGATCGGGTCTTTAAACGCCTTCCCAGGTCCGTTTCCATGCGGCTTGTGTCGTGGAACCCGGATAATTATGTTGGTGTCGTCTTGCACGTGGATGGAAGTTCGTTTGGCAATCCGGACCCGGCTGGCTTTGGGGGTGTGATACGGCTTGGCGATGGTCAATGGATTGAGGGGTTCTCTGGCTTTGTTGGGGTTCATTCCAATTTGGTCGCTGAACTTTATGGTATTTGGCATGGTCTTCTTCGGCTTCATCAAGCGGGAGTTGTGACGGCTCATTGCTTCTCCGATTCAAAAGTGGCTCTTCATTTATTGAGAAGTGATGTTGGAACGGAGCATTTGTTGTTTCCATTAGTGAAGAGTATTTCTGACTTGTTGGTTCTACATCCGGGATACCAGTGGTTCCACATACTCCGAGAGGGTAACATGGTAGCTGATTCCTTGGCAAAGAAGGGTGCTAAGTCCTTGGAATATTTCACGACATGGGCGTTCCCTCCTGATGACGTTCGGATTTTACTTTCTGCTGATTCTGCGGGGGTCTGCTACCCCCGTTTTTGAGTTTCTTCTTTATTTGTTTTTTCCTCTCTTCCCTCCTATTCTGTAGATTTTTTAATTTTTTCTCCTTTGCCGACGTGCTGGCCACGTCTTGATCACCCAAAAAAAAAAAAAAAACTCCATTTCTTATAAACTATAAATATGCTTAAAATAATCAACTGTTCCAATCTGTTGGCATTTCTTATTTGCTGAATACACTTCACATACCTAAATTCAAGTACCAATCAACTGTCCAATCTGACCTGCATTTGATTGAAACTCAAATTGTTCAACTTATGAAATTCAAAGGAATCAACAATAGGAGAATAGGTAAAATGAGATTCAAGTTACTTGAGCATTTGATCCCACTTACATTCACCAAAAAAGTATCCAAATACTCTGCTTACACAAGAGATATAGCAAAGCAACAATTTAGACAAGGACAATTTAGCAACAATTTATAGACAACACTGTCAAGTCACACAAGATAATAGAAATTGGCTAAATGAGTGAAAGGAAACCATGATCAAATGAGCTACATAAATCTCACTTTGATAATGTGATTATCCAACCAAACAGCAAATGCAATACAATGCAAGCAACAACTCCAACCAAGCGGCCTATTTATCAGAATCTAGTTTCATGAACAATCCACTTGTGAACTTGATGGTCCCTACATTTTGGTCCCTTCATTTTGGAATTCCCGAAGGCCACAGATTTGTCAACTTTGGGCACCTCCACACCATTGTAATAATTGAAAATTTTCTCTAGTGGCACCTCATAACCCTCATTGTGGAGGTAAGCATCCTTAATGTGAATTAATACTCTCCTGGCACACATCAACAAAAACAATAGAAGTGAAGAGAACATGAAGCGAAAAGACCATGTAAGCAACACATGCTTACACATGCAAAAATGCATTTCCTGTAGTTAAGAAAATAAATCATTAAGAAATTTAATGGTGTAACTAGTGAAAATTCGTTGAATGCATATAACTCATCTAGATTTCAATATTGACAAGAATTTCTTCCACAATTTGGTATCTACTCAACAGCCAGCACGCTATGCAACTAGACTGGCACAAGAGAACTTATAGCATCAAGGTCAACATAGAATTGCAACTAATCTAGATACCAAAAACACAATGAAGCATAAATATAAAAGTGTTTCTGTAAAAACTAAAGGTCTAAAGCCATAAAGGCTTCTGTATAAATAGAAGATGGAAAGGAAAGTTAATCAGTATCACTTATCTAAAACAACACTTTATCATTGTGACAATCTAATTCACAGAGGCACAACATTTTCTATACATTGGAGGATAGGTCTGTAAGTAGGGGTGGGAATAAGCCAGGCTACCCCACAGGGGCCTATTGCCTCGCCTACCAAAGGTTAGGCCAGGCCAGACTTTTTTTATAAACAGGTGAGGCTCAGACTATTTTGAAAGCTTATTTAGCTAAATAGGCTAGGACCAGGCTTTATAAGCCTATTAGGCCTACCAGGCCGGCCTATTTAACTTTATTATTAGCCTATTTATGTTTACTACACAGGAATACATGGCATTATTATTTTATGTAGAAGTAATTATTAATTTGATCTTATATAGATTTTTAAATATTTATAAGTTTTTTCCCGTGTATAAATAGTTGTAAATAACGACTTGCCCAAGTGCACAAATTCAGGTCTTCCAACCTTATAATTGCATCCATACATATATAAAAGAATTCTAATTTAATTTTGAAATATGCTTAATCAGGCTTTTAAAAGGCTTAAAAATTGGCCTATTTAAATAAATGACATATAAGATAGGCCTATCCCAGGTAATAGGTCAGGCTCGGGCAGTAAAAAATCGATGCAGGCCTAGGCTGTTCAAGCCTAATCCTAGCTCGGCCTAGCCTATTTCCACCCCTACTGTAAGCAGAAGTAGACTTTCCTAGTGCATAATATGAAACAAAATTATTACAAACTAGTCAATTTGATCAAGCAAAACAAAATGGTGCAACAAGGTGGATTATCTTAACTATTATCAGACAAAACACAATAAAGGATCTAAATAAGATTCATCGGAACCTCCTTGCTGTTGTTAATTAATATACACACAAAGCAAAACTCATATTAGTGAATCCTAAATCTACTCAGAACATGACTATAAAACGATATAAGGGGCACTCACACTCTTGAGATTAGAAAACTCATCATACCTAATCGGATAACAACATTGCCTTATTGATCTCAAAGAATCAACCCAAGTTCTTAAACTAAATCCCCCAAAAAAACAAGTAACAAAAGCAAATGAATAAGCTGGACGAGCAAACAAACAAGAAAGGAATCTCTCCAGAAACATTTTCTCGAACACTTTCGCCGCAATCTTTAACCATAAACCGGGTTTCTACGCAAACCTTCAATTTGAACTTAGGTTTCTTGATTGTCGCCAATTGGGGGAAGAATAACAAAATTTGGCAGCGAGAAATAGTAAAGTTTAAAAAAAATCCACTAATCGATACTGGGGAAGAAATCACAAACCAACACCCAATTTATGCTCCCAGGCAAGTGCAGTCTTCCCTCCATATTTCTACGGACATAATTGTAATTTTGCAAGTGAACGCTAAACGTAAAACTCCAACGTTGAGGAATCGAGCGTCCAACGATTAGAGGTTGAGAGAGCATCGGCAAATCTCCATCTTCGGAAAACAAACGGAAAGTAAAGAAATTGGAAGCGTTCGGATTGAGAATGGGGCGTTTGGGTTTGGGAACGGCAGCGTTCGGATTGAGAATGGGGCATTTGGGTTTGGGAACGCTGTTCCCAAACGGAGGCCTTCAAACAAATTTTCAAACAAAGTTTTCCTAAAACCAAATGGGTCCGTACTTTGAAAACTAAATATAAATACGGATTGGGAACAACGTTCCCACAACCAAACGCTGCTTGTCGAACGCAGACGCGACCAATTTCCTCTCGACCCGTTTGTTTTCTAAAAATGAGGTATCCGCCACCGCCGAGAACGCGAAACGCCGAAACGCTTGAGATTGGCGTTCCTGATGCGAAATTGCGAAATTACCATTTTGTCAAAGAAATCCAAGAAATTGAGGGAAGATGTAAGAAACAATTCTCGAAACACGTCATTCATGAGATTCATGAATACTGCTGGGGCATTTGTTAGCTCAAAGGACATCACTGTAAATTCGTAATGTCCATAACGTGTCCTGAAAGCAGTTTTCGGAATATCCTTTTCAGCGATTCGCAGTTGATGATAACCAGATCGCAAATCTATCTTGGAGAATACCGTTGCACCTTTAAGTTGATCGAAAAGGTCATCAATCCTAGGTAACGGGTATTTGTTTTTAACCGTTACCTGATTTAAACCTCTATAATCGATACAAAGACGTAACCCTCCATCTTTCTTCTTGACGAATAAGACTGGTGCTCCCCACGGTGATGTGCTAGGTCGTATACACCCCTTTTGTAATAATTCCTCAAGTTGCTCCTTGAGTTCATTCATTTCTAGGGTTGCCATGCGATAAGGAGCTTTTGATACAGGTTCTGTTCCGGGAAGTAGATCGATTGTAAACTCGACTTCACGTTTTGGAGGCATTCCAGGAATTTCTTCTGGGAATACATCTGGATACTCCCTCACTACTGGAATGTCATCAATTTTATTCTCCTTTAACTTGAGGTTATGGATATAGCATGCATAAAGCATATATCCTTTCTGCATAAGACTATAAAATTTTAAGGCATTTACTACCTTAGTCTTACGTTTGGGGAGTTGGACATAGTAGTTGACCTTTTTGCCTTTCGTCTTAGACAATGTAATTTTGTGTTTCTGACACTCAATTACAGCTTTATATTGGGTAAGCCAATCCATTCCCAATATAATATCAAAATCTTTAAGGTCAAATTCTACTAAGTTCGCATAGAACTCAAGGTTCTTAATGACTATAGGAATCCCATCGTATCGTTTGGTGCACGATACAATTTTTCCCGAAGGCAACTGAATTCCTAAGTTAATCATTTTAGGTTTTGGCATCTCTAATTCAGGCAAGATTCTAGATGAGATAAACGAACAACTTGCTCCAGAATCGAATAAAACCTTAACAGGCACACTTAAAGCCGTAAATGTACCTGTTATCACATCCCCTTGAGTTGAAAGATCTGCCTGATTAATAACATTGAGCCGCCCTATAGGTGCTCCATGGTTCCCTTGTTGGTTTCTATTTTGCTGAGGCCTCTGTCCTTGATTATTTCCGTTTCGCACATCCTGATTATTTGGCTGAGTGGGGATATTGATAAGGTCATCTCTTTTTGTAATATTTTCAATGCGGGTCTTACACTCCTTCCTCATATGACCTTCTCGGCCACATCTATAACATGTACTCGGCTTGGGGCATCCCCTAGCCAAGTGGGGCTTGTTGCATTTTGGGCATTGTGGTATGTACCCTTCATGGTTTCTAGTACCATTGTTGCCCCCTCCTTTGTTTCCCTGGACGGGTCGATTCTGCCCACCTCAAATATTGCCTTTATTGTTGCTGAGGTGGTTGTTGTTGCTGCTGCTTCCTCGGTTGTCCCGAATCCTCTTGTCCTGTCCTTGGAACCCGCGGCTAGACTCCCCGGCTTTTCTCTTCATCTGTTGTACACGAGAAACTGCGACAGCTCGATCGTAGATCGCTTGGAGGGTAGGATACTGAACTCCAGCCACCACTTCTCTAATGAAGAGGTTTAATCCCATTTCGAACTTCTGTGCCTTCTCGGCATCGGTGGAGACTAGCTTAGGAGCAAATCTGCCTACTCCTTGAATCTGACATGGGCGTCTTGTACAGATTGTGCTCCTTGTCGTAACGATAGAAACTCTTCATACATTGCTGCTTTGGTACTCATCGGGTAAAACCTTTCTCTTAGAGCTTCTGTAAAGTTTTCCCATGTATACTCCTCATCATCATCTAGCTCTCTCTTCTGTAACTGCCATCAGTCATCTGCATCACCTCCTAAAAAGTACGAGGCTACAGTAATCTTCTGCTCATCTGGGCAACGAGTCGCCTCGAGTAGCTTGTTAAAACTTTTTATCCAATCCTCCAATTTAGTAGGGTCCTCTTGCCCATCATAACGAGGTGGTCTATATTGGTTCACCACTGCTAGGTGATTGAGCAGGGCTTGAGGTGGCGGCACAGCTGCTGTGGCTTGATTAATTTGACCCTGACCCAAGGCAATGAGCATTTGCTCAATGATCCTTAGGCGATCATTGTCAAGCGAGTTTGGCGTGTTTTGATTCTGAGGGGTTTGGTTGTTGGGTGCTCCCTGATTAGGAGGTACCATGTTGTGTCCAACACCCTGATTGTTGATGATGTCAGGGTGATATATGTTGTGTGCAGGTGGTACAGCTTGTTGATTGGATACACCTGTGCTGCTAGCACTTCGTGGTTAGTCATGTTCGGATTTTGGTGTTGCTCCATGTTGTTGAGGGCATTAACACTTCGGAGGGTTTTTCTAGTCCTTGCACGGGGTGCCATTCTGCTAAGGATGGTTAAGCAAGAGTGAGTTCAAGTCTAAGGGATGATTATGTCCTAAAAATCGTTAGGTCATAGTATAAGGATGAGTTAACGCAGAAATGTCTAAGTTAGGAGTATGACTTTATTTAGAGATTAACCAGAAGGAATGAAATAACAAGCTTTATTTCATAAATCTAGAAAATATTACAAGATAGAGAATTTAAAACGAGCACCTATGATAAGCTCAACTGACTTAGTATATCATAACAATATATAAATATATATATTTTATTTAATTTTTTTTTCTTTTAAATTTTATAGAAAATGATGCATGCTCATGAATGCATATGTCCCCACCCCAAAAAATAATTTATAAGTTTCAAAATTTAATATAGCCCATATGGGCCTTTGAAAAATATTTTGCATATTTCTTTCTCAAAATGGACTTTTTTTTTTTAAATCCATAAACCGGAGTTAAACTGTCGCATCCCTTAGTCAAGCTCGCCTTGTTGCTAACTTAACCAAGAAATGCTAAGATTAGAGGGTACCGCCTTCTAAGTAATTTGCCAACTAGTTAAAATATAGAGCTACAAAGTTGATTCCCAGGAAAGACTGGTAGAGCCACCGGCTGACGGTCAATCTTTAAAAACCAGACTCCTTAGACAGAATCACCTCATGCATTCTATATTTAATAGTTTACAAATACTTAGAGTTTAAAAATACGCTCTGATACCACTCTGTAACACCCCGAAATTCATCCTCATAAGGTTTCAGAATATTACCGCCACACTTGTCAGTCAGGCTCGCCCTTTGGCTAACTTAATTGACAAGTGCTACGGCTAAATATAAATTTTTGTAGTATGAACTTTAAAAATAATTGCCAATTTTATAAAATATAGACATAAGAAAATTTAAAGTACTTAATACCAGAGTCATTGCTCTTTCTCACGCGGAAGCATAAACTAAAGGCAATATATATGACATTAATATTTAAAAGTACGTGGTTCATTAAAGCAACAATCTTTTGATGAAGGGTAATCCCATCCCCAAATGCTCATGTCATGAGATGCAGTTCATATGTCAGCTCCAATATCTGTAAAAAGATAACACAACTTTTTATCAGTACAATGGTACGGAGTAAGTCAACCCGCTCCACTTCAAGAAGTGGGTTTTAAAATAGTGGTTGACACAAAAAAAAAATAATAATAATTTTCACTTTTTTTTTTTTAAAATGATCACACACATTACCTTTAACAAAATAAATAACTTTCATTCTTACCATTGTAGCAACTATGCACAAGAGGACATCATTTTCCATATATCATATCATATCGATCATAAGTCATGATCAGCATGCAGCGGACTCATATACAGACACACTCCGGTGCCTTGGGTAACCCATCACGGATATACCCAAGAGTATAGACTCATACATGCAACAACGCCGTTTTGGCACAATTTATCAACAATGCCGTCTTGGCATATTTAGAGGGGGAGGCCCCGCAAGACACATCCCTAGTGCATTAGCCCTCTATCAAGTATGGCATCTTACTCAAATTAATAGTGCACAATGGATTTAAAAGAGTTTTTCACAATTTTTCCACATAATATCCTCTTTAAAAGAGTTTTCAACAATTTCACGGGAGTAACCTCATAACAAGGGCATTCAATAATGCCAAATATCATTTCAACATTTAACTCCCATATCAATATCTCATAGATATGAAAATATCATTTCATGGATCTCAAAATCCAACAATTTCTCATTTGGACCAAATATCAAGTCTAATGTCGCAGTTTACACCAAGTCAGTTTAAAAATTCATATGAAAGGCGATTGCTTTGAAATTTAAACTGTAGATACTCAACACATAGTTGAACAAGTTTCATGTTTTACACTTTTCAAAATAAGGTATGGAAATAGTTCAAAAATTGAGTTCTTTTCAGAACATGTATTCTGTCAGAAATTCAATGGTGACTATAATTTTCAACAGGTTTAAAAATAGTAATTTGCGACCAAAAATTCTAAAATTTTACTACAAGGTAGATAACATATAGATAAATATTTTTCATGAATAAACCATTTAGGTTTGAAACACTTAAGACCTTCAAAAATGAGGATTTCAGAAACACTATCATTTCTTAGATTTGAACAAAAAGAGATTTCGACCTTTCGATAAAGCGGATCCCATAACTTTTTCATATGAGTTCTAAAAATTATAAAATTTTCCAGAAAGATACTCAACTCAATAAGGAACAAGTTTTATGAAGGAACCTTGGAGGGATAATGAACCAAAATAGTTTAAAAAGATGGATCTTTATGTAAACGAAAAACTGACAGATTTTGGTATAATGAGAAAATTCTAATTTTGTACTCTTAAAACATGGATTGGGATCTCCAAAACTTGAAGTAGAGAGTGTTAACTTAATGAATAGATGTATAAGAGCAAGGAGATTCAAAGATAATGGCCGTTATAACACAAGATTCGCACCACAAATTACGGGTTTCGCTGAAATTCGACAAATAGAGGGAAATCAATTTATAGTATAAAAATAAAAGATTTAGATCTCTAAGATACAAGTTTCAAGGATGATATCTTACTAACCAAGTGTTGAGAAGAGTTAGAACTCTTAGAATGATGAAGGTTGCCAAGCCTACAAGACTCCACAATCCTTAAGATATGCTCACTATGTGGGAGAACTTTGAAGAATAAAATGGGTAGTGAATTTGGCTAATGAGATGGATGAGATTGGTGTGTTTGAAGGCTAGAAACTCCCTCTATTTATAGGCTAAGATTTGAACAATTGAACATGACACATTGTGAGAGTGATTACAACCTCACCAATCATCCAATTAAGTGTGTCTTGAGCAATAATGGTTAGAGTATTTGTATCCACTCATTTGGTCCTGATAGCCTAACAAAGAGGCTATTAATTTGGGATGCTATTAATTTTGTCCATCATGTTGTCTATTAACATAATGGTTTGCCTATTATGGAGGCTATTAATCTTGGTGGGTTCAAGAGATAATTGATCACCTTTCTTTGCTAGCCATTCATCCAAGACACTTGTTAATCATGTGGATTTTTCATCTATTTGTTTAGGAAGAAAATTTCTTGCAATTGCTTTTAACCTTATATTTGTGTAAGTAGTGTATCATGAAAATGATTGAAGTATTAGCTTGTCTACAAAAATCATTATTCTTGCCATTATTTAGTGGCATGCATTTATACTCAATGAGTTGGATATGATAATATAATATTTATTTATTTATTTCAAGTATTGTATTTATATTAATGTGCTTTCAAAAAGATAATAATAATATACTTGCATGGTTTTATTTTATTCATAACAATACTCAAACCACAAAGTCTTCATGTCATCATCAAATAAAAATTATAATCTATGAATATATTTTCTTATATATAAAAGTTAATTCTCATAGATTCACATAAAAAAACTCATACTTTTATTTTTATAAAAATTTATTTCATAATGAATATCAAAGTACTTAAAATATTCACATACTATCCTCATAATAATTTTCAAGACCAATATGTATATATATAAAAACTTATATATATAATTTAAACAATAGATTTAAAAAAAAATATTCATAACTATATAATTCTATTACCCTTGATATTGAAATTCATATTTCTTTTGGAAAGACAAATTTACATATATAGTTTTTCAAGTGTTGTTTTGTAGAAAAATCAATATACTAATTCTTTAAGCAAGTGATTAAATATTTAATAAAAGTCTCTTTAGTGAATTACAATTATTTCGGGTAATTTCTATGGTATTACAATTCGCCTTCCCTTCATGATAGGCGATGTCGAGGTCGTAATCTTTAATCAATTCGAGCCATCTTCTTTGGCGCATATTCAACTCCTTCTGAGTGAATATATATTTTAAACTTTTATGATCCGTGAAGATCTTGCAAGTTCGTCCATATAAGTAATGGCGCCATATCTTCAATGCAAAAACGACCGCAGCTAACTCGAGGTCATGCGTTGGGTAATTTTCCTCATGAGGTCGCAACTGCCTTGATGCGTATGAAATGGCTTTGCCTTGTTGCATTAAAACGCAACCCAAGCCACTCTTCGAGGCATCAGTATATATCTCGAAGTTATCTCCTTCCGTAGGTAAGGTCAAAACCGGTGCAGTTGTCAATCTTCGTTTCAGCTCATGAAATGCAGTCTCGCATTCGGGAGTCCAATCATATTTCAATCCCTTCTTCAACATCTGTGTCAATGGCCTTGCAATCTTCGAGAAATCCTTAACGAAACGCCTGTAATAGCCAGCTAGGCCAAGAAAGCTTCGTATCTCCATTTGATTGGTTGGCCTTGGCCATTCAGACACCGCGGAAATCATTAAAGGATCTACCGCTACTCCTTCAGCTGACACCACATGCCCTAAAAAGGCTACTTTATCTAGCCAAAACTCACATTTAGAAAGTTTGGCATAAAGTTGGTGCTCTCTTAATATTTGCAAAACTTCTCGTATTTGCTTCTTCCGTACCATGATTGGACCAAAGTACTTTAACAATCCGGGTGGTCTTGTTCCTTGTCGTTCTTTCTTTGATATCGAGTATTTGGATTGGATACTCTTCATAAGTTAGATCTTCTTTGAGTTCAATTACTTCCTGTTGAAGTACATGGGTTGGGTCACGCACATATTTCTTTAACTGTGAAACATGGAACACATTGTGCACTCGAGATAGTTGTGGCGGTAGGGCTAGTCTGTATGCCAGGGTTCCGACTCGTTCCAGAATGTCATACGGTCCAATATATCGAGGACTTAACTTTCCTCGCTTTCCAAAACGCATCACTCCTTTCATAGGTGATATTTTCAGCATAACCTTATCTCCAACTTGAAATTCTAGGTCTTGTCGCCTAACATCGACATAACTTTTCTGTCGATCTTGTGCTGCCTTCATTTTCCCTTGGATCATCTTGATCTTTTGGGTCATGTCTTCAATGAGTTGCGGCCCAACCATAATAGAATTATCACATTTTTCCCAACATAATGGGCTTCGGCACTTGCGTCCATAGAGTGCCTCAAACGGTGCCATACCTATACTAGCATGATAGCTGTTATTGTAAGAGAACTCTATCAAAGGTAGATGCCTTTCCCAACTTCCTTTAAATTCAAGAACGCATGCTCTCAGCATGTCCTCCAATGTTTGGATTGTTCTTTCTGTTTGTCCATCCGTCATCGGGTGAAAAGCGGTGCTCATTTTAATTTGGGTACCAAGAGCTTCTTGCAGCTTGGTCCAAAAATGAGAGACAAATCTGCTGTCTCTATCAGAGATTATATCATGTGGTACTCCATGTCGTCGAACCACGTTATTGATATATGCTCTTGCTAATTGATCCATAGACCATGTATCCTTCATTGGTATGAAGATTGCAATCTTTGTCAATCTATCAACAATTACCCAAATTTTATTCATTCCTTTTGGTGATCGTGGTAGTCCTGAAACAAAATCCATTGATATACTATCCCATTTCCAACTCGGGATTTCCAATGGTTTCATGAGTCTTAAGGGCTTCTGACGTACTGCTTTAACCTTTTGACAGGTTAAACATCTAGCCACAAACTCAACTACCTCATTCTTCATCCTTGGCCACCAATAAACCTTCTTTAAATCCTTATAAAGCTTATCACCCCCTGGATGTACTGAATATGGGGTGTTGTGGCCTTCTTCCATTAATCTTCGTTTTAGCTCTACGCATTTATGCGGTACGCACCATCTTCCTTTGAAGCGAATGCTTCCATCCTCATGGATTGCAAAACCAATTGCTTTTCCTTCAGCAACCTTCTTCTTGATCCTTTCAAGCTTTATGTCGCCTGGTTGAGCACTGCGTATTTCATCAAATACCGTAGATTCAATGGTCATAGCATTAATGACATTTTCCACAGTTCCATAATGGACTAGCTCCGTATCTACCTTGACCAAGTCCATATACAGTTTCGAAGGTAAGATAAGAGTATTTGCCACGTGTCGAGTCTTGCGGCTCAACGCATCTGCGACCATATTAGCTTTCCCTTCATGGTAGGCGATGTCCAAATCATAATCCTTGATCAACTCTAACCATCTGCGTTGCCTCATGTTTAACTCCTTCTGAGTAAATATGTACTTAAGGCTCTTGTGGTCGGTGAATATCCGACAAGTTCGTCCGTACAAGTAGTGTCGCCAAATCTTTAATGCGAACACTACCGCTGCTAATTCTAGGTCGTGCGTCGGATAATTCTCCTCATGAGGCTTCAATTGTCGTGATGCATATGCAATGACTTGTTGTTGTTGCATTAAAACACACCCTAGCCCCTCTTTTGAAGCGTCACTATACACTTCAAAATCTCCATTCTCTGTTGGCAATGTTAAAATTGGTGCTGTTGTGAGGCGTTTCTTTAACTCTTGAAATGATGATTCACACTTTTCTGTCCATTCATACTTCAAGCCTTTCTTCAAAAGTTGAGTCAGAGGTCGTGCAACTTTGGAAAAGTCCTTGACGAACCTCCTGTAATATCCAGCCAGTCTAAGAAAACTTCTCACTTCTGTTTGATTAGTAGGCGTAGGCCACTCGGTGATTGCTGATATTTTTGCTGGGTCAACAGAAACTTCATCAGCTGATACAACGTGGCCTAAAAATCCTACTTTTTCTAGCCAAAAGTCACACTTGGACAACTTGGCATAGAGTTGGTGTTTCCTTAATGTCTCTAGCACCTGATGCAAGTGTTGCTCATGTTCTTCATTGCTCTTTGAATAGATCAAGATGTCGTCGATGAAAATGACTACACATTGATCTAACAATTCTCGAAACACATCATTCATGAGATTCATGAATACTGCTGGGGCATTTGTTAGCCCAAAGGACATCACTGTAAATTCGTAATGTCCATAACGTGTCCTGAAAGCAGTTTTCGGAATATCCTTTTCAGCGATTCGCAGTTGATGATAACCGGATCGCAAATCTATCTTGGAGAATACCGTTGCACCTTTAAGTTGATCGAAAAGGTCATCAATCCTAGGTAACGGGTATTTGTTTTTAACCGTTACCTGATTTAAACCTCTATAATCGATACAAAGACGTAACCCTCCATCTTTCTTCTTAACGAATAAGACTGGTGCTCCCCACGGCGACGTGCTAGGTCGTATATACCCCTTTTATAATAATTCCTCAAGTTGCTCCTTGAGTTCATTCATTTCTAGGGTTGCCATGCGATAAGGAGCTTTTGATACAGGTTCTGTTCCGGGAAGTAGATCGATTGTAAACTCGACTTCACGTTCTGGAGGCATTCCAGGAATTTCTTCTGGGAATACATCTGGATACTCCCTCACTACTGGAATGTCATCAATTTTATTCTCCTTTAACTTGAGGTTATGGATATAGCATGCATAAAGCATATATCCTTTCTGCATAAGACTATAAAATTTTAAGGCATTTACTACCTTAGTCTTACGTTTGGGGAGTTGGACATAGTAGTTGACCTTTTTGCCTCTCGTCTTAGACAGTGTAATTTTGTGTTTCTGACACTCAATTACAGCTTTATACTGGGTAAGCCAATCCATTCCCAATATAATATCAAAATCTTTAAGGTCAAATTCTACTAAGTTTGCATAGAACTCAAGGTTCTTAATGACTATAGGAATCCCATCGTATCGTTTGGTGCACGATACAATTTTTCCCGAAGGCAACTGAATTCCTAAGTTAATCATTTTAGGTTTTGGCATCTCTAATTCAGGCAAGATTCTAGAAGAGATAAACGAACAACTTGCTCCAGAATCGAATAAAACCTTAACAGGCACACTTAAAGCCGTAAATGTACCTGTTATCACATCCCCTTGAGTTGAAAGATCTGCCTGATTAATAACATTGAGCCGCCCTACAGGTGCTCCATGGTTCCCTTGTTGGTTTCTATTTTGCTGAGGCCTCTGTCCTTGATTATTTCCGTTTCGCACATCCTGATTATTTGGCTGAGTGGGGATATTGATAAGGTCATCTCTTTTTGTAATATTTTCAATGCGGGTCTTACACTCCTTCCTCATATGACCTTCTCGGCCACATCTATAACATGTACCCGGCTTGGGGCATCCCCTAGCCAAGTGGGGCTTGTTGCATTTTGGGCATTGTGGTATGTACCCTTCATGGTTTCTAGTACCATTGTTGCCCCCTCCTTTGTTTCCCTGGACGGGTCGATTCTGCCCACCTCGAATATTGCCTTTATTGTTGCTGAGGTGGTTGTTGTTGCTGCTGCTTCCTCGGTTGTCCCGAATCCTCTTGTCCTGTCCTTGGAACCCGCGGCTAGACTCCCCAGCTTTTCTCTTCATCTGTTGTACACGAGAAACTGCGACAGCTCGATCGTAGATCGCTTGGAGGGTAGGATACTGAACTCCAGCCACCACTTCTCTAATGGAGAGGTTTAATCCCCATTTCGAACTTCTGTGCCTTCTCGGCATCGGTGGAGACTAACTTAGGAGCAAATCTGACTAACTCCTTGAATCTGACATAGTATTCTTGTACAGATTGTGCTCCTTGTCGTAACGATAGAAACTCTTCATACATTGCTGCTTTGGTACTCATCGGGTAAAACCTTTCTCTTAGAGCTTCTGTAAAGTTTTCCCATGTATACTCCTCCTCATCATCTAGCTCTCTCTTCTGTAACTGCCACCAGTCATCTGCATCACCTCCTAAAAAGTACGAGGCTACAGTAATCTTCTGCTCATCTGGGCAACGAGCCGCTTCGAGTAGCTTGTTGAAACTTTTTATCCAATCCTCCAATTTAGTAGGGTCCTCCTGCCCATCATAACGAGGTGGTCTGTATTGGTTCACCACTGCTAGGTGATTGAGCTGGGCTTGAGGTGGCGGCACAGCTGCTGTGGCTTGATTAATTTGACCCTGACCCAAGGCAATGAGCATTTGCTCAATGATCCTTAGGCGATCATTGTCAAGCGAGTTTGGCGTGTTTCGATTCTGAGGGGTTTGGTTGTTGGGTGCTCCCTGATTAGGAGGTACCATGTTGTGTCCAACGCCCTGATTGTTGGTGATGTCAGGGTGATATATGTTGTGTGCAGGTGGTACAGCTTGTTGATTGGATACACCCGGTGCTGCTGGCACTTCGTGGTTAGTCATGTTCGGATTTTGGTGTGGCTCCATGTTGTTGAGGGCATTAACACTTCGGAGGGTTTTTCTAGTCCTTGCACGGGGTGCCATTCTGCTAAGGATGGTTAAGCAAGAGTGAGTTCAAGTCTAAGGGATGATTATGTCCTAAAACTCGTTAGGTCATAGTATAAGGATGAGTTAACGCAGAAATGTCTAAGTTAGGAGTATGACTTTATTTAGAGATTAACCAGAAGGAATGAAATAACAAGATTTATTTCATAAATCTAGAGAATATTACAAGATAGAGAATTTAAAAAGAGCACTTATAATAAGGTCAAATGACTTAGTATATCATAACAATATATTTTTTTTTTTAAAAAAAAATTTTATAAAAAATGATGCATGCTCATGAATGCATATGTTCCCACCCCAAAAATAATTTCAAAGTTTCAAAATTTAACATAGCCCATATGGGCCTTTGAAAAATATTTTGCATATTTCTTTCTCAAAATGGACTTTTTTTTTTATCCATAAACCGGAGTTAAACTGTCGCATCCCTTAGTCAAGCTCGCCTTGTTGCTAACTTAACCAAGAAATGCTAAGATTAGAGGGTACCGCCTTCTAAGTAATTTGCCAACTAGTTAAAATATAGAGCTACAAAGTTGATTCCCAGGAAAGACTGGTAGAGCCACCGGCTGACGGGCAATCTTTAAAAACCAGACTCCTTAGACAGAATCAGCTCATGCAGTTCTATATTTAACAGTTTACAAATACTTAGAGTTTAAAAATACGCTCTGATACCACTCTGTAACACCCCGAAATTCATCCTCATAAGGTTTCAGAATGTTACCGCCACACTTGTCAGTCAGGCTCGCCCTTTGGCTAACTTAATTGACAAGTGTTACAGCTAAATACAAATTTTTGTAGTATGAACTTTAAAAATAATTGTCAATTTTATAAAATATAGACATAAAAAAATTTAAAGTACTTAATACCAGAGTCATTGTTCTTTCTCACGCGGAAGCATAAACTAAAGGCAATATATAGGACATTAATATTTAAAAGTACGTGGTTCCTTAAAGCAACAATCTTTTAATGAAAGGTAATCCCATCCCCAAATGCTCATGTCATGAGATGCAGTTCATATGTCAGCTCCAATATCTGTAAAAAGATAACGCAACAACTTTTTATCAGTACAATGGTACTGAGTAAGTCAACCCGCTCCACTTTAAGAAGTGGGTTTTAAAATAGTGGTTGACACTAAAAAAAAAATAATAATAATAATAATTTTCACTTTTTCTTTTAAAATGATCACACACATTACCTTTAACAAAATAAATAACTTTCATTCTTACCATTGTAGCAATTATGCACAAGAGGACACCATTTTCCATATATCTTATCATATCGTATCATATCGATCATAAGTCATGATCAGCATGCAGCGGACTGATATACAGACACACTCCGGAGCCTCGGGTAACCCATCATGGATACACCCAAGAGTATAGACTCATACATGCAATAACGCCGTTTTGGCAAAATTTATCAACAATGCCGTCTTGGCATATTTAGAGGGGGATGCCCCGCAAGACACATCCCTAGTGCATTAGCCCTCTATCAAGTATGGCATCTTACTCAAGTTAATAGTGCACAATGGATTTAAAAGAGTTTTTCACAATTTTTCCACATAATATCCTCTTTAAAAGAGTTTTCAACAATTTCACGGGAGTAACCTCATAACAAGGGCATTCAATAATGCCAAATATCATTTCAACATTTAACTCCCATATCAATATCTCATAGATATGAAAATATCATTTCATGGATCTCAAAATCCAACAATTTCTCATTTGGACCAAATATCAAGTCCAATGTCGCAGTTTACGCCAAGTCAGTTTAAAAATTCATATGAAAGGCGATTGCTTTGAAATTTAAACTGTAGATACTCAACACATAGTTGAACAAGTTTCATGTTTTACACTTTTCAAAATAAGGTATGGAAATAGTTCAAAAATTGAGTTCTTTTCAGAACATGTATTCTGTCAGAAATTCAATGGTGACTCTATAATTTTCAACAGGTTTTAAAAATAGTAATTTGCGACCAAAAATTCTAAAATTTTACTACAAGGTAGATAACATATAGATAAATATTTTTCATGAATAAACCATTTAGGTTTGAAACACTTAAGACCTTCAAAAATGAGGATTTCAGAAACACTATCATTTCTTAGATTTCAACAAAAAGAGATTTCGACCTTTCGATAAAGCGGATCCCATAACTTTTTCATATGAGTTCTAAAAATTATAAAAGTTTCCAGAAATATACTCAACTCAATAAGGAACAAGTTTTATGAAGGAACCTTTGAGGTATAACGAACCAAATATTTTAAAAAGATGGATCATTACGTAAACGAAAAACGGACAGATTTTGGTATAATGAGGGAATTCTAGTTTTGTACTCTTAAAACATGGATGAGGATCTCCAAACTTAAAGAGAGAGTGTTAACTTACAGAATATATGTATAAGACCAAGGAGATTCAAAGATAATGGCCGTTATAACACAAGATTCGCACCACAAATTACGGGTTTCGCTGAAATTCGACAAATAGAGGGAAATCAATTTATAGTATAAAAATAAAAGATTTAGATCTCTAAGATACAAGTTTCAAGGATGATATCTTACTAACCAAGTGTTGAGAAGAATTAGAACTCTTAGAACGATGAAGGTTGCCAAGCCTACAAGACTCCACAATCCTTAAGATATGCTCACTATGTGGGAGAACTTTGAAGAATAAAATGGGTAGTGAATTTGGCTAATGAGATGGATGAGATTGGTGTGTTTGAAGGCTAGAAACTCCCTCTATTTATAGGCTAAGATTTGAACAATTGAACATGACACATTGTGAGAGTGATTACAACCTCACCAATCATCCAATTAAGTGTGTCTTTAGCAATAATGGTTAGAGTATTTGTATCCACTCATTTGGTCCTTATAGCCTAACAAAGAGGCTATTAATTTGGGAGGCTATTAATTTTGTCCATCATGTTGTCTAATAACATAATGGTTTGCCTATTATGGAGGCTATTAATCTTGGTGGGTTCAAGAGATAATTGATCACCTTTCTTTGCTAGCCATTCATCCAAGACACTTGTTAATCATGTTGATTTTTCATCTATTTGTTTAGGAAGAAAATTTCTTGCAATTGCTTTTTAACCTTATATTTGTGTAAGTAGTGTATCATGAAAATGATTGAAGTATTAGCTTGTCTAGAAAAATCATTATTCTTGCCATTATTTAGTGGCATGCATTTATACTCAATGAGTTGGATATGATAATATAATATTTATTTATTTATTTCAAGTATTGTATTTATATTAATGTGCTTTCAAAAAGATAATAATAATATACTTGCATGGTTTTATTTTATTCATAACAATACTCAAACCACAAAGTCTTCATGTCATCATCAAATAAAAATTATAATCTATGAATATATTTTCTTATATATAAAAGTTAATTCTCATAGATTCACATAAAAACTCATACTTTTATTTTTATAAAAATTTATTCCATAATGAATACCAAAGTACTTAAAATATTCACATACTATCCTCATAAAAATTTTCAAGACCAATGTGTATATATATAAAAACTTATATATATAATTTAAACAATAGATTTAAAAACTATATAATTCTATTACCCTTGATATTGAAATTCATATTTCTTTTGGAAAAGACAAATTTACATATATAGTTTTTCAAGTGTTGTTTTGTAGAAAAAAACAATATACTAATTCTTTAAGCAAGTGATTAAATATTTAATAAAAGTCTCTTTAGTGAATTACAATTATTTCGGGTAATTTCTATGGTATTACAATTCGCCTTCCCTTCATGATAGGCGATGTCGAGGTCGTAATCTTTAATCAATTCGAGCCATCTTCTTTGGCGCATATTCAACTCCTTCTGAGTGAATATATATTTTAAACTTTTATGATCCGTGAAGATCTTGCAAGTTCGTCCATATAAGTAATGGCGCCATATCTTCAATGCAAAAACGACCGCAGCTAACTCGAGGTCATGCGTTGGGTAATTTTCCTCATGAGGTCGCAACTGCCTTGATGCGTATGAAATGGCTTTGCCTTGTTGCATTAAAACGCAACCCAAGCCACTCTTCGAGGCATCAGTATATATCTCGAAGTTATCTCCTTCCGTAGGTAAGGTCAAAACCGGTGCAGTTGTCAATCTTCGTTTCAGCTCATGAAATGCAGTCTCGCATTCGGGAGTCCAATCATATTTCAATCCCTTCTTCAACATCTGTGTCAATGGCCTTGCAATCTTCGAGAAATCCTTAACGAAACGCCTGTAATAGCCAGCTAGGCCAAGAAAGCTTCGTATCTCCATTTGATTGGTTGGCCTTGGCCATTCAGACACCGCGGAAATCTTTAAAGGATCTACCGCTACTCCTTCAGCTGACACCACATGCCCTAAAAAGGCTACTTTATCTAGCCAAAACTCACATTTAGAAAGTTTGGCATAAAGTTGGTGCTCTCTTAATATTTGCAAAACTTCTCGTAGCTGCCGTGCATGTTCCTCTTCGTCATTCGAGTAGACTAATATGTCATCTATAAATACGACAACACAAGTATCCAATAACTTCCTAAAAACGTTATTCATGAGGCCCATAAATACTGCAGGCGCGTTTGTCAACCCAAAAGACATCACTGTGAACTCATAATGTCCATAACGGGTTCGAAAGGCGGTCTTCGGTATATCTTTCTCAGCAACCCTCAATTGGTGATATCCAGACCTAAGATCTATTTTTGAAAACACTTTCGCACCTCGAAGTTGATCGAACAAATCTTCTATCCTTGGCAAGGGATATTTGTTCTTAATAGTCACTTGATTTAGGCCCCTATAATCGATACATAACCTCAATCCGCCATCTTTCTTCTTGACGAAAAGAACTGGTGCACCCCACGGAGATGTACTAGGGCGGATGTAGCCCTTCTTGAGCATGTCTTCTAACTGCTCCTTTAACTCTTTCATCTCAGCTGGGGCCATACGATAAGGAGCTTTGGAAATGGGCTCTGTTCCAGGCACTAAATCAATAGTAAACTCTACTTCCCGAGCTGGGGGCAAGCCAGGAATTTCTTCTGGAAAGACATCTGGATATTCCCTTACTATGGGTATTGTGTCAATCTCTCTTTCTTCGACTTGCATGTTGTGTATATAACACGCATATAATGGGTAACCCTTCTTCAGTAGAGTCCCCAATTGTAGAGCTGATACTACTTTTATGCACGACTGCATAGGTTGTGCATAATAGAATACTTTATCACCTTTTGGGCTCCGGAGTGCGACTTTCTGCTTCTGGCACTCAATCTTAGCCTTATATAGTGCCAACCAATCCATTCCCAGAATTACATCGAAATTCGATAAAGGGAACTCAGTTAAGTTAGATGGGAACTCAATATTGTTAATCAGCAAAGGGACCTGAGAGTACTGTTTAGAGCAAGGGACTATTCCCCCAGATGGTAGAGAGATTCCAAACGAAATTGTACTAGGTTCAGAGAGTCCTTGTTGGGGTACTATGTTCGAGGATATAAAAGAACAACTAGCTCCTGAATCAAATAATGCCTTAATAGGAGTGCTGGAAATTGTAAGCGTACTAGTCATCACGTTTCCATGCTCAGGCACATCGGCTTGGTTTAGCACATTAAGTCGTCCCACTGGCTGTTGTTGCGGTTGTGTAGGGTTGTTACGGTTCCCATTACGTCCAACTCCTGTATCTCGTGTATTCTGCCTCTGGATTCCATTTCCATGATCATTCCTCGGGCGATCTCCCCTGTTATTGCCTTGATTACTTTCCAGGTCATCCCTTTTTATAATCCTGTGAAAACGGGTAAAGCAAGTGACTTGTTGATGACCTTCTCGACCACATCTATAGCAAGAATTTCTTCCAGGGCATGCTTGGCATAAATGGCGTCTCTGGCATTTGGGGCATGGAGAAGGAAGTGGCTCATTCCTTCTAACAGGTGGACGAGTGTCGATGCCACGATCATTTCTCCTACCATCTCGATCTCTTCCTCGATTTCTGTTGTCGTCCCTTCGACCAAAATATCCTCGTTTATTCTGGTTAGACTCTTATTGATGGAACTTGTTGCTGGCTTCTGCTCCACTAAACTTTCTCTTTTGCTGCAGAATTCGAGACATAGTGACTGCTCGATCATAGACCTTTTGAAGGCTTGTAAACTGTTTCCCTCCAAATGCTTCACGGATTGAAAAATTCAATCCTAGCTCAAACCTCTGAGCTCTCGCTTCGTCAGTGGAAGCCAAGTCAGGTGCAAACCTCAAAAGTTCTAAGAATTTTGCATGATACTCTTGCACGCTCAAGTTCCCTTGTCGCAAAGTCATGAATTCTTCATATTTGGCTTGCTTCACACTTGAAGGATAGAACCGATTCCTTAAGTCGGCCACGAACTGTTCCCAGTAGTATGTATCTCTCTCATTGTCTATTAATTCCTCATGGGTCCGCCACCATGCATCAGCTTCACCTCTCAGATAGTATGAGGCAATATGGACATCTTGTTCCTCAGGACATTGTATAGCATTCAAAAGTTTCTCGAATGTCCTAATCCAGTCCTCTAGTCGTGCTGGATCCTCCTGTCCCTCATACATTGGTGGATTGTAATGTGCCACTAAACTCAAGTAATTTGTAGGTTGGGTGGGTTGAGGAGTGGCCTGATTCTGGACGGCAGCTCCCAAAGTAGCCAACAATTGTTGCATCATCGCCATGGGGTCTACGGGTGGAGGGGGTGCTACATTGCCTCCTTCTGATGGAACTTGGTTAGGCTGTCCTTGTGCTAGGTTGATATTTTCGTTAAGTCCATTTGGGTTCTCAGGAGGTTGGGCATCCATTGGAAGCTCAGCTGGAAGCAGAGGTGGTTGATCGTTTATTTGGTTCCTCCTATTTTCTTCAGTTGGGACCACTGGTCGCCTCTTTCGGTAATTCTTGGTGTTTCTAGATATCGAGTCTTCGGGGACGGAATTAATCTTATCACCGCGTACCATTCTGTGGAGAATAACGATTAGTACTACCTCCTTAAGTGAGTTAAGGACAAAAAGATATAACAACAAAGTCCTGGGCTCGAAGGCTGCCTACGTACCCTTTTTAGGGGGATCAAGGACTAACGTAGTTCTGATTTATATACAAAAGTCACCTAGATCTATATAAGATTAGCAAAATAGTGGGCCAAGTAGTAAGCAAAACATGGCACATGTCAAAACTATACAGAGGTGTCAAAACATCTAGTAGTCGGGCTAAACACTGTGCGGAGTAGGGCCACACAGGATGCAGATCGGAGAGCCTGGGGGCGTGGGTGTGTGCGCTGACCCAACACTCTCATCCGGGTCCTCCTCTCTTGGATCCTCAGGGTCCTCCACATCGCGATGAGAGGGGCTCCCATTGTGATGTCGCTCTGGCTGGGGCTGAGGGCCGCAATGAGGGGGCCAATCTCGTCGCGCCGAAGGTCGGATAACTGCCGATGGGGCTGCAGCCACAGGTGGGGCCGCTATAGCTGGTGCAACGGGTCTCGCCGGCGTACTGGGCCCTGCAATAGGCCCCTCGTAGGGTAGCTGGCCATGTAACACAGTATAAAGTCGATGCTCGGCATCGACCCGTCGGAACCTCTCCTGCCGCGCTTTTTCTTCAGCCCTACGCAGTCTATCCCTCAACTCTCGAACTTCATACCTCAACTCTACGTTCTCAGATATCAGTGTAGTCAGTGCAGCGACCGTCCGATGCGGATTGTTTGGAGAAGTCATTTTCTACAATATTTAAATACTGAGTCTAGAGCTACTTGACTAGATAGAAATACGTATAAATCCCTAAATGACCCCGGTGTAGTGCATTGCAATGTATGCAAAATTTGAAAGGGTAGAATCCCTAAGAAGATGTCACGATTTAAAATTATTATTTATATAAAAGATATCCTGAAAAATAGTTGGACGCTCTGATACCACTCTGTAACACCCTGGTTTTTCCGACAAGCGGATGTTACCGCCACATCTCCTAAATAAGGCTCGATCTGACATATCGGCTTATTTAGGAGATGCTAAGGCTAAAATGAGTATCTTAAGTATTCGTTTCAAACAACCATGCTTAAACATAAGAGATATAATATTTCATATAATCGAAGATCGTTTCTCAAAACAACTTACAGAGAGGAATAACAACTAACTTTAATATTATACATGTGATAGCAAAATCATAATACACATTGATAAAAAAAAAGTCTGACATCTTCAAAAACTAATGAAACTACTTTATGCAGAAAACATGTAAGTGCAGTACTCCCTTCCCCTGTCAATCTTTAGTCTTACCCTGGAAGGGAAAAGAAATAAAGAAGAAAGATTATCAGCGACGGATTCGCTGGTAAGTTCCCTATACTCGGAATCAACGAAAACCCAAACAATTATAGACAGAACAAGGCTGCTTTCAGATCAATAAGCACGAGCACAATAATAGGGATAACACAATAATGGTACTCTCAAATCAGCAATCAACAATTCAACAATATATAATATTACTTTCGGGATCAACCCGAAATCCTCAACAAGGGCAAATGCCAAGATATGAATAACCATCTCAATGGTTGGATGCATGTTAGAGGGATTCAGAATGAACCTCACAATACCGGTATCCTGACTAAATCTCGGGTCTCACCCGATCTCATTTAGATCAGGGGTCACTCTATATGGCATTTTCCAGCGCCTACTGAACACGGACCATCACACGGCAGTCAACCTCAAATCATGCTTGTTATCTATTAATCAATAGATAATTACCCTTTAAGGGCGCCCGCATGCCAAAGAGTCAACAACAAGTTGGATTACCTCACCAGGTTCAACAAAGATCATCAAGGAATTGGTCTCACTTATAATATGCCATTAAACCCCTCGGCGGGATGGCTATAACCTATGCTGCCGTACTTAGGGCATATAGTCAAAGGGTTATTTATACAGCGAGTTTCTACGTACATCAAAGGTAATTGGAACGATGTCAAAAGGAAATATGCGACAGAAACAAGAGCAACCGGAACAACAAGGCTAACAAATAAAACAATGATCAGTGAACGAACAAGCGATAATGGACATTGTAGGCCAATAGGAAACAATAAAAACCTACTACTAGTAGGGCAAGAACGAAAAATAATGCCAACTACTAAAGCAGGAACAAAAATAAAGGCCTACTACTAAGGCAAAGACAACCTAAATAAATAAGGAAAGCGGAAAAAAGGAAAGCCATGCAAAGACAAATTAAATAAATAAATAAGGAAAGCCAATAAAAATAATAATGGCAGAAAAGCATAGAGAACTTACTCTACCGCAAAAATTTATACTAATACCGTCGCCTAGCAGTTCCTTAGTGCCTCCCCGGCTACTATTCTGCTATAAAAACAAAATTATTAAGGTCCCTCTTTTAAAAGAAAGACCGGGGCGACACGAAGGTATCACCCCACTAGGCCGGGGCGACGCAAAAGCATCACCCCATTATTAATTATTAATTAATAATAATAATAATAATAATAATAATAATAATGATAATATTTTAATTTAATTTTTTTTTATTTACTACACAAGCTTACCTTGCAGTAAGCCCTTGGTTACCAAGTTGGATGAAAAAAAACTAATAGGGACGTGCCCTATATATAGAATGTGGAAAGCATTCAATCCCCATTTCCATCCGATGTGGGACGAAGCCAACACTATAATTTTTTTCTTGTTATTTATCTTATATCTAAAATAAAGTATAGTATGTATTTATATTTTCTAATGGTTGTGGCTTTACCCAATTGTCCGATGTGGGACAAATTGGATTACCACTATATTTCTTATTATAATATACTTATAATTTATATATGTAATTTGCATCTTACGTTTTTTTCTCTTTCTTCCTTTTTTTTCCTTTTTTTTAATGCCACGTATATACATACACATAAAATTCTTAAACAATACTGATTAGTAACATGAGCATAAAATAGTAATAATCAACATAATTTTAAATAATTCTAGTTATACCCTATTATAAAAATATAAATATATATATATATCTAACACTCATATTTTTTTAATAACAAAATAAATCTTTAATATACAAAATAAAAAATACAATATACCCCTTTAGTAAAATTTTATCAATAAAATAATTTTCCCAACAATAATAATGAAAATGTAATCCCATAAAAATAATGATAGTTGTGGTAGAGTATAATAAAAATGCTAGGTGTTACAGATTATTTAGTCCTTTTTCTTTCCAAATTATCCAAATCGGTCCGTTAGTAATTTTTGTCACATATAGTCCCCTATGTTTGCTATTTTTTTCCAATTTGGTCCTAATTACATAATTAGCCTAAGGTCGCTGACGTGGCCGAAGTAAATCCCATTTTACATCCATGGTGACCAATCTGTAGTCTCCACACATAACACACCAAATTAAAAAATGTTTGAAATAAATATTTGAAGGCAGCCATAACATATCACTACTCTAATAAATACCTCTAGGCTCTAATAGGTAAATTGAACCCTTCTTTACTGGGATAATGAACATAGTTTCTACATGATTCGCATTGAGCCCTATTGGAGTTACCCAACCATAAAGAAACAACAACCATTCACAACAATAACATAGGAGTTTTGGTCAGCACCTACCGCAGTGCATTTTCTTTTCGGTCTCGGTGGTTTTTGGTGTTTCTCAAGAAAATGGAAACCAATTGTGATATATAATGCGAACAAATGAATTGTTGGTTTTTTTATGGGTTGGGTAACATCAATAAGGAAGGGCTCAATGCGAACCAAGTAGAAACTATGTCCATCATCCCAGTGAAAAATGGTTCAATTGACCCGCTAGAGTAATTTTTTAGAGTAGTGATGTGTTATGACAGTCTTCAAACATTTATTAAAATAGTGTGTTATGTGTGAGGACTCCAAATTTGCCACGGTGTATGTAAAATGTGATATACTTCGGCCATATCAGCAACCTCATGCTAACTATATAATTATGACCGAATTGAAAAAAATTAGCAAACGTAGAGGACTATATGAGGCAAAAAATTAGGAAATTTGGATATTTTGGAAAGAAAAAGGACTAAAATATCATTTTTTCCATTAATTTACTTGAATGAATTATGTACCCTTTCCCTTTGTCCTAAGTACTCCCAGACAATTAAGAAATGGAAGAATCGCATTGAGACTAAAACAACTGCAGACCCGCACCTTCAGAATGTTACATTCCCATCCACCACCACCCGTCCCAGTGAAGAAGAGAAAAATAATTGAACTGTTTCAAACAAAAGCACTGGAAGTTCTGGTCATGACATCACATAAATGATTGCAGTTCTTCTCTAGTGCTGAAGGAATGTAACATCAAAATAATCTAAAATATAACTTTAAAAAGAAAAAATTAAAAAATGGCACCTATACAAGGAAGCAAAGTGCTACTACTCCTATTTATCTTATACTGATACTTGCCAATCGAGGGCGTAGAGTGCGTATTTTAGAGCTGACGGGAATTTACCCAAGTGTGTTTAAGCAATCATTAATTAGATCCCTGAGTGTGTTTGGTAGCGAACGAATTCACAAGCAGTAAATAAAGAGAAGTGCAAAAACAGTGTCGTAGCAAAAAAGCAAGCCCCAAAAATCAACCTTACAAATTTACTACGAATCTGACAAGAGCAAAAACGGCGGTAGCGAGGGGCGAGGGCCGAACGTCGAGCGTGCTCCGTGCTTCAACAGAGAGGGCGGAGCGGCGAAGGAATGCACTATTGACAGCGAGACGAAGGATGGCGAGACAGGCGGAAAGGCTACATGGCGGAGGGGACGCGAGGCAGCGGACGGCGGGAGCGGCAGCGACTTAGGGTTTACTGATCTTTGTAGGGATCTTAAGACCATCTCTATCTGCATGTCCATCTCTCACTTTGGATCAACCTCTATGTCACGCTTTAATTAAAAAAAAAAAAAATTAGAAAGTTCAAAAAATATCAACCAAATTATAAACCCAACTATTTGGTCATATTGGTCTCTTCCTCCTCAACCAATGGGATGAGAGATTTATACTCCTCCCACTGGTCAATTAAAATTTTAAAAAAGTAAAATTTAATAGAATTTTAAAATTAAAATCATTATATTTTTTATATTTTAAAATAAAAAAATAAAAATTATACTAAATTTTATAATTTTTCGTTCTCTATAAATAGAGATCACTTTTACTATATTTTATTTTTTTTTGAGAATAATATGTTTATTGAAGGCTCCCGCCAATACCGTACATGATCTAGTCCTTACATTAGAACAAAGGCCGAATGCCTTGTTCCTGAATCATACTATAGATACATCAAAACTGCCAAAACCATTCCCAAATCAGCTTAATTAAAATGTCAACACTATATCATACTAGAGAGCTCTCAATATCTGCTTGGAGTAAAATGGTCGGCGTTGATGCTACTATCTCCACATCTCCACCTTTCCTTCGTTGTTTGCGCCGAGCCTAGCCCAGTAGTCGGCCATCTCATTCCGCTCCCTTAATATGTGATTAACTCGCACCTCACCACCGTGCCTTAGTACCACCAATATTGGCCTGATGAGCTCTCTGAAGCGCCACGGAAAAGCATCAATGTCCTTCATCCATCTCACAACATTGATTGAGTCGCATTCGAAAATCAACTTGAACATGGGGAACCCTTGGTCGCGAATTAGGATTGAACACATACGGCTAACTGTAGACATTTCTGCCAATGTAGCATCGGCTGTTCCAATATAATCAGAAAGAGTAAAGATCACTTCCCCTTTATCATCCCAGATCACTCCGCCAATACCCGCCAGACCGGGAATCCCGAGAGATGACCCGTCCGTGTTTACTTTCCACCATCCGCTTTCCGGTTTCTCCCACACCAAGCCATGTCGAGGTCCTCTAAAAATGTTACGACTCCTTGTTGCCAAACCTGCAGGGAAACTTGGCCCGATGCTCTCCAAGCTGACTACAGGATCTTTCGTTAATGCCTTCCACCATGAACTACATCGCCATTTAATCTCCTCCACTGCCTCACTGATATCGACCTATTGACCTCTAAAAATTTTAGCATTGCGAATCCTCCAAACCATGTAGATTACTGCCACTCCTGATATCAACCATAGTTCCCTTCTCACCGTGCTAAGTGAGGTATTCGACCATGTGGCAAGGAGACTCTCCACCCTCCCTGGAATCAACCAAACCACCTCAAACCATGATGCCATCTGATACCAAAGCCCCGCTGCCAGAGGACATTGACAAAACAAATGATCTATAGTCTCCGTCTCCCTGTCACATATAGGACACAAGGTATTAAATTCTGCAGTGCATCCTCTTTGCATTAACATCTCCCTTACTGGCAATGCTTTATTAGCTAACTTCCACACCAACATTTTACTCTTCATTGGAGCCCTAATGCTTCATAATAATTTCCAGAAACGGCTGGGGGAATTCATTTCCCCTCCCTCCTTCCTTGGCCAACAGGATCTAGTTGAGAACATACCATGGCATTCTCCCATCCATACCACTCTATCCCTTGAGAATCTGAGCAGCCGCGTCTCATTCACCATTTTCAGCATTTGAGACCACCCCTCAAGTTCCCAGCCGAACAATGGGCGCCTTAGTTCAATATCCCACTCCCAATCGAAGCCTACCCACTTCCCAAACTCCATGACCCTCCCCACCTTATTAGACGCAAGTGCAAACAGTCTAGGGAATAAATCCATCAAAGGTCGCCCTTCAACTACCCATACGTCTTGCCAAAATCTCGCCATAGACCCATCTCTCACTTCGATAAAAGCCCCCCCCCCCCCCCCCCCCCCCTTTGCATCCACCTAGTTTAGCTCCTCCCAAGCCCCAGAGATCCTACCCCAACAGGATCTTACCTTCTTCCCTTTTGGAATTAAAGGCCCTCCCTGCCCGTAATACTTAGCGTTTATAACATTTTTCCATAAAGACTCCTCAACCCCAAATCTCCATCTCCATTTGTAAAGGAGCGCAATGTTAAACTTCCTCGTATCCCAAATACCTAAACCCCCATCACCCATATGGCAGCATATTCTCTCCCAACAAAGTGAATGCATTTTCCTCACCCCCTCCCATTCATTCCAAAAGAAACGTCTTTTGAGATATTCTAGTCTATCGGCAACTGCCTCAAGGACTTTGAACAATGATAGGTAATACACCGGTAGGCTGTGCATCACTGACTTAATTAGACAAACTCTATGCGCTTGAGATAGTAACCTCCATTTCCATCCGGCCAACCTATTTTCGACTCTTTCAAGGATCGGTTGCCAAATCCTAGTGCAGTTCAACCTACCCCCGATTGGGATTCCCAAGTATGTCATGGGCCATTCCACAACCTCACAACCAAAATACAAGGCTGCCTCCCTAACCAACTCATCAGGGCAGTTCACTCCAAATATTTTGCTTTTCCCATAATTTATTCTAAGCCTTGTAGTGAGAGTTAAACACTTCAAAAGCCTCCTAATAAATATTACCTGTGACAATGCCCCTTCACAAAAGATGATGGTGTCGTCTGCATATTGGAGATGGGATAGGATCGGCCCATCCCCTCCCGAATGTAAACCTGCTATTATCCCCAGATTAACCAACTTGCATATCATCTTATTTAGTACTTTTGCCACCAACACGAACAGGTACGGGGAAAGAGGGTCGCCTTGTCTGAGTCATTTTTGCAACTTGAAAAATTTGGTAGGGGATCCGTTTACCAACACAGCTGCTGACGCTGAATAAAGACACTCCTTAATCCACTTTAACCATTTAGGTCCAAAACCCATGGCCTCCAACACTCGAATCAAAGCTTCCCATGAGACATTGTCATAGGCCTTGGCGAAGTCCAATTTTAGTACAAAGCCTCGGCGACCAGACTTTTGCGTAGTGTGTATGACCTCAGCGGCAACAAGAGCACTATCAAGAATCTGCCTCCCCTTCAGAAAGCCATCTGTGTCTCCCCCACCAATCCTGCGATCACTTCCTGTAGTCGTCTAGCTAAAATCTTTGAGATCACCTTGTACACACTCCCAACCAATGAAATTGGGCGATAGTCATTGAACCCGCGTGGACGATCTGTTTTAGGGATTAGGACTATGAAGGATCCTTCAGCCTCCTTGGGAAGTTTACAGTCAACATCGAACTGCCTAATCACCTGCATTACGTCTTTCTTAACAGTCTGCCAGTACTTCTTAAAATAGGCAAGTTTGAATCTGATAATGGCCAGAAATGACCATTATTTTCAATCCATTTCCATGTCTAAAACGGGCATTTGATCGCATTCCGGTCTTATTTTAAATAAGAAAGCAGTTGAATTGGATTGATTTATGCATAGTTGTGAAAATATTGAGCTGGTATGAAAAATGCATAAATATGTAATTTTATTACAAATTTATGTTAGAAAAATCCAAAAACATGAGAAAAAGAAAAGAAAAGAAAAAGGAAGCAAAAAGATGGGCAAAAGAATAAAACAAGCCCACAAAATACAAAAAGATGGGAAAAGATAGAAAAGCCCACAAAAAGAACAACTTCGGCCCATCTGGCCCATTCAGCTCAGTCTGGGAACACCCAGTCGAGGAACCCCGGTCGAGGACCATGGTTCCGCGACACAGGAGTGATTAGCGACCCAGCATGCAACATAAAGAAGAGACCAGTCTGGGAACATCCAGTCGAGGAACCCCGGTCGAGGACCATGGTTCCGCGACACGACCAAGGTTCCGCGCCACCAACACCTTGGAGACCAAGCCACGCCCCCAGTCGAGGAACCCCGGTCGCGGTCCATGCTTTAGCGACACGGACATGGATAGCGACACAGACGCACCAATAGAGACACAAGACCCAGTCGAGAAGCCTTGCCACATGCAGCCCTGTCCCGCGACACAAGGTGATTCCGCGACAAAGTTGTGATGTGTGTGATGTCTTGAGACACAGTGAGCCTCAGATCAAGCCCATGGGCCTAGGGTTCCACTTCTATAAATATGAGGTGATCCCCATGAGCACAGGGGTGAAAAATTAAGGAAAATTGTTCTTGGAGGCATGTGTGGAGTTTAGTTTGTAGGTAGTTTTTAGGTTAGTTTAGTTTAGCTTTAATTTTTCTGTATTATTTAATTTATGCATCGTTTCAGTTTAGGTAGCCAGTTTTCACCTTGTTTTCAGTTTCAAAACTTTGTTTTTAGGGTTTTGTAATATCCAGGATAATGGATATTAGCAAGCTCCACTAATGAAATGGGAGAATATTCTTAAAATGTGTCCCAAAAATCATGAAATGGGTTTCACACCCCATGGATCTTTTATTATTTTCTTCTTCTGTTGGTCACTTGACCTATGTTTCCATTTTATGTCACTATTGGTGATTTTCTCTTTGGGTAATGTTGCATACTTATGAGTGATCAAGCCCAGATTAGGGTTAGCTTTATTTATTTATTTTTTATTTTACTTTTTTATTTTTATTTTTATTTTTTTAATAGTGTTTCACTTTCCTTCATGTTCAAGCATGTTCTAGATAGATTCAATCGTTGTTGGGTCTTCTTTTACTCATTTTTTAGCTTTTGAATCTGAAATGGGTGAGATCACGCATAATGCATGCTACTGTTCCACTTTACTTTTCTGACATGTGTCCAGAACACACCCAGGTCGCTAGCCACTTCCTGTCGCGGAACCACGTTCAGCGACAGGAGGGCAGTTTAGCGACATGAGTGTCAAAGAACATGTGTTATATAAATCCTTAAAATCCCTGGTCGCAAACCAAATCTGTCGCGGACCCACGGTCCGCGACACAACCCTTGATTAGCGACAGAGGACCCAAGGGCTCTGGTCGCGGAATCCCTGTCGTGGACCCACGGTCCGCGACACACCCCTTGTTCCGCGACCAGGAATTATGCCTTTGGTGAATTTTCAAACCCTTTGTCGCTATGCCCGTGTTGCGGACCCATGGTCCGCGACACAAATTTTCGCTTAGCGACAAAATAAACCCTAATTTTCAATATCCCATTCCTCTTATTCCCCACCTTTCTGTCGAGATCCCCCTGTCGCGGATCCATGGTCCGCGACACAAACTCTGTTCCATGACAGGCTTGGCACCTTTGTGCCCAATTTTTATTCTCCATTTCACCCCATTAATTAATTGAACCTTTATATTAATATTTTGAGGTTGAAATCCAATGATCTCAACCCATGATTAATCGGGTATAAAGAACTTTGTTCAATTTCCATTAAAATATTCTTCTACAAAAATTAAACTCTAATGATCTAAGTATATAATCCGGACTGTAATTAGTTAATTAATTATGGAATGAGTGATTATTTAGACATAAAGAGTAATTATGGATCAATTTCCATACCCTTGCATGAGAAACCAATGTCTCTCATACAAGATGGACCAAAAATATTTTTATTTTATTTATTTTGTCTTTCCCGTGTTGTGTGGAACAGTTAGTAAGGAATATATCAGGCTAATGTTGGCGGGTATTCCCACACGGATAAACTAGCTCGTGGTCTGTATATTAATTACTAGATGTTATTTTGCATGGTCCGGATAGTGGTCGGTGGAAGCCTTGGCGGTTCGTCCATCCGGGATTATAATAGCTGCTCAGCTGATTCCTATCCGGATACAGTTTTATTTTCTTTATCTTAATTTCAAACCTGAATTCAAGTTGTAATATTATTAAATGATGTCGACCAACATTATTTGAGAATTATTACAGCAAGAAAATATGTGGGTTTTTCTTCCATTCACAGACAAAAGGGAGCTGAATGACGGTGGTCACCGTCACTTGGAATTCCTTTCTGTCTAAAAATCATTTCATCTGGAATAATTGGGAACTGGATAGCAGATGTTTGCAGTCCAGATCACCCCAATTATTTCTGGCACTCTCTTTAGCCAAAATTCTTCTCATCTCCGGCTATTTCATCTTTGTGTTCCAACTTCTGTCTAAACCCACCTTATATTTTGGGTTAATTTAATTTTACACTTCCTTATAAAATTATGCATGATATTATTATGTAAATATTGTGGTCAATATTATTTTGGGATCCTTCCCTTGGACACAGGAGTCTTGATTTTAATCAGATGTCTCACAATAAATTTCCAACAAAAAGTCATTTATAAAATCCGGATCTGAGTAAGGGATAAATTCCACAGTTATGACTAATTCAAATCCGACTGGGGGTTGATTTTGGGAAATTAGAAGCAGAGTCAGCGATTAGGTCTCATCTAGACTGAAAGGGTCTGTGTTTTAATTGAGAGTCTAGTACCTGTTTAGGGAATGATTTTCAAAAATCAATTATTTTCCAAAATTGCTTTGTGTTGGAAATCTGGTATTAAATATCACACTGAGATGGGGTCCACTTGGATTCAAATACGGTGTGATAGATAATTCTAGAGGAACAATATATGGGCCTTGGTTATTTTCTAAGGTAGGGTTGAGTTCCTTTCAACTTCTATCCTCTTCTGCCAAAGCCTATTTTTGAGTCCTGAGTGAGTGCATCCGGGATGAACTAATTTATTAGTTTATTTCATTAGTTTGTATCTCATAACCACCCGACGGGAAGTGAACACTGCGAGCGGTTCACCGAGATCCGGGAATTCTTGATCCACACCCAGTCATTCTGACTGGGGGCTTTCTTTTACTACCAGGGTCAGACTTTCAAAAACCTCAGAGTGATAGGATTTTAAATGCTTTCTTTACCGCTTTCTTTTAAATGCTTTCGTTAGAGGTCACTCGGTTGTATTGAGAGTTGTGTAACTGCTACTCGGACTGATAGTTAAGGGATAGTTCAGGCTTGATTAGAGTCTTTGGGCGTGACATGGGGGAATGATAGCAGTACTTGCCACTTCAATAAATGATCTGTCAGGTGTTGCTTGTCCACCACAGATGAATAACATGCCTCTACACGGCCGTGTGAAGGCAGTTGTGAGTCTGTGGTATCTTAGATTTTGCTGTTTTAAGAGCATGTAAACTCTTACTGTAAGTACCTGTCTGTTAAAGGGAACATGGTATAGAGAGCATGAGAGTTAGCTAACTGAATGGATTATCCCAAGCTAAGATCTGTGTATTAAAATGGAAGTTTAATTGTGTTTCATCTGAATCTTGTCCAATTTTTATTCTTTTCTTCCTGTCCCTTCTGTCTCATTTTAAATCTGCTTTTTTAGAATAATCTTAACCGCTTTCTTAGAATAATATTATTGCTTTCTTAGATTAAATTTAATTCGCTTTCTAGAATAATTCTATCTGCTTTATTTTAATTACTTTCATAACTTAGTTTAAATTATGTCAAGTAGTTGATAATCAAACACAAACTTGAATCGAGTAACCGAGTGGAAAATCTTGGTAAACGACGTGGGCCCTGCTTCCATCGCACATCCTCCAGTGAACGATCCGGTACTTACTATAAATACTGCAATTTTTGACTCCGTGCGCTTTCGGGGCACAGTTTCTTAACACGAGTAATAAAAACGTGACAACCTATTAATATATCCCTAATCCCAACTCCATCTTCATAATTGGTTTCATTAAATAAAATTGAAAACCAGGATTATGATTTTTCAGAAAATACTCATGTAGTGGGAACTTGTCAAAAGTTTCATGGCAAGGATCTTCAAGGCACGAAATTGTCAAAAGTTTCATGCCGGGGAGGTCCACCGCGCCGTTTGAAATCAAAGTTTCCCACATGAGTAATAAAAAGTGAAATATATTCTTAAACCCCTTTCCCACGAATCATAACTCTTTTCTTTTAATAAATTTAACCTGGGATATTTTAGAAAATACTCGTGTGACGAAATTTGTCAAAAGTTTCAGAATCCGTCCGGCCCGGGAGCCCTATTACCGTCGCAACTCCACACCGCCTCTCGGACTTCCTCCTCCGATATCCCCCTTTCCAACCACCGCCTATCCCCCTCCTCCAAACTAGGCAAGTCCAAATTTCCAGTGTGGAAAATGTCCTCTTCTTTCTTAGCAAATATCGACCTGAAAAATTCAAATGCCATGTCTTTAATTTCCAGAGAATCCTCAACAGCCACCCCATCTCTGAATACCGCCCCTATATAATTTTTTCTCCGATTCACCGCTGTTATGGCATGGAAGTAATGGGTGTTTAGACCCCCTCCCCGAATCCATTTAACCCTAGACTTCTGCGCCCACCTTCTCTCTTCGTTGAGCAACAGCCTTTTAAGCTCCACATTTTTATTTTTCCATTCTTCCCTCACCTCCTCCTCCCCTCCCGTCCCCGCCACCTTTTCCCCCAACTCACCCACTTCAACCAGCAACATGCGAATTTTTACGTCCATGCTATCCCCCCTATAACCCTCCCACCCCCGGATATCTTTTTTCAACATCCTTAGTTTATCAAACAGGTTGTTTCCCCTAACTCCATTGCTGCCCCCCTCCTCCTGCCCCCACGACTTGATCACCAATTCCTTGAAGCCATCGTCCTCCATCCAGTATGTATAAAATCTGAAGGGTTTTGGGCCCCAATCCTTTTCGCCAGCTTCCAATATCACTGGAAAGTGGTCCGATAGCACAGAATCCCCGCGCCTCTGAATAATTGAACCCCTTATGCAAAGCCACTCAGTTGAGGTCAGGAAACGGTCCAATCTGCTCCCCGCCCTCTCACCCCTCCCAATCCACGTGAAGTGGCCTGCTTCCATGTGTAAATCCACAAGCCCCATTCGATCGATAAAGTCTATGAACTCCCGAATAGTACCTGCATCCACTAATTCACCCCATCTCTCCCCCTCATCAACCACAGCATTAAATTTCCCCGCCACTGATGAGTGATTTTCACTACTCATATTTTACCACAAGCGGATGGTTGCCATCAAGTAATAAAAACCGGTGAATACCGGGTCGAACCCAAGGGAATTCAGAATATTAATTCATTCTGGAGAAAACTTAGTCATTTTAAGTTCATTAATAATATATATTATATTTTGAAAAGAGTTTGTTAATTCTAATGGTGATTAAATTAAAATGATAGCATTAAATTTAAAATAAAGCAACTTAAAAATAAAATAATAAAAATAAAGATAAGATATATGCTTGTAATGATTTAGAACATGCCATCTTTATATAAAAGTGAAATTGCATAATGATTTAGCATTTTCCAATGTCTAAAAAGATCAATTTCTTAAAATTAATTATTTTTATAAAGATTAAAAATATGACAATTTCCTAATTTTCATAATTTGTAAAAACAGACTTCATGGAAGCAAATTAAATTATCTAATATTCTGCAATCATCAGTCTAGGCATAAATTTGAGTCTTTCCCAAGCATACAAATTTTCCTATTGTGATTAAACGACACATTTCATTTCCCAAATCAGCGTGTACATGCCAGAATCTATTTTAATGTGATTTATTCCCAAGACCGGTACTAAAATCTAATTTCCACTTTTTATCTCCCGATTTAGCAAAGTAGAAATCATACAGATTAGATTCTAACATTTAAATATGCAGAATAGTGTAAATAATCTAACAATTATGGTAAAATATTGATAAAACATGGTAAAATGGATTTTAATACTAAATTTAGAATGTGAACAGATTAGGATTGTTATCAGATTAATGTAGACAGAATATGCAGAATGGTCGATCATTTCAAATTAGCAGATTAAAAAAGCAGATTTCAGAATTTTTGCCAAAACATAATCATCGATCAATTGCAGACATTCAATACATAATCCAAATTCAAATTCTAACAGTTCCTGCAGATTAATCCAGATTAAACATATAAACATCGACATTTATTATACTTCCATAAAAACATAGATTCATACTTCAAAAGTGATTCTGAACTCCCGTTCTAGAATACTTTTAACACGAACAACATAGAAATCCGTTTACAAACATGAAAACAGTAGGAAATTATGTTTAAAAGCAAATCCTAAACATTACAAAGCAAGAAAAAGGAAAACAACACCTAGAATGCGAAGAACACAATCAGAAACACATTCCGATCACTTCCTCCGGCATGGTTCGGTGTTATCGCCTTCTTCTCCAAAGTTGCAGAGCGTTTCCAGAGAGTTTCTGATGATAAAAATGAGTCTGGATTGAGTCTGGAATGCGAAAATGAGGAAGAAACGGGCTTTAAAACCGTGTTCGGGAGGTTAGAAAACCTCCAAACCGTGACTGTGGTGCAAAAAGTGGCGCTCGGAAGAGGTTTTCGGCGCCACCAAAGAGAGCTGGCGCATCTTGACATTTTCCAAATTTTCTGATGCGGCGCAAAAAGTGGCGCTCCAAGGGCATTTTATGCGCCGCCAAGAAGGTGCGGTGCATTCTGACAATTTCCTAAAATTTAGTCCGCGGCGCATTTTGTGGCGCCTGAAGGGCATTTTATGCGCAGCCAAGCACGTGTGGCGCATTCTGAAGCTTTTTCCATCCGAATTTTTCCTAAGTGTTGATGCGGCGCATAATGTGGCGCTCGAGCATGATTTTATGCGCCGCCATGCCTATGTGGCTGTAATACCCGAGAAATCGCCATCGAAAATTTAAATCCAAAAATAAAGAATTGGATTTAAATTATTAAAACCGAAATAATTCCGAGAGAGCGGAATTTATTATTTATCGGAAGATAACAACTCGAAACGAGTTTATCGAATTGTCCCAACAATCACGGATAATTCCCACATTATGATTTTTATTTTTGTAGAGAAGGAATCTTAATATTAAAAAAAAAAAAAATAAAAGTTACTGTAGCACGTGTCTACTGTAGCAGTACTGTAGCAGTACTGTAGCACGTGCGGGTACTGTAGCAGCCGATCCCTTGTCGGATTTTTGTCCCTTTAATGCCAAAAATACACCCCCAACACCCCATTATCACCCATCTACTTCATTTCTTCACCCAAAAACACTCCCAAAACTCTCCCAAAGCCAAAACACCTTTCCGGCGAACTTCCGGCAACTTTCCGGCAACCAAATCCGACCGAGGAAGTGTGTAGATCAAGGATCACAGTGCTTAGATCTTTGGTAAGTAGTATCTTAGGTTCTCAATCTCGTTTTTCCTCTCAAATCCCCAATCTAACTCTTGAATCGTTGATTGCAAATACGTTCGTGGCCAAAGTCGGGAACTTTGCGTTTCGTAGATCCGTTCGTAGGTGTTTGGACGACTCAAGAACACAATCTTTGTAAGTTAACCTTACTATGGTTTTGGGTGACTTAAAATGCAACCAAACATAGAGTTTTAAAAACTCTAAAATCTGTCAACAAGAAAAACCCCCGGCGCAGCGTTTTCGTATGAATTTTTCGAACCTCTAAAGCTGCTCAAACAATAAAACTCAAAACATGAAAAGTGTTCCTAAGACATTAATCTAGCTACTGTAAAAATTTTAGAATTTTTCATGATGTTTTGAAACCTGAAACCGACCCAAAACCGAAGAGTATCAAATCTGGATCTTAGAATCCTTGACAGAATTTTCGTTCGAACTTGTTGGTTATTTTTACCTTAGATCTAGACCGATCTAGGATTGGAGTTGAACATAAGAATTGTAGATCTATGAGTTTAGAACATTACTGTAAGTTTTTAGAATTTTTCATTGAGATTTGAACCTCCAAACTCGAGCCGATCCGATCTGCGTTAGAACCGATGTCAAGAACCTTGACAGATTTCTTAACCGAACTTGATGAGCATATTTCTATTACTTCGAGTGTTCAAACCTGAAAACTCAAAACTAAGATTTTGATCCAAAGATCATAAGCTATATTGTGTAAAAATTTCAGAAATTTTCATCAAGTTTTGATACCCCAAATCGTATCGGACATATTCTGCGTTTTAAGAGTTTTCGAAAGGATGACAGATTTCATAACCGATCTTGAGGAGCTTATTCCTATCATTTATAGTCCGAACCAATCTTCATGTTCTAAACAAAAGTTGTTGGAAATCAAGTCTAGTATGTGCCTGTAAAATTTCAGAATTTTTGAAGTCCATTTGATATGTCAAAAAGTCAAATCTTTTAACGTTGTCAAACCTGAATCATGACAGCTTTTCGTTTCTGTAGAAAACTCGATTTTTGACATGCTTCCCATCGTTTTTCCGAAAAACTTAAAACACGAAAGTTGTTCGTTGAGATGTTTTTGAGTTGCTGTACAAATTTCAGATCAATCGCCTAAGTAATGGATTTTTAAACCAAAAAGGCGCAAACTGTGATTTTAAATCAAAGAGATTTTGAAATTTCGAACAAACGGTCGAGACGTTGGAATTACGATATATCTATACTTTTGAAAAATCCCGTTACACCAAATAAACACATTTTCTTTAAAAGAATTCTTTTGAAACATTGGGGAATTTGTGACCAAGTTTGATATTATCAATATGACCAGAAGGCTTGTGGACATAAGAGCCCAAGCGAACGGCTAGTGGACATAAGAGCCCTAGCGAATGGTCGACCAAACGGCTTGTGGACATAAGAGCCCAAGCGAACGGCCAGTGGACATAAGAGCCCTGGCGAATGGTTATTTATAAATATTGATTATGAGGATTGCGGTCACAAGAGCCGTGGTGAATGGTGAACTATAAAAGAAACGAAAAAAATATTTTGAGAAATGATACTTATGAAATTGGCTGAGGCCGCCGGATCACCGGCTAAATGATACTTTTGATATTGGCTGCGGCCGCCGGATCACCGGCTAAATGATATATTGTTGAGATGATGGCGTAACGGGAAATATATTAAAAAGCTTAGATTTTATGAAATTGGCTGCGGCCGCCGGATTGCCGGCTAAATTAAATATTGTTGAAATGTTTTTATTAAATTTAATTAAAGGCTTTGAAACCCCTAACCCATGCTATGTGTTAACTTACTCAGCGCGTTTTTGCTGACCCAAACCATATATCTCCTTTTTCTTACAGAGTATGAGGATTATGCATCATCATATGCATACATGGGAACAGTTGGGGAAATCTCTATTTTAAATCCCTGCATTAATTACGACTTGCATGAACGGGCCTGTTTAACCCGTGTTTTGGCCATGTCGGCCCTTATGCTTTATTTCCGCTGAACAAATTAAAATTTCCGCTGCAACTCTGATGTATTATTTTTAAATTATATATGAATGGGCTGTTTGAATATTTTAAATTCTGAAAAACCATAGCCTTGCATCTCTTTAGTGAGCTCGGAGAGACCGTGTCTTGCTAGGGAGGTGTGGCGGTGGCATCCCGGCCTGGGTTACCAAAACCGGGGTGTTACAAGTTGGTATCAGAGCCCAGACTATTTTAAAGCTAATTATTTTAAAGAAAATATATGATACCAAAATTTGGTATCAGAGCCCGGAATATTTTAAAGCTATTATTTTACATAGCCCGGAATATTTTTAAACTACTATTTTAAAGAGCCCAATTATTATTTTGAAGTTAAAGCCCAAATTTTTAGCCCAAAATTTTTTTTAGAAGCCCAAGAAATTATCTTGGCCCAATAGCCTTGTTTTTATTTAAAGCCCAAATAATTTATTTCTTTCGGCCCAATATAGTGGCCCAAACCTTTTATCCTTATTTTAATCTATCCATGGAATAAATTTATTTTAAAATCCATGGATAAATAAATGCATGCATAAAAAATTTTTTTTTTTTATTATTGGGGGGATCACATATACATATGCATACATAAATATTTACACTAACCTTTTTTTTATGTGAATTATCGGTAATAAGAAACACTCCTACCTTAGAACTCGACATGATCTTGACTTAGGAGCGCTTGCTAAAGACTAACTTTGCCTTAGTCCTAGATCTTGATCACTTAGAAACTCATCTTCGCGTGCTTCTAAAATGACACCTAGAAAAATACTGAGGAAGGATCATATGCGATGATACCCGAACATGGTTGTGAATAATACATAGGCAGTTATGGGGACATAACTGTAATCTTAAGTGGGGGAGGATGTAATACCCCGTAAGAATGCATAAGCATTTATTGTAACACCCCGGATTTGATTTCCCAGGCCAGGGCATTACCGCCACACTTTTCTAAACAAGACCCGACCCAAGTCGAGCTCATCTAGAAAAATGCTAAGGCTAAGTTGTATCGATTTTTCAAAACAATTTAAAAATTATTCAATCACGCCCGAATTAAAATCAGAGTATCTCATGCATCACGGTAATATTCAGTGCGGAAGCTAAAAACAAATAAAAACGAGGGCCAAACAGACGGCCAAAAACCAAAGTCCAAAGTCCAATAGTAAAGTCCAAAGTGCAGAAATTTAAAATAATTATAAAATGCGACAAGTCTTTATTCTTGGAAAGTCCCATCCCAATGCGCCAACACTTACTCTGCGAAAAATAGGAAATAACAATTTATCAGTACAAACGGTACTGAGTAAGTTAATGCATAGCATAACAAAATTTAAAGATTTAGAAGAGTAGTAAAAAGTTAGGAAATTAATCTAACGAGCAAGTAAAAATAATTTACGGGAATTTCTTTTTTTATACTTTACCACACCAATGTTCATTTTGATCGAGGACATCCAAAACATTACCCGCTTGGGCGCTTATGTCCACAAGCTGCCGGTATCGACGATCCAGGGCCTTAGCCGTTTTGGGATCAATTACCCGCTTGGGCACTTATGTCCACAAGCCGACGGTATCCACAATGTGAGAGCAGCGGACCCTATACAGACACACTCCGGAGCCCTAGGTAACCCCTACGGATACACCTAGGAGTATAGACTCATACAATCACGCAACATAATAATATTTCCTTGGCGCCGTTTTGGCCACCAAAAAGAGGGGGCGGCCCAACGAGCCAACGCCAAGTGCACTTACCCTCCAAATTGAACATCTAACTCGATCAAAACTCACAAAGTTTCAAAAATCACATTTTAATCACTACAACATATATCTACATTTCCAGAATTCATAGGATTCATCAAAGAGTAGCATTCGACTCAAAAACTACCGAAACGTACGAAACCAAATTTCACCGGTAAGACTACACTGTGGCAGTTTTCAAAATCGTATTAGGAAATGTAGTAAAACTTTGTGAAAAATTCTGAAAATTTTACAGGTGCTAGGCGACATCAAAATAAACATTTTGCTCAGAAATAGGCCTTAGCAAATTCGGACTCTAAGTCACTCAAAAAAATTCATTTCAGGAACTTGTTTTCAAAAGGGTACAAAAACCACTGTTCATCCGACCACAGCTTACTTAAAAATCCATAACAATTCGAATATTGATCCAAAAATTCTGAAATTTAACTGGAGTAAACTAGACACATAGATGAACAATTTTCATGAAGAAGTCGACCATCAAAAACGACCATAGCTAGGAGAAATAGGAACCACAAAACTGAACATGCTCGGAATTTAAATCTGTCACCACATGTAGCAGAAAATACCAGATTCGTTTTCGTTGACCAAATCAAGTCCAAAAATTATGAACATTTACAGACATCATCTTTAAAGTATTAGGAACATTTTTCATTTAGACAAGTTCTTCCAAAAATGAACGGATCTAGGCGAGAAAAGCACAACAAGAAAACCTACTCGGAAGAAACCCTAAAGGACAGATTTGGCACAAGATGGAATTCGACCCATATCTCAAAGAATACTCAACCAAACACTCTAAAAATTGACATGCACATCATTAACTTACTTCTCAAGAGTGTAGTGTCGAAAACCTCTATGGTTGAACCCTCAAACTCGTCCGGAACAGCCTCAAACCTCCGAGATCTACCGAACGAGTCCTATTTTGAGGTGTTTGGATAAAAGCTTGATGTTAGGGCCTAGAATTCGAAGTAAGGAGTAAGGAATTGGTTTAGCAACCTTACCTAGTCGTAGGAGAAGGGATTGGAATGCTTGATCTCGCTCACCACCTCCTGGAACAAGGAAGAACACTCAAAACTCTCACCAACTCTCTCTAGAATCTGAATTTTCGGATTGGTGCAAATGGGGAGATTTGGGGGTTGAATGAGGTTAATTGGGGCTGTGCTCCCACTCCCAAAGAGTTCATAATGGACCTAGGGAAAGTGGGGAATGAGTTATTAGCAGTTTACCTCGAAAATATGCAGCCAACACCCCTTCCAAACTTAATCCATTCACCTAATACTACTTATCCAATAGGTTCATGCATAACTCATCCTATCCAGCAATGTAGGGCTTCTAGAAGCTTCTAGGTTCGTCCATTAGTGTCTCAATACATCCACAAACATCTGGGAAGGAGTTGGGATAGATTCAAAGCATCCAAAATCGAACTTAATGCAAAAACTAAGCAAAAAAACGCGTAGCAGCGTTCGAACTGCTGCCTCTGGGGCGGTGGCGCGCCGGTGGCGCGCCACCGCGCGGCCACCGCGCCACCCCAGGTAGCGGGTTTCTCCACCTTTTTTTTTTTTTTTTATAATATGATTTTTGTTCTTTTTAAAAATCATATTGGATTATCCGATTGTTGGATACTCCGATAACTCTCTTCGAGTTGCTATCGTGCGAAAATACTTAATTCCGCTCTCCCGGAATTATTTCGGTTGCGATAGTTAAATCCAATTAATTAATTCAATTAATTAATTTTTCGGATTTAATACTCGATGTTGATTTCTCGGGTATTACAGTCTACCCTCCTTAGAAATCAACTTCGTCCTCGAAGTTGGGTCGCACTTCGGAAAATTAATAATTGGCACAAAGAAATTATTGAGGCTCGCAATTTTAAAATTCTTACCTCAGTTCGCGACGACTTTGCGCGGGGTGTCACATCCTCTCCCCCTTAGGACTGCAGTTATGCCCCCATAACTGCTCCTGAGTCGCTTCGGAAAAGGTTGGGATATCTCTGCTTCATATCCGCTTCCAATTCCCACGTCGCTTCCTCGGTGCCATGATTCGACCATAGGATCTTCACCATCCTCACAGTCTTGTTCCTTGTGACCCTTTCCTTGACGTCAAGTACCTCGATCGGATACTCCTCGTATGTCAAGTCATCATCTAGCTCAATCACGTCGGGTTGCAACACGTGAGTTGGGTCGTGCACATATTTCTTCAGTTGAGAAACATGGAATATGTTGTGCACTCGCGACAACTCTGGTGGAAGTGCCAAACGATAAGCCAAGGTACCTACACGATCCAAAATCTCGTACGGACCAATGTAGCGAGGACTCAGCTTTCCTCGTTTACCGAATCGCATCACCCCCTTCATGGGCGATACTTTCAGCATAACCTTGTCTCCTACCTCAAATTCCAACTCTCGTCGCCTAGTGTCGGCGTAGCTCTTCTGCCTATCTTGCGCGGCTTTCATTTTCTGTTGAACCACCTTGATCTTGCTATTCATATCCTCAATGAGCTGCGGTCCAACAACTACCGAATCGTCATCCTTCGTCCAGCACAACGGACTACGACACTTCCGTCCGTAAAGCGCTTCGAACGGTGCCATGCCTATGCTAGCGTGATAACTGTTGTTGTACGAGAATTCAATCAATGGCAAGTGGTCTTCCCAACTTCCCTTGAATTCGAGTACACACGCTCTTAGCATGTCTTCGAGCGTCTGAATCGTGCGCTCGGTCTGACCGTCCGTCATTGGATGAAATGCTGTGCTCATCTTGATTTGGGTTCCTAAGGCTTCTTGTAATTTAGTCCAGAAGTTGGAGACGAATCTACTATCTCGGTCTGAGATAATATCATGCGGTACTCCGTGCCTTCGGACCACATTCTCGATGTATGCCTTAGCTAGTTGATCCATTGACCAATTTTCCTTCATTGGTATGAAAATGGCGGTCTTTGTTAACCGGTCAACTATTACCCAAATCTTATTCATTCCTCGGGGAGATCTTGGCAACCCTGAAACAAAATCCATGGAGATGATGTCCCACTTCCAGCTTGGGATCTCCAATGGCTTTACCAATCCTAGCGGTTTTTGCCTTACTGCCTTCACTTTCTGGCAGGTTATACACTTGGCCACAAAGTCGGCAATATCCTTCTTCATCCGCGGCCACCAGTAGATTTTCTTTAAGTCTTTGTACAACTTATCCCCACCAGGGTGGACTGAATAAGGTGTACTGTGGCCTTCTTCCATAAGCTTCCTCTTCAATCCCTCGCACTTATGAGGAACGCACCATCTTCCTTTAAAACGAACACTTCCGTCTTCATGGATCGTGAATCCTACCGCCTTTCCTTCACTTATTTTTCCTTTGATCCTCTGGAGATTCTCGTCGTCCGGTTGGGCTTCTCGAATCTCGTCAAATACGGTAGATTCAACTGTTATGGCGTTCACTGTCTCCACCACGGTTCCATAATGGACTAGTTCAGTATCTAACTTAGCTAGGTCCATATACAGTCCCGAAGGTAGAACGAGTGTGTTCGCCGTGTGCCTCGTCTTGCGACTCAACGCATCCGCTACGACGTTTGCCTTGCCTTCATGGTAGGCTATATCCAGATCGTAATCCTTGATCAACTCGAGCCATCTCCTCTGCCTCATATTTAACTCTTTCTGAGTAAATATATACTTGAGGCTTTTGTGGTCTGTAAACATCCGACAAGTTCGTCCATATAGATAGTGTCGCCAGATCTTAAGAGCGAACACTACCGCTGCCAGTTCCAGATCATGTGTCGGGTAGTTTACCTCGTGCGTCTTGAGTTGCCTAGATGCATAAGCAATCACCCTACGGTTTTGCATTAGCACGCAACCAAGACCTTCTTTTGAGGCGTCGCTATACACCTCATAATCCTCAGTCTCTGATGGCAACGCTAAAACCGGCGCTGATGTGAGTCTCCCCTTAAGCTCACGGAATGACTGCTCACACTCAGCTGTCCAATCAAACTTCAATCCTTTCTTCAGCAGTTGGGTCATCGGTCTCGCAATTTTAGAAAAGTCCTTCACGAACCTTCGGTAGTATCCAGCTAGACCTAGGAAACTTCTTACCTCGGTCTGGTTTGTTGGTGCCGGCCATTCAGACACTGCTGATATCTTCGCCGGGTCGACTGATACTCCTTTAGCCGATACTATATGACCTAGAAAAGCGACTTCATTCTTCCAAAACTCGCACTTTGACAGCTTCGCGTAGAGTTGATTCTTCCTCAAAAGTCCGAGTACTTGGTGCAAATGACTACTATGCTCTTCCTCATTCCTCGAGTAAACTAGGATGTCGTCGATGAATACGACTACACATGTGTCTAGTAACTCTCGGAAAACGCTATTCATGAGGTTCATGAATACTGCGGGAGCATTAGTCAGACCGAAAGACATTACGGTGAATTCGTAGTGTCCATATCTTGTTCGGAAAGCTGTCTTGGGTATATCGTTCTCGGCGATACGCAATTGGTGGTATCCCGACCTTAGATCGACCTTTGAAAATACCGACGCTCCCTTCAGTTGATCGAAGAGATCTTCGATTCTAGGTAGCGGGTACTTGTTCTTAATCGTCACTTGATTAAGACCTCGGTAGTCGATGCACAATCGGAGTCCGCCGTCCTTCTTTTTCACGAACAGGACTGGAGCTCCCCATGGTGATGTGCTCGGCCGAATATATCCCTTGGATAACAACTCCTCTAGTTGCTCTTTCAGCTCCTTCATCTCAGCAGGCGCCATGCGATATGGTGCCTTTGACACCGGTTCGATTCCGGGCACGAGATCGATCGTGAACTCCACTTCTCGCTCAGGAGGCATTCCTGGGATATCCTCCGGGAAGACATCTGGGTATTCGTTCACGACGGGGATATTGTCGATCTTGTTCTCCTCGCCTTCCAGACTATGCACGTAGCACGCGTACAGTTGGTATCCCTTCTGCATGAGATTGCAGAACTTTATTGCATTTACTATCTTGGCACCCTTCTTCTGAGGCTGCATATAGTAAATGACCTTCTTTCCGCGACTCTTCGCCAACGAGATCTTCTGCTTCTTGCATTCGATAACAGCCTTGTACCTCGTCAACCAGTCCATTCCCAAAATGATATCGAAATCCTTAAGGTCAAATTCTATGAGATTCGCAAAGAATTCAGTGTTCTTGATTACTATCGGGATCCCGTCATATCGTTTGGAACACGATACTATCTTACCCGATGGTAATTGGATTCCTAAGTTAATGTTATTCGGAGCTGGTAGATCTAACGCAGATATAGTTCTCGTGGAAATCAAAGAGCAACTCGCTCCTGAGTCAAATAAGACCTTGACAGGTACGCTTAAAGCAGTAAACGTACCTTCGATCACGTCGCCATGAGCAGCTAAGTCCGCTTGATTTATCACGTTCAGGCGTCCTACTGGCCTCCCTTGATTCCCATGCTGGTTTGGATTCTGAGGTGGCCTCTGTGCCTGCGGAAATCTCTGCCCTTGGTTATCCTGCTGGTTTGGCTCGGCTGGCCTGTTGCCCTGAGGACGGTTTATCAGGTCCAATCTCTTGTCAATGCGGTCCTCCCTCGTCCGGCATTCCTTCTTCATGTGACCTTCTCGGCCACACCGGTAGCAATGCCCAGGTCTTGGGCATTCACGCACCAAGTGCGGAAGGTTGCATTCCCGGCATCTGGGTATGAAGGCGCCCTGGTTATCCGGCCTCCAACCTCCTTGGCCTCCTCGGTTGAGTTCTCTGTTATCCGGCTTCCTATGACCATCATTCCTTCCTTGGTCATTTCCCCTCCTGAAGTGATTCCCAGAGTTGTTGTTCCGATTCCTCTTATCGAAAGTGTTTAGGCCCTTGCTCGCCTCTCCATGATCCTTGCGCTTCAGCTGTTGTACTCGTGCAATTGCCACTGCACGATCATAAACAGCTTGCAGAGTAGTGTGCTGTCCGCCAACCAAGATCTCTCGGATGCTGAGATTCAGCCCCATCTCGAACTTCTGGGCTTTATCAGCATCGGTTGGTACCAGCCTTGGAGCGAATCGGACGAGCTCTTTAAACTTCGCATAGTATTCTTGAACTGTCTGGGTGCCTTGTCGGAGATTTATGAATTCCTCATATTTAGCAGTCTTTATGCTGAGGGGATAGAACCTTTCCCTCATTATCTCCTTAAACTCTTCCTAGAAGTAGGCATGTTCACCATCAGCAAGTCCTTCTTGGTGGTTTTGCCACCACTCGTCTGCTTCTCCTCTCAGGTAGTACACAGCCACACCAACCTTTTCATTCGCGGGACACCTGATGGCAGTAAGCAGTTTTTCAAAAGTCCTCAGCCAATCCTCCAACTTCGCGGGATCCTCCTGTCCCTCGTAATGAGGCGGCTGGTAAGGGTTCACCATCGCCAGATAATTTATCCGAGCTGCTGGGGGTGGTACTGCTGCTTGAGCTCGGTTGACTTCAGCATTTCCTAGAGCAACGAGGACTTGCTCAACTGTCCTCAACCTCTCATCAAGTGCGTTGGGAACGGGGTTAGCTTGAACTCCCGGATTCGGCGGGTTAGCATCCGCTGGAGCATTAACGTTCTCATGCACTGGGATCTCAGCTCTAGGTCTCCCTCTGGGCGGCATTCTGATGATTAAGCACGCAGAGGTTAGATTCGCGGTTAGATGAAAGTCAATAGTCAAGTTAGACTATGGTTAGAACTCAATCTCATAGGTTCTAAGTGCTAGAGACCACTGAAATGGGCAAGAAAGGAAAGAGAAAACTAAATACGAAATTCCACTAGATGATAACGATTTAATAACAAGGCTACTACATCAAATACTACTAGGTCACCACTACATAAAATGTGGTACCATCAGGATAATCAATATGCGGTAATAATAGGTACGGAAATGATAGGAAACTAGTAGCGAAAAGCGGTAAAAGTCCAACAAGATAGAACGCATGATAAAGTCTAAATCAAGTAGTCGGGAGAATAGCCAAGCATCCGGCGATCGGCCTCGATCTCCTCGTCGGTATCAAGAGGCAGTGGAGGGTTCTCCACAACCTCCTCGGGGTCCTCCTCTTCCTCCTCAACGTTGATGAACTCATCGGGATCAAACTCCTCCTCCTCTTCCATCTCGGGTTCGGGGTTAAGCTGGTTTTGCAGCCCAGCAATGACCTCCTCCAACGCAAAGATGCGTCCCTGTAGCATATGCACGTGGTGTCGGCAATCCTCGAACTTGGCCGCAAGAGCATCATGGCGAGCAGCCATCTGGGTACTCCTAATGGTCATAGCCTCCATCCTCTCCTCTATAGCCACAATCCTATTTCTATCGTTTGCGGCGTCCCTAGAGATATGGCGAAGTTCGTGCGTGATATCCGACATGGAGCACAATAAACGCATGATGGAATCTTGTAACCTCGGGTCAGCCATCTAATCATGCAAATTTTTCATTAAGCGATATGCCACACATGAAAATAATTTGTTAATGCACATGCCTCCCCCCCCCCAAAAATAGTACTAAGTTTTTAAGACTTGTCGAATTTTGCAAGATATACTTTTCCATGGGTTTCAAAAATAAAATTCCCTTTTCCATGGAGATAATACTTAAAATACTTAAAAATAATATTAAATAATTTGGGCCTCTATAGTGGGCCGAAAAATAATAGCTTTAAAATTTTCGGGCTCTGATACCACTTTGTAACACCCCGGATTTGATTTCCCAGGCCAGGGCATTACCGCCACACTTTTCTAAACAAGACCCGACCCAAGTCGAGCTCATCTAGAAAAATGCTAAGGCTAAGTTGTATCGATTTTTCAAAACAATTTAAAAATTATTCAATCACGCCCGAATTAAAATCAGAGTATCTCATGCATCACGGTAATATTCAGTGCGGAAGCTAAAAACAAATAAAAACGAGGGCCAAACAGACGGCCAAAAACCAAAGTCCAAAGTCCAATAGTAAAGTCCAAAGTGCAGAAATTTAAAATAATTATAAAATGCGACAAGTCTTTATTCTTGGAAAGTCCCATCCCAATGCGCCAACACTTACTCTGCGAAAAATAGGAAATAACAATTTATCAGTACAAACGGTACTGAGTAAGTTAATGCATAGCATAACAAAATTTAAAGATTTAGAAGAGTAGTAAAAAGTTAGGAAATTAATCTAACGAGCAAGTAAAAATAATTTACGGGAATTTCTTTTTTTATACTTTACCACACCAATGTTCATTTTGATCGAGGACATCCAAAACATTACCCGCTTGGGCGCTTATGTCCACAAGCTGCCGGTATCGACGATCCAGGGCCTTAGCCGTTTTGGGATCAATTACCCGCTTGGGCACTTATGTCCACAAGCCGACGGTATCCACAATGTGAGAGCAGCGGACCCTATACAGACACACTCCGGAGCCCTAGGTAACCCCTACGGATACACCTAGGAGTATAGACTCATACAATCACGCAACATAATAATATTTCCTTGGCGCCGTTTTGGCCACCAAAAAGAGGGGGCGGCCCAACGAGCCCACGCCAAGTGCACTTACCCTCCAAATTGAACATCTAACTCGATCAAAACTCACAAAGTTTCAAAAATCACATTTTAATCACTACAACATATATCTACATTTCCAGAATTCATAGGATTCATCAAAGAGTAGCATTCGACTCAAAAACTACCGAAACGTACGAAACCAAATTTCACCGGTAAGACTACACTGTGGCAGTTTTCAAAATCGTATTAGGAAATGTAGTAAAACTTTGTGAAAAATTCTGAAAATTTTACAGGTGCTAGGCGACATCAAAATAAACATTTTTCTCAGAAATAGGCCTTAGCAAATTCGGACTCTAAGTCACTCAAAAAAATTCATTTCAGGAACTTGTTTTCAAAAGGGTACAAAAACCACTGTTCATCCGACCACAGCTTACTTAAAAATCCATAACAATTCGAATATTGATCCAAAAATTCTGAAATTTAACAGGAGTAAACTAGACACATAGATGAACAATTTTCATGAAGAAGTCGACCATCAAAAACGACCATAGCTAGGAGAAATAGGAACCACAAAACTGAACATGCTCGGAATTTAAATCTGTCACCACATGTAGCAGAAAATACCAGATTCGTTTTCGTCGACCAAATCAAGTCCAAAAATTATGAAAATTTACAGACATCATCTTTAACGTATTAGGAACATTTTTCATTTAGACAAGTTCTTCCAAAAATGAACGTATCTAGGCGAGAAAAGCACAACAAGAAAACCTACTCGGAAGAAACCCTAAAGGACAGATTTGGCACAAGATGGAATTCGACCCATATCTCAAAGAATACTCAACCAAACACTCTAAAAATTGACATGCACATCATTAACTTACTTCTCAAGAGTGTAGTGTCGAAAACCTCTATGGTTGAACCCTCAAACTCGTCCGGAACAGCCTCAAACCTCCGAGATCTACCGAACGAGTCCTATTTTGAGGTGTTTGGATAAAAGCTTGATGTTAGGGCCTAGAATTCGAAGTAAGGAGTAAGGAATTGGTTTAGCAACCTTACCTAGTCGTAGGAGAAGGGATTGGAATGCTTGATCTCGCTCACCACCTCCTGGAACAAGGAAGAACACTCAAAACTCTCACCAACTCTCTCTAGAATCTGAATTTTCGGATTGGTGCAAATGGGGAGATTTGGGGGTTGAATGAGGTTAATTGGGGCTGTGCTCCCACTCCCAAAGAGTTCATAATGGACCTAGGGAAAGTGGGGAATGAGTTATTAGCAGTTTACCTCGAAAATATGCAGCCAACACCCCTTCCAAACTTAATCCATTCACCTAATACTACTTATCCAATAGGTTCATGCATAACTCATCCTATCCAGCAATGTAGGGCTTCTAGAAGCTTCTAGGTTCGTCCATTAGTGTCTCAATACATCCACAAACATCTGGGAAGGAGTTGGGATAGATTCAAAGCATCCAAAATCGAACTTAATGCAAAAACTAAGCAAAAAAACGCGTAGCAGCGTTCGAACTGCTGCCTCTGGGGTGGTGGCGCGCCACCGCGCGGCCACCGCGCCACCCCAGGTAGCGGGTTTCTCCACCTTTTTTTTTTTTTTTATAATATGATTTTTGTTCTTTTTAAAAATCATATTGGATTATCCGATTGTTGGATACTCCGATAACTCTCTTCGAGTTGCTATCGTGCGAAAATACTTAATTCCGCTCTCCCGGAATTATTTCGGTTGCGATAGTTAAATCCAATTAATTAATTCAATTAATTAATTTTTCGGATTTAATACTCGATGTTGATTTCTCGGGTATTACATTTATTTCGAAACTCGAATATTTTGTATCCCAAATAAATTCTTTTTGAACTACGTAATGACTTGATCCCTTCACAGGGTACGTAGGCAACTTGGAAATTTCAATTCTGGGTTCAGTCAAATAATATTAAACAACAAAACACAATGATACAATCGCAATCAATCAATCGATCAATAAGTCGCGCAACTTCGGGGACGAAGTTGATTTTTAAGGAGGGTAGATTGTAATACCCGAGAAATCGCCATCGAAAATTTAAATCCAAAAATAAAGAATTGGATTTAAATTATTAAAACCGAAATAATTCCGAGAGAGCGGAATTTATTATTTATCGGAAGATAACAACTCGAAACGAGTTTATCGAATTGTCCCAACAATCACGGATAATTCCCACATTATGATTTTTATTTTTGTAGAGAAGGAATCTTAATATTAAAAAAAATAAAAAATAAAAAAAAAATAAAAGTTACTGTAGCACGTGTCTACTGTAGCAGTACTGTAGCACGTGCGGGTACTGTAGCAGCCGATCCCTTGTCGGATTTTTGTCCCTTTAATGCCAAAAATACACCCCCAACACCCCATTATCACCCATCTACTTCATTTCTTCACCCAAAAACACTCCCAAAACTCTCCCAAAGCCAAAACACCTTTCCGGCGAACTTCCGGCAACTTTCCGGCAACCAAATCCGACCGAGGAAGTGTGTAGATCAAGGATCACAATGCTTAGATCTTTGGTAAGTAGTATCTTAGGTTCTCAATCTCGTTTTTCCTCTCAAATCCCCAATCTAACTCTTGAATCGTTGATTGCAAATACGTTCGTGGCCAAAGTCGGGAACTTTGCGTTTCGTAGATCCGTTCGTAGGTGTTTGGACGACTCAAGAACACAATCTTTGTAAGTTAACCTTACTATGGTTTTGGGTGACTTAAAATGCAACCAAACATAGAGTTTTAAAAACTCTAAAATCTGTCAACAAGAAAAACCCCCGGCGCAGCGTTTTCGTATGAATTTTTCGAACCTCTAAAGCTGCTCAAACAATAAAACTCAAAACATGAAAAGTGTTCCTAAGACATTAATCTAGCTACTGTAAAAATTTTAGAATTTTTCATGATGTTTTGAAACCTGAAACCGACCCAAAACCGAAGAGTATCAAATCTGGATCTTAGAATCCTTGACAGAATTTTCGTTCGAACTTGTTGGTTATTTTTACCTTAGATCTAGACCGATCTAGGATTGGAGTTGAACATAAGAATTGTAGATCTATGAGTTTAGAACATTACTGTAAGTTTTTAGAATTTTTCATTGAGATTTGAACCTCCAAACTCGAGCCGATCCGATCTGCGTTAGAACCGATGTCAAGAACCTTGACAGATTTCTTAACCGAACTTGATGAGCATATTTCTATTACTTCGAGTGTTCAAACCTGAAAACTCAAAACTAAGATTTTGATCCAAAGATCATAAGCTATATTGTGTAAAAATTTCAGAAATTTTCATCAAGTTTTGATACCCCAAATCGTATCGGACATATTCTGCGTTTTAAGAGTTTTCGAAAGGATGACAGATTTCATAACCGATCTTGAGGAGCTTATTCCTATCATTTATAGTCCGAACCAATCTTCATGTTCTAAACAAAAGTTGTTGAAAATCAAGTCTAGTATGTGCCTGTAAAATTTCAGAATTTTTGAAGTCCATTTGATATGTCAAAAAGTCAAATCTTTTAACGTTGTCAAACTTGAATCATGACAGCTTTTCGTTTCTGTAGAAAACTCGATTTTTGACATGCTTCCCATCGTTTTTCCGAAAAACTTAAAACACGAAAGTTGTTCGTTGAGATGTTTTTGAGTTGCTGTACAAATTTCAGATCAATCGCCTAAGTAATGGATTTTTAAACCAAAAAGGCGCAAACTGTGATTTTAAATCAAAGAGATTTTGAAATTTCGAACAAACGGTCGAGACGTTGGAATTACGATATATCTATACTTTTGAAAAATCCCGTTACACCAAATAAACACATTTTCTTTAAAAGAATTCTTTTGAAACATTGGGGAATTTGTGACCAAGTTTGATATTATCAATATGACCAGAAGGCTTGTGGACATAAGAGCCCAAGCGAACGGCTAGTGGACATAAGAGCCCTAGCGAATGGTCGACCAAACGGCTTGTGGACATAAGAGCCCAAGCGAACGGCCAGTGGACATAAGAGCCCTGGCGAATGGTTATTTATAAATATTGATTATGAGGATTGCGGTCACAAGAGCCGTGGTGAATGGTGAACTATAAAAGAAACGAAAAAAATATTTTGAGAAATGATACTTATGAAATTGGCTGAGGCCGCCGGATCACCGGCTAAATGATACTTTTGATATTGGCTGCGGCCGCCGGATCACCGGCTAAATGATATATTGTTGAGATGATGGCGTAACGGGAAATATATTAAAAAGCTTAGATTTTATGAAATTGGCTGCGGCCGCCGGATTGCCGGCTAAATTAAATATTGTTGAAATGTTTTTATTAAATTTAATTAAAGGCTTTGAAACCCCTAACCCATGCTATGTGTTAACTTACTCAGCGCGTTTTTGCTGACCCAAACCATATGTCTCCTTTTTCTTACAGAGTATGAGGATTATGCATCATCATATGCATACATGGGAACAGTTGGGGAAATCTCTATTTTAAATCCCTGCATTAATTACGACTTGCATGAACGGGCCTGTTTAACCCGTGTTTTGGCCATTTCGGCCCTTATGCTTTATTTCCGCTGAACAAATTAAAATTTCCGCTGCAACTCTGATGTATTATTTTTAAATTATATATGAATGGGCTGTTTGAATATTTTAAATTCTGAAAAACCATAGCCTTGCATCTCTTTAGTGAGCTCGGAGAGACCGTGTCTTGCTAGGGAGGTGTGGCGGTGGCATCCCGGCCTGGGTTACCAAAACCGGGGTGTTACAGTGGCGCATCCTGGGCACAGTCCAGTGTTGAAAATTCCGAATTTGACATCCTTTATCCTCCGAACATCTTCTTTCTTCATTTTAATGCCTGAAACATCATTGCAATGCATTAGGTTTGCCAAAGTCTTATTAAAAACACATAAAACATGGTAAATTTAACCTAAATAAGCCAAATCTAACCATGATCACTTGAAAAGTAAAAACACATGAAATACACCTAAAAGTGCAATGAATTAAGGTAAAATGCACTCATTTTGGACATATTTTAGTATAATTTAAGCTTGTATAAGTGTGGTTTCATAGGGTGCATCAACATCCTCACACTTAAATATTGCTCGTCCCTTGAGCAATGAAATCAATTAACACATCAACATGCCAATCAAGATAATAAAGATGAAGTCTCTACAGTTCTGCCAAATCATATATTTCAACAACGCAATGAGCTAAAAAGATTCAAAAGTTTAATGTGCTAGAACAAGGTAAATTGTCATGCATCAGCTATCAAAACTAGGTGTCCAAAGCACTTACAGTACAAAAAGCAGATTAATCACACATAGCAACTCAAAATGGGTGAGTGAATAATGTAAATATGCTTTTCTATTCATGTCTTCAAATTTGCTCAATTAATGACTCGGTTTCACAATTATTCTAGACACTTTGGCTGAGTTGTAGACGGTTGAATTCCAAAAGCTACTCATGTCTAAGAATACGTGCCAGTCATATAGCCAAGAGATAAATATTCTGTTTAATACCACTTTATTCGGATTTTTTTTTAAAATTTTTTATCTTGCATTTTCTCATTTTTCTTTTCTTTTCTTTTTGCAAGATTTAATTGCTGATTTTTATTTTTATTTTTATTTTTTTTGTTTTGTTTTTTTTTAAATAGGGGTTTTACTCTGACTTTATTGTAATTAAGCATTTAAGGAGACATGGAACGAGCATATTCATATATAAATAATGCTAACTCTCCACATGACAAGTATACCTGTCAATTAATCAAAAAGCTTTCTGCAAAGTAAATAGAATGTCACCGAAGTTCGAACAACTAGCATGACAATTTAACAAAGTCTAGGACTTTAAACTAAGAATCATAATGCTCATTAAGTTGTAAAATCGGATCTAAGCAGAACAGTTAGACTTATTCGGATTTCTCTTAAGATTGGCTGTGATGTGGTAATTCAAATAATAGCACACTGTGAAAACACAATTTAATCTAACATATTCAACATATCCAACCTAAAGCATTTACCATATTTATTCTAAAGCATAGGGAAATATTAAAAACATAACTAAGCTCTTACAAATTTATTCCATTCAAATCAGTAAACATAAAACATGAAAAGATCACACCTGGAATGTTTAGGACTCTGAATTTCACTTCATCATCACGGCTGTCATCTTGCTCCTTTGTTGGCATATCCTGCTTCTAATATATATATATATATATATAGCAATTACTCAAGAAAATATGATTGTTAGTGCATATGGGAATTCCAAAATAATCAGAATCATAAAACACCATCCATAAACTCAAATTATAACATTTAACAGCAATTTCCAGCAACTTTAATAAGTATGGACAGATTTGATAGATAATAAATTTCAGAATTCACCAAAAGCAAAAACAACATACGTTCCAAAACGGAATTTACAGTAAAGTGCCAACCACTATAATAAATAGTTCCTTGATTTTTCATGATAATTCAACCATGGAAAATGTATTAAATAAATGGTTTATACATTGAATAACTAAATGGACCTGTTGATCAAGAATTTCGAGAATGTGATCATAATAGAAACTCCTCCATCCTCACACTTAAACTGAACTACCAGTTTAGTTTAAGTGCATAATGGAAGATTTAAAATGTGGGATTAAAACTTTTTAATTTCAAAAATAAGAATATAGCAGGCATTTAAAAAGTTAGACTAAATTAGATCATACCTTTTAAATAGATAAAAATTTTCAGCTTTTTCTTTAATATGATCTATACATCATAATTTATTGATTTTAATGCCTGCATTGTGTAAAATCATAAAGATTCGACACTTCAACAACATTAATCCCGCTTCTTCATCAATTATCATGGTTATTTACTTTCTTGTTATCAAATCAACAGCTCACAACATTCCAGTTTAACATGATTCAAGTAAGAGCTATTTTATTAGAATTGAAAACATGCATAAACATCACTTAAACATAAATATAAACTTAACCACATGCTCACCATATTAAATACAAATAAAACACCTAAGTAGTGCATAGCAGAGCAAACCAATATTCATAGCAAAAACGTCCAACCAAGTAGCAAGGTATTCTTATACATTATTTGTGGAACCTGGTTACACAACAACTTTGGGTTAGTGATAAATATATGCATTCCTCCCCATCCTCACACTTAAGTTTAAACCAAAAGTTTAACTTAAGTGCATTGTATAAAGCAAACATATAATAACCTAGAATGTGGGATTTAAACAACTAAATGACCAATATATTTTATTTTAAAAGCTATAAGTTCTAAGTCTCTTACAAATTCAAGAAAATCACTTTCTAGAACTTAAAACATATTATTAAAAAGAACACATTTTTAAGTTATAAAAACTCCCTTTTTGTTCAAAATTTCAGATTTAATGCTTAAAGCTAACCAAATTAGCAAACTACTTCTTATTAATGATTCGAATTAATGATCAAGAACTTTTAGTTTATTGTTGTTAAATATCATAAGTTTGCCTTTTTAGTTAAAAATTGATAGGATGAGTTTTTATAATAAAAATGTTTCTTTTTTTTTTCATAAATTAGAAAAACATGAAGTTTCAAGCTTTAATGTTACCAAAAGTTATTAATGTAGATTAAAACAACATGGTTAACAATATTTATAGATCAACTTAAAAGATTAAACATGTTATTTTAACTCATTTTAAATAAATTTTCAGAATTCCCAAGCTGTAATTTCAGTTTTTAGAACACTGCAATCCTAAAATTTTTGATAAATAATTTGAAACTTTTGAAGTTGAGCTTGAAAACATGTTCTAATACCATATTGTTCAGTTCAACCTAACATTCATGCACTTAAACCAAATTTTAATCCCACATTCTAATAAACCCAAAATCAAAGCAACAACACAAATACCAACAATAATGCATTCCAAATCACAAAATTGAACGGATTATTGAACTAAAATAGCTATACTTACCCCAAATTGAAGCTTTGAAGCACTTTAACAAGAAATCCCCAAATTTGAGAAGCTATGGTTCTTGAGCCTCAATTTCAGCTTCAATTATCGAGTACATTTCAGCTTCTACTTTCGCCACATAACATTTACTACTTAATTATTAAATTAGAAATATGGTGATTAACAAAATTAAAAACCTAAATAAATAAGCATAACGTGACATAAAATGAAAATAAAAACATGCATATACCATAAATATGATCATAAAGACAAACAAAAAACATATTATTATTATTATTATTATTATTATTATTATTATTATTATTATTATTATTATTATTATTATTATAAGGCTTAAATTAAATGGGTAGGTTTTTAACCCAATTAGAGGATCAAAGATTAATTTTGAGCTAATTGGAGATGAATTAGAATGGATTTGAAGCATAAAAGTTTGTAAAAATATGAGTTTGGCAAAAATCCAGTGGTTCCCATTTTATGCTACATGTGGTGCTCAAACAAATTTTTACGCATTATTAGTATGAATGAAACCCAAAATGCTTTGTTTGTGCTACTTTCGGTGCTTAACTGAGTTTTTGAAAACCATTTACGAAGAGTGGCATCTAAAACTCAGTATTTGTACAGACTTTGTAGCAAAAATAGGGTGTGATTTGTTTAATCGAAACATAATATTTCATCAATTTTCCTATTCATCTTAAGAAAAAAATAGCCCTAATTAGTTCTAATCATCTCCTATAAATATTTATGAAATTATGTTCATTTCATCAACCCCTCTATCAATTTATTTCAAGCCTTTCTCCTATTTTAATTAAATCACCACAAAAATTCTTTCAGTTATTGATCACTTCATTTCTTAACTCGTCTCAGTTCAATTGCATAAGAATTACTTCAAAATTACATATAATGAAAATCATGCAAGAACCATTTTTTTTTACAAGAACCATTTTTTTATTGTAAAATAAAGCATATAAACTAAAATAAAAGAAAATCAAACATATTAAGCAAAAGACATAAATAACTATTGCTAAGCATGCAAAGGCAGTATGTGGATTCCCTTTCCTAATCAGCTTCCAAAGACAAATGCACAATTTTCTAAATTAAAGGTCTAAATGGTGGGTGCACTTCCATGATCCTGTCATTCATGAGTTATAAGATCAAATTGCACATCTTTATACAACAATTTAAATAAAGGTAATGCAATCATAAGAAAATTATTGATTAACATTCTAATATATCAGCATTCCCTCAAAAAAAACTCATTAAAGTTGTAATGTTGTCAAGAGGTGGAATTTAATCTCAAATTTTCTAGCATCCATATCAACACTTGATATAATGCATTTAATTAAAAGTAATCTAATTTATTGAGAAATACGTACCTCAAGTGTGGTGCTAATACCTTTAAATGAAGTGTAGGTGGCTTTTCAATCGAGGCTATCCACTTGAAATCCTCAATTATATATGATGCATACAACTCGCCGCCATCCTCACACTTGTTCTCTTGCAAATCTTCCTCTTTTTTAGATGAGAAACCCAATATTCTTTCAAATTTCAGGATCATACACTGATTTAGCTCGATGCCCTTTCACGACATAGAATAGCAAAAAGTTATAACAATATTTAAAAAGTAGAAATAACATAAATATATTCAAATGAACTTAAAACAACATAATTTTCACAATAATTCCCCGGCAACGGCGCCAAAAACTTGATGAGTGATTTTCACTACTCATATTTTACCACAAGCGGATGGTTGTCATCAACTAATAAAAACCGGTGAATACCGGGTCGAACCCAAGGGAATTCAGAATATTAATTCATTCTGGAGAAAACTTAGCCATTTTAAGTTCATTAATAATATATATTATATTTTGAAAAGAGTTTGTTTAATTCTAATGGTGATTAAATTAAAATGATAGCATTAAATTTAAAAATAAAACAACTTAAAAATAAAATAATAAAAATAAAGATAAGATATATGCTTGTAATGATTTAGAACATGCCATCTTTATATAAAAGTGAAATTGCATAATGATTTAGCATTTTCCAATGTCTAAAAAGATCAATTTCTTAAAATTAATTATTTTTATAAAGATTAAAAATATGACAATTTCCTAATTTTCATAATTTGTAAAAACAAACTTCATGGAAGCAAATTAAATTATCTAACATTCTGCAATCATCAGTCTAGGCATAAATTTGAGTCTTTCCCAAGCATACAAATTTTCCTATTGTGATTAAACGACACATTTCATTTCCCAAATGAGCGTGTACATGCCAGAATCTATTTTAATGTGATTTATTCCCAAGACCGGTACTAAAATCTAATTTCCACTTTTTATCTCCCGATTTAGCAAAGTAGAAATCATATAGATTAGATTCTAACATTTAAATATGCAGAATAGTGTAAATAATCTAACAATTATGGTAAAATATTGATAAAACATGGTAAAATGGATTTTAATACTAAATTTAGAATGTGAACAGATTAGGATTGTTATCAGATTAATGTAGACAGAATATGCAGAATGGTCGATCATTTCAGATTAGCAGATTAAAAATGCAGATTTCAGAATTTTTGCCAAAACATAATCATCGATCAATTGCAGGCATCCAATACATAATCCAAATTCACATTCTAACAGTTCTTGCAGATTAATCCAGATTAAACATATAAACATCGACATTTATTATACTTCCATAAAAACATAGATTCATACTTCAAAAGTGATTCTGAACTCCCGTTCTAGAATACTTTTAACAGGAACAACATAGAAATCCGTTTAGAAACATGAAAACAGTAGGAAATTATGTTTAAAAGCAAATCCTAAACATTACAAAGCAAGAAAAAGGAAAACAACACCTAGAATGCGAAGAACACAGTCAGAAAGACATTCCGATCACTTCCTCCGGCATGGTTCGGTGTTATCGCCTTCTTCTCCAAAGTTGCAGAGCGTTTCCAGAGAGTTTCTGATGATAAAAATGAGTCTGGATTGAGTCTGGAATGCGAAAATGAGGAAGAAACGGACTTTAAAATCGTGTTCAGGAGGTTAGAAAACCTCCAAACCGCGACTGTGGCGCAAAAAGTGGCGCTCGGAAGAGGTTTTCGGCGCCACCAAAGAGAGCTGGTGCATCCTGACATTTTCCAAATTTTCTGCTGCGGCGCAAAAAGTGGCGCTCCAAGGGCATTTTATGCGCCGCCAAGAAGGTGCGGTGCATTCTGACAATTTCCTAAAATTTTGTCCGCGGCGCATTTTGTGGCGCCTGAAGGGCATTTTATGCGCCGCCAAGCACGTGTGGCGCATTCTGAAGCTTTTTCCATCTGAAATTTTCCTAAGTGTTGATGCGGAGCATAATGTGGCGCTCGAGCATGATTTTATGCGCCGCCATGCCTATGTGGCGCATCCTGGCACAGTCCAGTGTTGAAAATTCCGAATTTGACATCCTTTAACCTTCGAACATCTTCTTTCTTCATTTTAATGCTTGAAACATCATTGCAATGCATTAGGTTTGCCAAAGTCTTATTAAAAACACATAAAACATGGTAAATTTAACCTAAATAAGCCAAATCTAACCATGATCACTTGAAAAGTAAAAACACATGAAATACACCTAAAAGTGCAATGAATTAAGGTAAAATGCACTCATTTTAGACATATTTTAGTATAATTTAAGCTTGTATAAGTGTGGTTTCACAGGGTGCATCAGGCACACACCAAAACTCCCCATTCCCGGAGTTATACTTATCTGCAAGATTACTCCACAACTCAGCCCTCTCCCTTCGTCCATTTGGAGCATGAATACATATTATATTGACACTCCCCCCTAGTTCTCTAACCTCCCCCTTAACCCATAAATAGTGAAATAGTGATGTTCACTCTCGACCAACCCAAAAGAACACTGGCTGCTATCCCATATCATCAACAATCCACTCGAGTTCCCTATTGCCGGACGAAACGCAAAATTACACCCCCTTGAACCCCACAATCGGAACACAAGCCTATCTTGAATTTCTGCCATCTTAGTCTCTTGAATGCATAGCACCACAGGTCTAACTTTCTTACACAAACGCACCAAAGCCCTTCTTCTAACCCCTCCATCAATCCTCTAACATTGCATGTAATAAACCTCAATGAGATTCACAACACCAAAGTACCATCCCACCACCCTCTGCTCCAGTCCCTCAACACCTCTCTGCCTACCCTAGCCACCACTTCCTCCCTCCCTTTCAACCACCCCAACCCCATAGTTTCCGCTAGTTCCAAAATGGCTTCTATTTCCGAATAATCGATCACTTTCGTACCTTTCGGAGTCCGAATGGTTGTGAATTCTAGCTGGGCGAAACGATCCTCTACCTTCCCACATACCTTCCTTCCACTCACCCCCGAAACTTGCCTCTGCCCCTTATTACTCCCTCTCAACCGTCCCCCTCGTTTTACCCCCTTCTTACCTATCACTACTTGCGCCAGCGCTTCCTCCACCTTTTTAAGCTCCGTTGCCAAAATGTTATCATCTCTCTCTTCTGGTTCCAGCGACCACTCCTCTTGACTTGCCCCCAACAATTTCACTGAGGCAGGATGACTCAAGTTCTGTCGAATCCCTAACTCATTGTCTGTCTCGGAATGGATCTCAGATCTATTCCTTTCACCTGCTCCCAATTCTACCACAATCTGAGCACTCACACCTTTTCCCACTTCAAGTTGGTCCGAAAGATCCTCCCCGACCGCCGGCTCCCCCATCCAAGAGTTCTCAACCACCATATCGCCACTGTTTACCATCTCTTCTTCTTCCATTAGATTTTCCCCACTAACTTCGGTTACTCGAGTGAGAATTTCCGTCTCACAATTAGCTGAATCTGACCAACCAGATTTAGACGGTTGCCCAATCTCAGTGGGCTCAATGGTTGGGATATCTGAGGTCCTTGATGGGAACCTCTCACCCTCCATTGGCCCAACCTTACCAGGCCCAACCTGAGCAGGCCCATTAAATTCCTCCAAGCCCACTACCCTATCCTCCATGCAATCAAGCTACTTACTTCCACTATCCTTGTATACCCCAGAGTCCCACTCATAATTATCCGCCGTAATTTTAAATTTTTTCGGCGCGCCATGCAACTGTTCCATTCCCATATGCAATATTTCCACTTCCCCATCTTCTCGGATCTCAGGCTCTCCGTTCTCATCTGAGTCCGTCCCATCGCCGGCATTGTCAAACTCCTTACGCCGTAGCTCCGGCCCACTGAAATCTCCTACCCCTTCATGATCCTCCACAACCACATCTTCACCGAAGCATGCCATAATCCGGATTGTGTGCGCATACTTCCCAACTTGGACTTGCGCCATGGATGGAATATCTGCCCTCTCATGAATGGCCACCAAAACCCTAGCCCGGTCGAATCTCTTCTTCCCCAACGTTTCTTTATCCAGACTAACAACATCTCCCCAGTCCTTAACAACTTTTTGAAAGTTCTCTTTACACCACGCATGAAAAGGAAGACCATGAATGTGGATCCATACGAGAAGTTTCCGAACCAGGGCACCTTCTTCCCATTTCCTTTTCCATTTCACCAGCCTGTGATCACGACCATCTTTTAGAAATGAGACCCTAGACTCCAGACTTTTGAATTCTATCACCAATGTGTGACCTCCACCATATATGACGTTCCCCTCCCCATACTGACCTTCTAGCAACCAATCCTGAAATTTGACTAGAGTCTCCAGACTTCGTATCTCTACCGTTGCCGACCTTCTACGCCACTGTAGATCGCTTTGAACAGCGCTTAGATGTATAATTTCCTTTGTAGGCTCCATTCCTTCTCTCCCTCTGCTTAGCCGCCCCTCCTTGGTAACTTCCACGTATGACCGTTCATCTCTCCACACCACCTTACCCTTATCTCCCCATCTCGGGTTTCCTACAGTCCCCTGAAAATCGCGCCGATCCACACGAGCCAAGCCCCCTGTCGAAGGCTGACCAACCTTCTCGTCACCTCTGGCCTTTGACACTGCCCAGTTCACCACCAAGGGTTGCCCCATCCACTTCCTCACATGCAGACGCTCAATGACCTTTGCTGCCTCCTCGCAATTCCGAAATCTGAAGAATCCAAACTTGTGGCCTTTTTCCGGCCATCTTCGATGAGGGAAAAACCAATCTTGCACCCTTTCAATCTTCTCGACTTCGTGAAATAGTTGGACATTCGAAGCTGTGGTAGGAATGTTACCCACATAGACACCCACTAGATTAGGTCGCGCCAGAAATCTCCTTCGTCAATGGCTCTGGTTTGTTGAGCCCTCCTTCCGCCTTCTATCCGTCGCCTGGGACCACGACCGCCCTCCGCCCATTCGAGGTCGGAACGTTTCCCTTCTGGCTGCTGCATTCCTAACCCTAGCTCCGTTCATCTCACTATATCAATTAAATCTTGTAGCTCCCGAACCTAAATGTGTCACTATATTTTAATTAAATACATAATATTAGAGCTGTAAAATAAACAAACATCTAGCAGACAAAGCTCGTTTCAATTCGTGTTCGTTCGTTAACTGTTCGTTTATAAAGTTTAATGTGCCGAGCTCGAACACGAACACAAGCTCGTTTGCTTAACGAACGAACACGAGCTTGTTCGCGAACAGTTCGAAAGTGTTCGTATATGTTTGTTAACGGGGTAGTTTTGTAATTTTATATATTCGTATATGTTTGTTTTACAATTTTAATATTATGGGAAAAAACATCTGACCCTTGATTGGATGAAAGATTCATAATTTTTTGGTAAATTTTTAATTGAGCGAACGAGCTCAAACGAGCCGAGCTGAACAAAATGGTAAGTTGGCTCGTTTGAACTAAACGAGGCGAGCCGAACTCGAGCTCGAGCTCACGAACTTTTTTTCGAGCCGAGCTTGAACTCAATTTCAAGCTTGACTTTCTTAACGAACGAACACGAGCCAAGCTCGAATGCTTAACGAGCCGAGCTCAAACACCCAAAGCTCGGCTCGGTTCGGCTCGTTTACAGTTCTAATAATATATCAATTTTGATCTATTTAACCCATTTAAAAATTTATATAAAATAAAAATAAATAAAAAATATATTAATACTTTAAATTTTTTATTATTTATAAATGATATAAATATTTTATATTTTACTCCCGCCGTCCCAGGTAACATGTCCTGTTTGACTTTTTAGCACTGTTCATTGTTCAGTTTTGACTCAATATTATTGTAAGTATATATTTGGAAGAAATAGTCGAGTTGGGTCTTGTTAGAATTGTATGATCATGTAGTTTTATAATAAATATTATACATAATTTTCATTGTACACATTTTGAGATATTAACGATTGAAAAACTGCATTGGATAGTGTGCAGAAATCAAACAAGACAAGTTAAATGGGACAGAGGGAGTAATACATTAATTTTTTATATTTCAATATAATTTAAAATTATATAAATTAAAATAATTATATATAATATTATGGTTGGATGGTTGAGTGGTTATTGATAAAGTATGACTGTGTTTGGTTGTTAGCGGATTTAGCAGCATATAGCATATTGAATCGGCATATCCTCTCACAATTCTCTCTCCGAATCTGCTATCTGCTGACTTCCAAACATCCCCTATGTAAAATTTGGGTGGTTGGGTTGGGATGAATATTGATGAGTTGAAGAGAGAGAAATTAATTAAATAATGAGATTATTGGATGATTGGGTGGTTGGGGTGGTTATGAATAATGGTAGTCTAATAAGATCTAGATAAGATCCGATGCTAATCATACTCTCTAGAATCATACTCTCTAGGATCTTACGACTATACACTCTTAAATACATAAATTTAAGAACTTTGTAGGATTTTATGATTTGATATTAAAGTAACTTATTTTTATTATAATTTTAAATTTAAGAACTTGTATTCCTTATGTATGATTTGTAAAAGAACGCAATATGCATGGCTATACAAATTTTTTTGTTTAATTGTAATATTTTTGTACTTTCTCCGTTTTTTTGTTAGCTACATTTGACAAAAAGCTAATGTTCACTCCTATACTTTGACTTAAAGTTTTATCATGGTTATACAAGTTAAAATATAGTTAAATGAGATCTTGTTCGATTCGTCTCGTCTTGTACTTTTTAAATATCGAACTTTTAGAATTTTTTCTTATACCGAATTTGAGATATTAATGGTTTAAAATGTACATTGGACTGCGTGCTGGGTGGATCCATAACAATCTTTAAAAAATAGAAGAAGTACTATATTATCTTAATTAACATGCAAAATTCATAAATACACAAATTAATAGTTTTACTTGTTAGTATACATAATTGATTTAATCTATTATTGCAATTTTATAAGATCTTAAGATCTCGATTCGATCCTACAATCCTACGATCCCGATCTTGGAAAGACGAAAACGATCCCATATAGAATCCCGATCTTAACAACCTTAGTAAACACACCCAAAGTTATGTGTGGTTTACAGGGGTCTTTTGGACAATTTCCATGTCATGCATTATGCCATGGATCGGATTGGATACGATTTTAAAAACAAGAACAAAGATGGAAATTGAAAATAAATTGGATAAGAGGAATACCTAGTTGAATACTCAACTTTGGAATCGACTAACACAAAATGTTCGACTATTCCCTCAATCGATATTCTCAAGGTGTCTATACGATCAAGCACTTCCCAAGCTTGAAAAGAATCCAAACAATAGTGTCGAATCCGAATGGTGACCTTCAAACAAAGTATATTTGCACTCTCCAAGTGTGTTTAATAATATATTCATTCAAATGTCAAATAACATAATGTTTGGGAGGCCATATATATATATATATAGGCTACCCGAACTACAAAGGATTCAACAAGCCAAAAAGAAAAATAAGCAAGTGAGGAAACCTAGACTAGCTATGACGTCGTGATACCCTTACGTCGTGAGACAAGGGTTGCGACATAAGTGGTGGTGTATTGCGACGTCAGGGTCTCCAACATGGCTTCGTCGTGGTCCGAGGCTACATCGTGAGGCTTACGTCACGATAGGGGCTTGTGACGTGAGTCGAGGCTTGCGACGTGAGAGCTTCAGGACGTCGTGATGGTTACGCGCGATAGGGGACTTGCGACGTAAATCGTGGCTTGCGACGTAACCTGCCCCTCTCTTCAATTCTGTGGGCCCACCAAGGTATTTTCTCTCTCCAGCTTGTTTAAATATCCTTGTGCATGCATGCACTTGTTGAATTACAAATTTAACAACTAAATTAAAAATGTTCGATTTCCGGTGACTACTCCGGTGGGGTTCCGGCCAACTTCCGGCGATCGACATTTTGTTGCTTCCGATTAATTGTGGGCTTCCAGATCCAGTTCAGTGGATCCGAGGTCATCTTCTATTTGGATTAGCAGCTTTAAACTCATCTTCCCAGTTTTAGCTTTCTGCAGCTCATCTTCAAAATTTCGGGTCAACAACTCAGCAATTCTGGATATGAACTTCCTTGCCCGCTGCTGGGATACAGGTCCTTTGGGAAATGCGGGGATCAGTAGCGCTCTCATTCCGGCTTCCATACCACATTCTGTGGTGAATTAAGTTGGACTGTTGGAGAATGGAGGGAGAGGATATTGATTTTTTTTTTTAAAAAAAAATGTTCCAAGAGAGGTTTCTTGTTTTAGCTAATGTATTGTTTTCAATTATATTGACCATTACTTCTCCTAAACAAAAAAAATTATATTGACCATGAAACTTTTTATACTAAACCCTATAATAAATGAAAACAATATTAGACTTTATTAATTAGGTCATATTTGGCAATTAGCGATTAATGGTTAGTTACTAGCTATTAGTTGATTGAGTAATTTGATTTGACCAACTGTTTTGACCAGATATTTAGTAAAAAATATTTTTGATAGAAATTAACTGATAATAAAAATTAGTTGATAAAGTTGTAAAAGATAATAATTAAAACCAAAATATTAGAAAAGTATCGGTCTTATTTGGTAATCACTACAAGAAAATCGGCTGGAGGCGAGGAAATGGGGCGTGGAAAATATTTTTCCTCGCCTGGGGGCGACGAAAGGGGCGAGGATATTTGATTTCTCGCCTGGAGGCGACGATGGGACGAGGAGAATCTTCTTCCTCGCCTAGAGGCGATGACAGGGGTGAGGAAATTATTTTCCTCGTGCGGAGGCGAGGAGTAAAGGCAAGGAAAGAAAGTAGTCCCCTTCCGTTTTAATTTAATAGCGCCTGCCCATGATTCCTTCCACCAATTTCCTTCATCATTAATTGCGTCAAGGTTCCAGCATCCTTCTTTGCTTCCCCAATCCAAATTTTGCCCTAACCCTCCGCCTCCGTTCTCTGCGTTCACAACACAATTCAAAATTTTCAGCGTTGGAGCGACGCCGGGGGTGGGGTGGGGGGTCTCCGACATAGGGCCTCCACATCCCCAATTTCTATTGCCACATTCTTCCTCTCTTCTCTCTTCTGCTGGATCTTTAAAATGGCTGGCTGCTATGGCGCCGCCGCCGCGACAGCGAGGGAAGGAAAGGGCGGCGTTGGAGCGATCTGGAATATAGCTACCTGTTGTCCTTTCAGCGCGAACCGCATGCCCTAACCCCCAAATCGCGCCTGTCCCATTTTGGTTCAAGCACTCGAACCCACGGTGCCATAGAGCTCAAGCCAACCCATTTGCGGCTCCAGGAGGCGTCGAGCCCACCGATCCAGTAGTGCAGCCGGAAACAGTTGGAGGAAGGCCACAACAGATTTGGGGAACTCGTTTGGCGTCGAGCATAAGGGAGGTCGCCGGTGGTGGAAGAAATCATAGCCCCACCGTTGGTAAGTTCCTTCTTGATTTGAACAAAACCATTGATAGAATTGGTGCTTCTTGTGTACATTATATAGCTTCCTGTAAATTTGGGCATTTTGTTTTTAAACTTCATTGTTGGTAGAATTACAGAGTTAGGACGTGAATTTGGGCATTTTTTCGCTTCCTGCAATAAGCATGAATTGAATGTCGAACATGGATTGACAAGAAGCGTAATTTATAGATAAATGGTTCGAAGAAGCTGTTAGTACCCATATTTTGAGATAATGTGTTCCAACCCAATGATGAACACTAGTTAGGTCCCCACCCCTTGATCTTATCATCATTGTATTCTTGCCAACATATCTTCGGATTGCATCTCTTCGAACTGGATAAGGCAAGCCCTGCATGGAAAGGAGCGTCTCCCAACGGTCTTCTGGCATTTCCTTATGGCGAGCATTCGAGCTATGGCAAGCTGATCCTCCCAACCGAGTAAGGAATGAATTGGCTATGGAAGGAAGAAGATTTTATGGGATAGCTTATTCCCTTCCATAGCAATAGGGATTTCGAACATCCTTTTAAGTAGGACGATTAGCTGTGGATCACTCACTGATTCCATTACTCTTGAAAAGCAAACAGAAAAATCGTGTGAGAAATCCCCATCTCAATCCCTTCACCTCATCCGCAAGATTCATCACTTGTGAAGGAGATTGTCACTTGAGTGGTCATTCGTTTTATCGAGCACTTAAGCACTCTTGATTGATTTCGACACCTTCAATCACGGGCAACACTCAAGTTCGTGTCAACAAGATACTGCCCACATTGCTACATCAAAGGGAGGATCTTTAACAGGATCACTCAAGAGAAACTTGGAGAAGGTGTCTTCAAGGGGTCGAAGAAGAATCGGAGCATTCTCACCAGAAAAGGGAGTTTCTGGTACCATCGATCATCTGCTTGGGTGTTGGAGTAAAAGATTACTAGTTCACTATTGTTCGTGTTGTAACGTAGTGTTCGAACACATAGTGGAACACTCCTGGATTGGTATCCCCCAGACGTAGGCCTTGGGCCGAACTGGGTCAACAACTCTCTGTTTGTTCTTATTTACTTACTGCACTTATTTACTTTGGATAACTAACCTACTAATACTTGATTAAGTGTATGATTGAACAAACTGTCAGGGTGTAGGTATTTAGTCTTGACATAAAGGGGACCAACAAGTGGTATAAGAGCACACACACCTTCGGGTGAGATCCAAACGTCAAGATGAGTCGGGAAGGAGGAAACATTTCCAGGCCACCCTTGCTAGATGGGACAAACTTTTCTTACTGGAAGACCAGGATGAGGGCTTTTCTCATGGCCATTGATGAAGGTGGTTGGGATGCTGTTGAAACCAAGTTCGAACGTCCCACTGTGGAGGACGATGAAGGTGTCAAAACACCCAAACCCAAGGACAAATGGACTGCGGAAGAAAAGACCTTATCCTCCATGAACTCCAAGGCTCTCAATGCTATTTTCAATGGAGTCACTGAAGATCAATACAAGCTTATCTCCGCGTGTGACACTGCGTACGATGCATGGGAAGTACTGGTAAACTCCCATGAAGGTATGGCCTCTGTTAGATCTTCCAAGTTAATTTCCATAGAATCCCAATTTCATAAACTCGTTATGGATGAAAATGAGAGTATTGTTAGCTATGTTGGTAGAATTCGAGACTTGACCAACGAGGCACATCAACTTGGGAAAACCTATTCCCAACAAGAGTTGGTGAGAAAGATTGTGGGAACTATTCCTGACAGGTTCAACCCCAAGATTGCTGCCCTAGAACTCTACAAGGATTACTCCACTATGCAAGTAGATGAACTAATGGCGATACTCCAGTCTTGGGAAATGGATCACTGCAAGGAGGTTGGTGGCAAAAGGATTGCCTTCAAAGTCGAATCAAAGGTGGTGAATGACAAGGAAGCCGAGATTGACAGTGATCACAGTGATGATGACGAGATCTCTCTTCTCACAAAGAGACTGGCCAGACTTCTCAAGAATAAGAAAGGAAAGGAAGGTTTTTCTAGTGGGAAGGGCGATGGATCAAACAGGAGAGATTCCAAAAGAAGATCCAAACCCTATGGCAAGGATCAACAGACCGAAGAAAGGCCCAAGGGACCAGAATGCTATGAATGCAGAGGTTTTGGCCACATTAGGGCAGATTCTGGAAATCTAAAGAAGAAGGAAAAGAAGACCTACCACATTACCTTTAGTGATCATGATGAGGAACCTGAATGCAGTGAGGGAGAATCTGAGCATGGGATTGCTCTCATGGCTCCAGGATCATGGGATTCAGACTCATGTTCGGACACTGAGTCACAACACGGTACTGATTCTAACCCTGTGAATAATGATTTCCCTGATCATGATTGTGCATCTCTTAGCAGCAAAGAAGCAGACAAAATAGAGCGTCTCACAGACCTCTACAATGAAGTTTTTGAGAAATTAGAAACTTCTATGACCGAGATAGAAGATCTGCAAAGAACCAATCAGGATCTTAGAGATGAGATCGAAAGGCTCCTGGACGAGAACAAAGCCTTACTATCTAAGGCTGAAGCAGTGTCCATCCACGTGACTGAACTTGAAGCTGGAATCCTCTTTGAGAAAGAGGAAAAGAAGAAGATGTCTACCAAGCATGATTTAGTTACAGTGGAAATCACTGAACTCCGGGAGAAACTCAGCAAATTGGAAAAAATTCTGTCGGACATGAATAAAGGCAAGGCCAAACTCGATGACGCTCTAGCAGCTGGGAAATCTCATTGGAACAGGCGAGGTCTTGGGTACAGCAACTTCAGTTCTGCCTCTACCTCCAAAGGGAATATCAAGTTCGTTGCAGGAGGCCAACTGAGTGACAGTTCACCTAGGCAGAACACTAAAGCTGTCCACAAAGGTCCCAAGGGGTATACCGAAAGGAGGAATTCGTTCAAAGGACCTCTTATATGCGACTACTGCAAGTTCAGAGGGCACAAGACCGAACACTGTCGAAAGATCATCAAGGATCTTCTTGAAGGAAAACCTGTGAGATGGCCTAATGAAGAACTCAAGAAGAGGATCTCCATAAGGCGTGAATGGGTTACCAAAATTTCTGCAAGATGTAATGTGGCTTTCCTATCCTCTAGACAAAAGGGTAAGAATGCAACTTGGTACTTTGACAGTGGCTGTTCGAGGCACATGACGGGAGACAAAGACGTCCTCAAACCATTCAAAGATGTTGATGGTGGATCGGTGGTCTTTGGAAACGGCAAAAAGGGTCGTCTCTCTGGACAAGGAACTCTCCATGGAGATGGTCTACCCAAACTCAACAATGTCTACTATGTGGAGGGACTACATGCTAACCTCATTAGCATAAGTCAGCTATGCGATGAAGACTTGACTGTATCCTTTAACAAAAGAATATTGTGAAGTTCTCGATCCTAACAATGTATGCGTCATGAGGGGACTAAGATCTCAGAATGACTGCTATTTACTCGTGCAAACGTGTAATTTTGTGAAGGATGCAGGAAGCTCCCGAAATCTACTCTGGCATGAGAAGTTAGGTCATCTGAATTTCAGAGATCTGATCAAGTTGAGCAGGACAGGAGCTGTTCGTGGACTTCCAGACCTAAAGAAACATGACTCTGACTTTTGTGAAGACTGTGCCAAGAACAAGCAAACTCGCGTGTCCCATCCCGTGACTGAACACAATGCCACAACACACTGTCTGGAACTCCTACACATGGACCTCATTGGGCCAACTGAAATTCCTAGTCTGGGAGGTAAATGGTATATTTTCGTTTGTGTAGATGATTTTTCCAGATACACGTGGGTTGATTTTCTCAGGGAAAAGAGCGAAGCTTTCAAAGCCTTTATGAAATTGTGCAATCAAATTATGAACGAGAAGGATTGCAAAGTAAAGAGAATTCGCAGTGATCATGGGAAGGAATTCGAGAATCAACCATTCGAGGATTACTGTTCTAGCATTGGGATCAAACACGAGTTTTCAGCACCAAAGACACCTCAGCAGAATGGAGTGGTGGAGAGGAAGAACCGTACCTTGCAAGAAATGGCACGTGTCATGATGAACTCCAAGAAGGTTTCTGAGTTTCTCTGGGCAGAAGCAATCAACACGGCGTGCTACATGATAAATCGAGTGTATATCAGGCCTAAAACACTCATGACTCCATACGAATTATGGAAGAGTAAAAAGACTTCAATATCATATTTTCACATCTTTGGTTGCAAGTGTTTTGTGCTTAATGACTGGGAACATACCGGGAAGTTCAAGGAGAAGAGTGACGAAGGCATATTTGTTGGGTACTCAACCTCTAGCAAGGCCTTTCGAGTATACAACTCGAGAACCAGGAAGGTGATCGAATCCACAAATGTTATTGTGGAAGATGCTCCTAACAAAGGAATACCTGACGAGCCTCGGGAGGAGGATGCAGAGAAAGACACCCAAAGCTCTGGACAAACTCGATCTTTATCTGGAGACAAGTTGGAAACTACTGCTGAAAGTGATGAGAACCAACCCAGTGTTCAAACACCAGTTGGAACACCGTCACAGTCAGAGGTGGCTGCCCCCCAAGTCAGAATCCATCGTAATCACAATCCAGAGGATGTAATTGGGGACGTTCTTGAAGATCGGAGAACTCGTGTAAAGAAGAAAATCGACTATAGAGAGTTTGCAGGGTTACATTGCTTCACCTCAAGGATTGAACCCTCAAGAGTTGAAGAAGCTCTACTAGACGAGAATTAGATCAATGCCATGCAGGAAGAGCTTGCTCAGTTCAAGAGGAATGAAGTATGGACCTTGGTCGAGCGCCCAGAACACACCAACGTCATTGGCACAAAATGGGTTTTCAAGAACAAGAGTGACGAGAATGGAAATGTGATTCGCAACAAAGCCAGGCTCGTAGCTCAAGGATACACTCAAGTGGAGGGAGTGGACTACAGTGAGACCTTTGCTCCCGTAGCAAGACTCGAAGCTGTGAGATTACTCCTTGCCATTGCGTGCTCGATGGGCTTCAAACTTTACCAGATGGACGTGAAAAGCGCCTTCCTAAATGGTTGGTTGAAAGAAGAAGTATATGTGGAGCAACCTAAGGGCTTCGAAGATGCTGACCTTCCAGACCATGTCTTTCGACTAAACAAAGCTCTCTACGGGCTTAAACAAGCACCAAGGGCATGGTATGAGAGGCTTTCGAAATATCTATTGGAAAATGGGTATAGAAGAGGGAGTACAGACAAGACCATGTTCATCAAGGAAGACTCCAAAGGAATCATAGTGGCTCAAGTCTATGTGGATGATATTGTGTTCGGATCAACCTCCCATGTGCTCAAGGACAAGTTCATCGAGACTATGGGTAAGGAGTTTGAGATGAGTATGGTAGGAGAATTAACATTTTTTCTTGGCATGCAGGTTACTCAGAAAAAGGAAGGAACATTCCTCAATCAATCAAAGTATGCAAAAAGCATTGTCAAAAAATTTGGGCTGGAATCCAGCAAGCCTGTTCGAACACCGATTGGGACATCTGATAAACTGCACAAGGACCCAACAGGCAAGAGTGTTGATCAAAAGATGTATAGAGGGATCATTGGAAGTTTACTCTATCTCTCAGCAAGTAGACCCGATATCAGTTATGCAGTTGGGGTATGTGCCCGATATCAAGCAGACCCAAAGGAGTCTCACCTCAAGGCAGCAAAAAGGGTGATCCGATACATTGCTGGAACACCTGATTTGGGCATATGGTACTCCAAGGAATCCAACCTTCAATTGATAGGATACACTGATGCAGATTGGGCTGGTAATGTCGATGACAGGAAAAGCACCACAGGAGGATGTTTCTATGTTGGAACCAACTTGGTTAGTTGGTATAGCAAAAAACAGAATTCTATATCCTTGTCCATGGCAGAAGTGGAGTACATTGCAGCAGGAAGCTGTTGTGCACAGCTCTTATGGATGAGACAAATGATTAGTGACTATGGCATTGAACAAGACAAGCTAGTGGTTCTCTGTGACAACATGAGTGCGATAAGTATCTCAAAAAATCCAGTACAACACAGTCGAACCAAGCACATTGATGTTAGGCACCACTTTATCCGAGAACTCGTGGAAGATGAAGTAGTGTCCCTGGAGTATGTTGGAACACAAGAGCAGAACGCGGACATCTTCACCAAAGCTCTTGATGGGGATCGATTTGAAAAACTAAGGCGGGAACTTGGCCTATGCACCATAGTCTAAGTTCCAAACAGGATCTTGGGGATCTCATTTGTCATCATTAAAACGGTTGTGTCTTTTTTCTTGATTTTCTTATATCTTAGCCTATTATTCGAGATCCCATACTTAATTACAATTTTTTATTGCAGAAAATACTTCCTTATACCTTGGCAGGCGTTCGACAAAAGAAGGAAGTTTCTTTATAATTTTGGTAACCGGCTACCTAGGAGGGATTCTATGATGATCTCACGCCTCCACTAATAGGGAAGTTTCCTTTCAAATCTTATTCTTTTTCAGAAACTTTCCCCCGCGTCACCCTTCTTCTCTCGTGCACTCGCTCTAGTACTCTTGTTTCTCAAAGAACACACTACTCCCATACTACTCTCTCTCTCGCAGGAACAATGGTGACAACAAGGAATAGGAGTTCCAACACTGAGAACGCCCCTCTCCCAGCACGTGGAAGCCCTCGCACCAGAGGAGGAAATCGCGGAGGAAATCGAGGAGGACAGAGTCGCGGAAGGGGTGGACGTGGACGTGGCCGGAATCCGACTAAAATTGCTGCCTCACATAATGCTCCGACCACCACTGTCACACCAGAAATACCTGTCTCCGACCCCCTCGACATTCGTGCTGAAATGGCGCACGCACTTGGAGAAACTGCCGCAGCTGGAACCCTAACCTCCTCGCAACTGGAGAATCCTCAATCGACGGTTGTGACGCCACCCTCTCATGGGGAAACTGCTCCCAGCACGTCGCCCACATCTCATACCCCTGTGCCAACCGTTCAAGTGCCCTTATCTACCCTGGCGGATGCGGCTATCCAACCTCAGAATTCCCCAAAAGGGAAAGGTAAAATGGCTTCTCAAAAAACCTTGGTTTCTGACAATGTTGATGCAGGGGGTTCGAATCCTGATTCTGAACACCAAGGAGGCTCTCAGCCTGGCCCTCAATCCGATAACCCTGTCTCTGGCACTGGCGCACAAACATCTTCTAGGGCTCCTTTAGAAACTGCCTCTACTCGTACTCCAAAGGTAGCTATTAAGAATGCTGGTGGTGGGTCTCCAGGGAGTTCAGATGATGTCTCTGAACACGCTTCAGAGTCCACCGAGTTATCTGATGAATCAGACAAGAACGTTGAGATCAATCCAGATGATGAAGAATCCAGTGGAGACTCAGGAGATGAGGAGGAACCAGAAGGCAACCGCACTACTATCTCTGCTGAAGAGTTTCTGAGGCGTGAAGGACTCACTGAGGATGAGCTGAGGAGTGATGATGAAGAGCAAGTTGTTGCTCACACTGAGGCTGGACGTGAGGGGGAGCAATCTTCTTCATCGGATGGTGTACCTCTCAGGGCCATTGCTCGCAAGAAAGCTGCTGACAACAGGGCTAAAAGGAAAGCTGATGAGACCCCTTCTACCTCTCAACCTCAGAAAAAGAAGAAGGTTCCCACTGTTGATGTTGAGGAGAATGTTGCTCAGGATGAAGATGTTGATGCAATTCCTGAGATTGTGGATACCAATCTAGCCTATAGCTCCAAGTTCTACTCTCTGTGATCTCAGACATTCTTTGAGACAGTCTTGCGTGAGAGGAAGCTGAAGCCTGAAGTTGCCTTTAAAGGTCCCAAGTGTGACGAGATTGGCTGGACAGAATACCTTGAGAAGAGGCGTCTCCTTCGTTGGGCATCCGATCTTCCAGGGAGTAAGCAGTCTGTTGTGAAGATGTTTTATGCAAACCTCAGAGAGTCTGTCCTTGTCCCTGGTAGCAGCTGGTTTGGTCGTGTGTTTGTCAAGAGACAGCTTGTTCCTCTCACAGATAAGCTCATTTGTGACTTCCTTGGTGTTCCACAGTGTGATTTTGACACTGTATTCCGACCTGGTACCCAGTTCAACAATGTCCTGATTGCCAAATTACTGACCAAGGACAAGGAGAAAAATATCAAAGGCAGAGGTTTGAGATCAGGCAACCTGACCCAGAGGTTCTTTTTGCTATACAAATTCATATCCTCTAATGTGATGCCTACAGCTAACCACTCAGTTGTCTCGAAGGAGATGTGTCAGTTGCTGTTTGCCATTGATGAGAACAAGAAAGAGATCAACTATGGGAAGCTTGTTCTAAATCAGATGGTTGATATAGCTGAGAACCTAAAGAAGGACAGCTCTACTCTTATACCCTTCCCTGCATTAATCTATGGCTATCTGGAGTCTGTTGGCATCGGAGGACATCCCAAGGAGTTGATGGATACTACCAAGGTGTTCAAGTTCACAGCCAAGCTGCAAGACAAGGTCCAGGACATACCAGGTCCGGATGGCCCTCCTATCCCTCAGTCGGCTCTTGACCAAATCAGAGACATGATTGCAGAGCGCCAAGATTCTATTAGGAGGAAGAGAGAAGAGCTGGATGAAGAAGAAAGAGCACTAGCTGAAATGGCAAGGCTTCTCCCTGAGGTCTGGGACACTGATCCAGAGGATGAAGCGACTGATGCTGCTGCAGACTTCTATGCTACCACGGACGAGGATGACTCCTCTCAGGAGTAATTGGCCCTTTTGACATATTGAGATCCAGAGGGGGAGAAGATGTGCGTGATCAAAGATGCCTGCCTCTGGTAAGTGTTTTTGTTTTATGTTCGATTGTTATGTTGGAACTCTGTTATTGAACTCCTCTTAGTATTGTTTTGTTTTGGACTGGTATATGCCTTTTCGGATGTTCTGCTGGTTTTATTGTACATGCTCCTCTGCTTTAGCCTAATTATTTGTACGGAGCATTTAGATAGGTTGGTTGGGATGTTTGTTGCTATGTAGTGGTGGTTGGGGCTCTGTGTTTTGTTTCTCTTGTATTGTTTTATCATTGGGAGATCTTTGATCTTTCTGGCTCACATTATGTCAAAAAGGGGGAGATTGTTAGTACCCATATTTTGAGATAATGTGTTCCAACCCAATGATAAACACTAGTTAGGTCCCCACCCCTTGATCTTATCCGCATTGTATTCTTGGCAACATATCTTCGGATTGCATCTCTTCGAACTGGATAAGGCAAGCCCTGCATGGAAAGGAGCGTCTCCCAACGGTCTTCTGGCATTTCCTTATGGCGAGCATTAGAGCTATGGCAAGCGGATCCTCCCAACCGAGTAAGGAATGAATTGGCTATGGAAGGAAGAAGATTTTATGGGATAGCTTATTCCCTTCCATAGCAATAGGGATTTCGAACATCCTTTTAAGTAGGACGATTAGCTGTGGATCACTCACTGATTCCATTACTCTCGAAAAGCAAACAGAAAAATCGTGTGATAAATCCCCATCTCAATCCCTTCACCTCATCCGCAAGATTCATCACTTGTGAAGGAGATTGTCACTTGAGTGGTCATTCGTTTTATCGAGCACTTAAGCACTCTTGATTGATTTCGACACCTTCAATCACGGGCAACACTCAAGTTCGTGTCAACAAGATACTGCCCACATTGCTACATCAAAGGGAGGATCTTTTACAGGATCACTCAAGAGAAACTTGGAGAAGGTGTCTTCAAGGGGTCGAAGAAGAATCGGAGCATTCTCACCAGAAAAGGGAGTTTCTGGTACCATCGATCATCTGCTTGGGTGTTGGAGTAAAATATTACTAGTTCACTATTGTTCGTGTTGTAACGTAGTGTTCGAACACATAGTGGAACACTCCTGGATTGGTATCCCCAGACGTAGGCCTTGGGCCGAACTGGGTCAACAACTCTCTGTTTGTTCTTATTTACTTACTGCACTTATTTACTTTGGATAACTAACCTACTAATATTTGATTAAGTGTATGATTGAACAAACAGTCAGGGTGTAGGTATTTATTCTTGACATAAAGGGGACCAACAGAAGCAATGACTTTTTTGTACATTGTACAATTAATTTTGCTTGTTCTGTTTGCACAAAATCCAAATAGCAAAGTAAAATTGTTCATTTGTAAGACAAATTATCTAGAGTGCTTTTCAAAACAGGAGCAGCATAAGTAAATGACACTGTCTTTGTCTCCTTAGGACAATTATGATTCCATGTGGCCACTTTATCCGAAAGTAGAAGAAATTATTATTGTTCATCAAGAAGAAAAAAGACTCTTGCATTTTATTGACTTATAATTTTGACTGCCTGCCCTGTTTCTTTCAAAAAAAATATAAACATTGGAAGAAACTCCAAAGGAAACTCACAAGGAAGCTGGGAAGGGAACAAATTTCTTTTGATTTATTTTGGTAAGAAGACTACATATCTGGGTGATTAAAATAGTTTAAAAATGTTTTGGGATTCAACAAAACATATTCCAAATGTAAATGACCAGTGTAACACAATTTTAGCATTATATTTGAAGTTCTGAACTTGGTCTTTGACATTTTGATAGAGGAATTTGATTTAATTTGAGCATTTTGAACAGGAATTGGTTTTTCAATCATGCAACTGAATGTGATTGACATAGTTATTGTGTAGCAGTCACCTATCATGCCTTGGTCCTGATTAATTAGCCATTCTTAGGCCTAATTGTGAACCATCAATTAATTGATTTATTTTTTATTTTTTGTTTATTTTAATTCTTTGATTATTGCTTAAACACTTCATTCTTGTGTTAGGTTTATGGTTTGCTGCCAGTAGATATATATTTGCATCGGCTGAATGTCATTCTGTTTCTAGTTTTAGTTAACCAATGTTGAAGTTTCATCTCTCATAACTCATGAAAGATAAAAATGTTCTTACATGACTCATATTGTTTTGATCTACTCCTTTAAAATAATGAGGAGCTATTTTGTTGTTGAAGTGTTGTTTGATATTGCATGTAACTAACGATGGTTGTAATTTGTAAATTAATTCAAAAACTATATGTGGAACTCATCCTATCTGCCTTTCTTGTAGTTCACTGTGGCCTTTCAGCATTCTTGGTTGGCCAGACACATCAGCAAAGGATTTTAAGCAATCTTATCCTACTCAAGTTCTTGAGACTGGGTATTCACCTATTTTCGTTTGGTTTTTCATTTTAATCTTTTTCATATTTAGATATTATTTTATCTGGAGTCACTTCATATAACTTGAGTTCTGTGAGACATTAGTTCTCTCTCAAATATGAATTAGTCTCAAATATATGTATCCTTGCATTAAATTAGCTATAGAATTTGTATAGTATTGGATTATGCAGTTATCTTCAATTGCCATGTCATTTTGGAAGGAATCTTTTGATTAGTAAACCAAATCTATGTTTAAGTCAATTGGATAAAATGATTTATGTGCCTGTTGCTAGCTGCTAATATGCAACTTGAAGTAATATAAGGAAAATTCTTATTGGCAGAATGTAGTGGAGTATTGGAAGTGACTTCTACACAGCGAAAAAATACTTTCAACTAAATCCATTGAATTTTGTAGAGATGAATTTATTAATGCATGATAATTCTAGAAACTCTTTTTGCTGTAGATCACATTTAGAACTTGCACATAATATAAAAAAGTAAAAGGTAATTAAAAGACTAGATTTTCTAGTGCAGATATCAAAGCAGTCATGTTCATAGATTAAGTATAATATAAACTATCCTTATAAAAAAAAATGGAACTTTGAACTTTAATACTTACATGTGTTGGTTGTGGTTGCGTTCATGCATTGGAGTAATGCCAATGTTAGTGTAGCAAATATGTTTACTGGTACCTTTTCTATCCCTAATGCCATCTAGGATTACTATGTTGTCTTGGCTACTGATATTTGAATTCCACTTTTCCCATCTAGTGCTTATGGCCTTCACTATTATCTAGTATTAAGCATGGTCACGACTTCCTTACCTCAGTGCATATGGTGTTTTCATATATATATATATATTCTTATACATGTTTGGTGATGAATGCAGGTGTTGATGTGAACAAGAACGTGGTAGTTTCAACTTCTTCGGATAAAGGTCTTTGCGGTGGAATCAATTCTACAGTTGTCAAAATAAAGTAGGGGCCGTCATAAGTTAAATGTTGGTAAATAATAGTTCTGTATTGCCATATGAAGAAGATTTTCCGCTTTGGTTGTAGTTGAATATAACTTTACATATAGAGTACTTGCATATAGGCGAACTATGTTTTATCCTGAATGAATGAATATGGGTTATTATTAGTCACTGTAATATAGTACATATTATTATATATTAGTGGAGTTCTTTGGTTGTTGATACATGAAACATTGGGCTGTTGAAGCGCTGCTACATTCAATCTTCATCTCAGGAAGGTTTTCGGCTTTCATTGTAGTTGAATATTATATATATATATATATGAATTATATGTTTTATCTTGAGCGAATAGAAATTGCAGATTTCTTGAGTAAACTATGTTTTTTCTTGATTATAGTTTTATCTTGAGTGATATGGAAAATTGTATTTCATTTGAATTAAGCATATTGCAGATTTGGTATTAGGAAAATAGAATTTTTTTTTTAAAAAAAAATATGGGAGGCGAGGACATGGGCGACAAAACCATGTCGTCGCCTAGTGCATAAAAATATGCGCCGTGTTTTCCTCACCTGTTTCCTCGCCCCGTTCCTCGCCTACGTCCTCACCTGTTTCCTCGCCTATGTCCTCACCTGTTTCCTCGCCCAAATCCTCGCCTCCAGGCGAGGACATTATCGACTAACATGGGAACGCGACAATCATCAAGGCGAGGACACGTTTTCCTCGCCTATGTCCTCGCCTAAAGCATTAGGCGAGGACATAGGCGAGGAAAACGTGTCCTCGCCTCCCGACGATTTTCTTGTAGTAATTAATTAGTTGGTAGTTGTAAACTTATTACGTGAATAATAAATTAGTCAAAATTAGTTATTTGACAATTTCAAGACCAACTTTTACAATAAGTTGAAATCCAAAATTGTGCTCTTTGTAGCAGATTTTATATAAAAAAAAAACTGATTGCACACTATTAAAATATTTTATCTCTTTAAAAAAAACTAGTTCTTTTTCTCAAACACCCATAATAAATAGAGTCAATTGGGCTCCTAGTAACCCTAAAGATTATTTGATTTGATTTTGTTTTGTTTTGCTTATACCATATATATTGTGGAGCATATCTTGACATATTTTACCTTAATATTGCGAATTGAACATAATTTAAAATGTAAAATAAAGTTCAGTCCGTAGAATTCAAGGGACATATTTGGTATGGAAAAGATAATGTTGCAAAGCTCCCTTCAATCCATAAAAATGACTTCCAATTAACAGAGTACCCATAAATTAATATAATAAAAATAAACATTTAGGTAATGTACATATAAATCTCATTATATTGTGCAAACTAAATTAAGAATTATTTTAGCGCATTACAATAATGCGTTGAACTAACACCATCCAATTAAGCATATTGCTCTCTTATACGGTAATGATCTCCTTCTAAACAAGGTAACCAAAATAGTCGTAAGCTTAATAATCATGTGTCGACTTAATCAAATTTATGAATGAATTATTTCAAGCAACCCCAAACCCTAGATCATACACGGTAATCCTCTTCTTTGATAATTGTTGTGCTGTACAACTCAATGAACTCATCTAAGCTTCACCCCCAAAAACACCCTTGGCTCTCGACTCTAGCACAATTGTGTCGGCTTTTTTCTACTAGAAACCTAGCTGTATATCCTTATTTAATTGTACTCTACAACGCCATGGATGGTGGAAGCAATTCAAGGAGATAACAAGATGAAAGAAACCCTCACTGTTCAATAGAGGGGAAACGTAACCTCTTAATGCTTACAGTAAACCATTGCAGAGATACAATGCAAATTACAGTGTTATATATATATATATATATATATATATATATATATAGTTAGCATAGCTGTGCGATGCACAGCGTACTGAGGGCGTGCTCCTGCCCATGGAGGAAAAAGAAATAATGTAAGTGAGCACACGTGGGTTTCTTATATGATATTTATTATGTTTAAAGAAATTTAGTTATATTTAATTTACAAGGCAAATACGCAGGGCTAAGGAAGAAATATTCAGACTATAAAATTTACTTAGAGCTGAAATTTTCTAATACTCGCAAATCAACAGAAACAAATGTGAAACACATGAGTTTTAAAAAAATCCTACGAATTTAATTTAATAACAATGGAAATTCACCTTAAGAAATGGGGATCCAAAGGAAGCAGTTCCACAGGCATACGGGGATCTGAAATGAGGGTCATCTCATAATTTATTGCATCACAAACAAAAGATCTATTATCCTTCTCTTTCGACAATCCGACAAACTTCCTCACCCTTGCTCGCTGGCCCAGGAAAAAATCCCTAACCTACAAATAAGAAAGCAATGATTAATTGGTCTGTACTTAAAATAACCGAAAGCAATATTGCTACTTCTAGAACCTTTCACTACTCTACACTATCCAGCTAGAAGATATCTTGGATTTATTGACATCAAGATATCAAAGACTGACCAATTAATGAAGATGCCATATCGCTTTAACAGTTAAGGAATAAAGTAAGCCCAAGTGAAAACCAAAATAGCCTATGCAACCACTCAAAAACTTTAGCAGATAAAAACAGAATCAACAGAAACAAACAAAAACGAAATGGACTATGACCAACCCATTAAGATGCTCACGAATCTAACATATCCAAGGATAAAGGCAATCTCATTTCACATGAGCAGAATTAAATAAAGCGACCTAACTCAATTGATAGCCTGGAATCTAATGGGCAGTAGAATGTTTATGAAATATAAGCAAATTCCACACTAACAAATTATAATTAGCATACATTTGGAAAGATGTCTGATTAAGGAATTGACAGTGCTGCAAATCCCCTCGAGACATTCTTGATTGTATTAGTAGTTGGATTGACTTCCAAACCATCTTGGGCATTCAACTGAAAATGGAACAATGATCAAAGAATGACAATTTTGAGATTACAAAAGACAAACCTAAACTCAGGGCAATCAGATCTGAGAGAAACAGACACACAATAAATAGTGGATTACTTTACCATTTATGTCAAGAGTGCACGGACTTACTTGAAGGAAAATGTGATTAAAATGGATAAATAATTCATCATTACGATAAATAATTTAATCAAACGCAAAGCGAACGTGGGCATATGGGAAAGAAACTGTCTAATCAAAGCATTCATCAAGTTAGTCTGGTTTTATGTATTCCATTCTTAACTGCTTTTAAACCACAAAAATTACTTTTATTTTTGTATTAAGATGATCTATATCTCTTCATTAATATTTAGTTTCCATAAAAAATTTTAAACCACAAACCATAAAAAATTTTGAAGTTCTTTTTCATTTGAGTTCTGAGGAAGTTGTTTTCCCTAAAGTGTAGAATTCAATTATACAATATTATTAATAACAAAAGTACCTTTTCTCGAATTCCATCATCCAAATTATGCCTTTCGATGAAGTCAAAAAGATATCTGGTTTCATAAACTGAAATGCATAGAAAGATATATAAGAGGAACCATGTGGAATAAAACGGAAAGTATGCTTTAACAAAAGTAGCCAATAATAACTTCCAATCTTTATGAAGTTATGGAACACTCAAGACCAATTACTTACATCCTCAAGAGTCGAGACTGAACGAGGATTGCAAGCTTCACTCAACATTATAACTGATTCTGGAGTGACTAAAGAAACATCGGCAACATATCAGACATAGGCTCGCAAACAACATTAATTAGATATGATTATAACTGGGAAAATTTCCTACCTAAGAAGTGAGTTGTGTTATTACACCTAGTCCAGGAGCCATCCGTGTACCATAATTAGATATGATAATCACCGGATCAAGCAAAATCCATCAAAAAGAGAATAAAGGAAAATGATATGCCAATAGCAGTGGATATATAAACTCACTTCATTCCATTTCTACCCATGCGCAAAAAAGAGAACAAAGAGGTGCATTTCTTTAGTTAGTGAAAGCCACCACACTCTACACAGGCACCAGTTCTGGTACTTGCAATGTAGAAACATCGCAATTAAACTCTAAATCATGTAATGTAATGGCCTCAATGAATCCCTTTTGTTGACATCCTTAAGTACTCTGCAACACTGTTCAAGCAGCAGAAAAACAATCATATTTATATAGTGTCAAAACAATGACATAATCCCCAACCAACAAATAAAATCCTCATTAGATTCAGCTTGATATCAATAGATGACCTTTTGTCATGAACAAATGTGGAAAATAGATAAAGTAAGCTGGTGTGAAGTGGAGCGAGGTGACAGTAAGTTTCCCAGCATCACACCATAATAAAAGAAGTGCTTACCTCCCCAAGAATGTTTCCATGTTATCGGTGAATCCTTCTGCATGCGTTAAGATGGTCTTGGCATGCCATTTACTTCTTCATATGATGGAGGTGACACACATGTTGTGCAGGGCTTGATTCTTGTAGTGCGTTGCCTTTTCAAGAACCAGGTACCTCCTTTTTCTTGCATTGCTTGGCAACATCAAACATTCTTGAAATTTACTCTCCTTACTGGCATTTAATTCTAAGCCTGCAATGTGAGAATGGTACTAAATAAGCTTTGGTCCATGATTGTAAATTTTAACTACCATAAGCAACGAACTGCGTGGAAATTGCAAAACATGACAAAGAAAAAGGACAGTTAAACTAAATGCATAACACATATTAATAAATTAGCAAAGCACCAGTGTACTAAATTTTTTCACAAAGCACCAGTATACCAGTGTACCAGGGATGGGTACCACCACGCTAGCATTTTGGGAAGATTGTGGTGATAAGGAATGCGCATGAACATCGTTATCATTTCCCACCTCTGTAGCTGAAGCACCATGAGCAATGGCAGCAACAACTGAAGCAGCAGCATAGTGACCATTGAGATTGCCCATAATCCCTTCAATTGCTCTTTTCACTTCAGAAGCCCGAACTAAGCATGCCTGCATTCACTAAAAGAAAGAATCAAGTTACGTAGTGCAAACTAATCAATGGATGTAAGCTAATAGTACTAATCAATGAATGTAAGCACTAATCCCATAGATATCATTAGTATTACACTTGGCTACAAGTGGCCTCCAATAGAATTCTCTTTAGACACATTCAACACTGGAATATATTGCATGATGGATGTGATACAACAATAGTAAGACAGTTCAACAAACTTGCAAAAAATTTCTAGACCGTTTACCTTCATCTCCTTGCGAATGTCATTTGCAAGGGAACTATTGTCAGCATGCAAAACCTACAGGACACTAAAAAATTGTAACTGAGATTTGTACACTATATGAAACAAGATTACAAAGTAACACCACCAGTCCACAACAAAAAGTAATTTGAAAATAAAGAGTAGCAAATGAGGAAAATAGGCAAAGCATAAAAAGGGACAAGAAATATAAGCATATAAAGTGTCAAGGAATAATGTATAACATGTTAAAAACTAAAGTCGCAAAACTAAAGTGGCATATGTCATACAATAAAGCATATTGGCAGTGGAGATAATCTTACCTGTGCATCTAAAGCACTCTCTAATACTTGAGGAAGTAACCGAGCAGGATGCCCCACTCGCACCAACTTGACCCTGTTATAATAGCAAAGGAAAAATGAAAAACTTTTCCAATCAGACCTGAACTGTGGTTTCTCAGAGTAAGTTTATCATGGTTAAATTTGAGAAAAGTAGCCCATCCTGAGTTGATTAGAAGCACAATGTGAGCTCAAGTTTAACATGGTCTGGGTCCAAATCAACTTCGACCACTTAAAATCATATTGTACCTATGAGGTACAAGTCTCTCTACAATGTTGTCGACAACAATATTAGAAGCTGCACAAGCGAGAATTTTGGATCCACGCTTGACTTCTTGTAGGATAATCTCAACGACAGTAGTAGTCTTTCCAGTGCCAGGAGGTCCATGCAGCAAAAAGAGGTCTTTTGACGATAGAACCTTTGTAATAGCTTCTTTCTTGACAAATTAAATGAGAGAACTATTAAATTTGAAAAAATTTCCAGAAGTCAAAGCCAAACAATTCCTCCCAACTGCCTAGCTACAACCATTTTAATTTCATGGCTTCTTTTATGAAAAAATTTTATCCAAAATGTCTCCATGGGTGAATTCAGAAACAAGTGTATAAAAATTTCTAGGTCTCTTTACCCATACAATGAAGTGCACATCTGATCCAAGGGATGCATGTATTTCATTTATGGATATACTTGGGGAAACCTATGAATGATCGAGGTTCTTGTTTATAAGAGAGAACTTGACATCCTTGTTGGATACTGATGGCTCTCTTTCACCAAATAAAACAGGAACCAAATCAGGACCGTGGTCTACACCTTTACTAAGTTGAATCAATGTTTCCTTCATCCGGCGATATGTCACCTACAAACCAACCACAATCCCAGATATTATCTATCATCTTTAATTCGTTAGATATCACCACATATTTAACAATAATTTATCAAAATTTATCACACAATAATTCATTAAATTGACAATAATAGGCACTTTATTCAATTATGCCAATGTTTGATGATTCAATTGGGTCAGCTATCACCACTTATTTAACAAAACAGTTAAACATTGAAGACCTTCCAAAATCTTCAAATGGTTGGTGAGGTTATTAAACACTTGGTATCAGATTTGGGTAACAGGCAGCAGGCAAATTTTGTAACTGGTGGTTGTTTCTCTACGGAGAAGATGATAACTCAAAGCTCGAACATTATTTTCCTTGCATAGCATAATTCTCTTCTTCTGTAACTGAATTAACACAAAACCACTCAACCAAAATGCTTTGGACAAGAAACAAACTATATGCTCCAATTAGTTTCATGTTTCAACTTTCAATAAATATGTATGTGCAAATGCAAAATTTCAATGATATAAGTAACATAATAGAGTCTAATGAAACAATCATACCTCATTTGCCACTTTTTCAAGGCGTAAGGGACTATTGAGACCCTCTTCTGGTACATCATCAAAAGCAACAACAATAGAAGAATCCTGTCGTGTGCATAACTGAAATCAACTATCACGTGGATGGCACGCATAGTTTCTATTTTAAAGAATGAATAATACCTTTATTCTGTAAACTACACCCTGTCCACGGGGAGGAAAGCCCAAATCAGGCTTCATAACCACAACATCATGATTTCCAAACTGAAGAGTAGAAAAATATCAGTCAACAATCCATCCAAAAACAACAAAAGGATTTGAAAAGGAAAGAAGTTTGGTTACCACCTGCTTTACTTTTCTATCAATAAAAACATGCACTTTTCTTACATGCTAGTGCCAAATAAAACATGGATAATCCCTCTCCCTGTATTTAATATAGACTACAACAAATCAGCAATAGACTCAAAAAGACTCAAACTCATAGAATTGTAACCCAATCAAGTATCTGTAAATTCAATACGCATCGACTATCAAAATATAACCAGGCTCATAAAACTGAATTAATATAGGCAAAGAAAACCAATAATGAAACCTAAAACCAAAAAATAGAAGAACACCCAAACAAGCAATACACCGTCGGCACCGCCCCTAAACAGCGTCCCAGCAGAAACACTTCCCCTCTTTGAAATCCAATTGAACACTGTAGAAAAGCGCGAAGGCCAAACAAAAAAAGAGTAAAACGAAATAAAAGAAGGCAAAAAACCAAGCTCCAGAATCAAACGAAGGAAGACCCCGCCCCAAACGGAACAGATAGGAGGAACCGATCACCAAAAGGAAGAAATTTGTAGTCCCATGGGTATGCAAACAAAAAAGCCAAAGAAATTACCTTTACACACACGACGACAATACGCGAAACATGATTCTTCCAAACACGCCGACGCATCGCCGGCGAGGGCGGCAGCCGTGCAAGGCAGCACCGGCAGGCAGGTGGGAGGCACAAGTACGACGACGCGATAACTGGGCAAGGCAGGCAATACCGCCAGGCAATGGTGGGGAACGGAATCGAAGCGAGGAATTGATCGTGAGAATTTTAGGGCAAAGGAAGCAGCGGGCAATGGAAACAATGAAGAAGCAATTAAGAAATCCATTGAAAACAAGGGCCAGGATTGAAAGGCGGCGGCGCGGTGGTTCTCGCGTTCACGAGCGATGGTAGAGCAGGATGAGAGGTAAGGCGGCGGAGGAGTTGGAAAAGTGGGAGGGTGGGATCGATATTGGGATAAAATAAAGACACAAATGAAGCTGGGATCCTACGGGTAGAATTCCAATTGAATTCCTGATCCAACGGCTGAGAACCCAATTCACCAAGGCAAAAAATTTTCCTTACTCTCTTATATAAGTAGAAGATATATATCTACTATTATAAAAAAACTCTTGCCCTTATCTACAGTAACTCCTTACAAAATGGCTTATGAACAGTGATACTTGACTTCTCTCACAATATCGGCTTGGCTCATGAAAGTGAAAGAAAAATCCTTTTAAATTTTGAAATCATTTGAAAAATCCTTATGTAACCCATTCCTTTCTCCTTTCTCAATGAGATTCAAATTTTGAAATCATTTGAAATCATTTGAAAAATATTCCCACACCACACTCCTCTCATTTCTCTTCTGCATAGAAATCAGATAGAGTGTAGATCTAGAAGGCTCGGCTCTCATTGGAATTTCTATGCTTCATTGGAATCAGATAGAGTAGATTTAGAAAGCATAGGAATAATGGGATGGCAGTCATCACCACTCTAAGGTCACCGTCGCCGTCGCCGCTTCCTTTTCCAGAGTGCGATGACCATCCTGCTGCTGATTCTCCAAGCCCAGTGCCGCCGCTCCAACCTGCTGCTGATTCTCCAAGCCCAGTGCCGCCGCTCCAAGCCGAATCATACATGGCTCGATTTTCTCAGGAATGTCAGATCTGGGAAGATTTATCTCAAATGTGGAAATGCTGAAAGAGAACGAGGTAAGGATGCAAATATTCTCTCCTATCGTTCAAATCTCAACAGAATCGTTCAAATGGCTGGAATGTGTTTTTTCGTTTCTGAAATCGCTACTTCCATTTGAGTTTAGAACTTACAAAACTCTCAAATTTGAGAAAAGATCTCCCCGACTGGGTGACTGTGTAAAAGGATTTCCGTAGAAGTATTTTTTTTTTATATTAGTTTATTTAAGTTTTGATCTTAATTCTCTCTTTTGCCAAGTTTAATACTTCTAAGAAAGGTATGATGATTTCAGACTTCGAGAATCAAGTTGTTAAACGAGCCTTTGCTTGGATGGGGATTATGATGATCATAATAATGGATGATAGAAATAACAATGATGATAGAAATAATGGAGAGCATATTTGTTTCGAGAATAAAAAAGGGGCTCCAACCCAAAATGGTATGTTCTTTCCGTTTCTACAATTAGTTTCCACTAAATATTTTGGTGCTCGATTGATTGTTCTTGAAATTTTAGGGGATGCATGGATACCCACATGACTGAGGAAAATATGGTGTTGAAGTGGAAGAGAGCGACCGAGAAGTGGAAGGCATAAACAGCTTGGAATTCAGAAAAGTATATCTCTCTTTCATCCTTTGCCTTTTCAAATTTTGAACTACATCAATTAGATCAAAAACTCCTTAATGCTGCCCATTCTTGCTGGCCTCAAGTTGTTCGACAAAATGCCTCTATTCCCATATCACTCATTTTTTACATACAGACCTTGAAGCTTGGTTAATTCTACTGCATTTATCTAATATTATATGATAAATAAATGATAGAATAGGAATTGGTGTGAGTGTATGATTCACTGATATGAGTATATATTTGAATGGAGATATGCATTTGCGGCTTGATAATCTCATGATATCCCGTTACTCTTATGGTTTCATTGTTTGGATTATTCACTGTGTTTTTGTTGAAGATGTGATTGAAAGAATTAATGTATTGAGGGGCTGAGGAATGGATTCATTGTATTCTGAGCTGATTATTGCCTGGGAGTGTTTTTTTATTTCCAGTTATTTTTGTGGAATTTTTTAGTTTAGTATCTAGAACAATGGATTCTTGTGGCATGACCTATGCAAAACTGATTTGATCATTCCTGTTAATGGGAATGAGTATATTCTCAAGATTTAGTGCTTTATGCAACTACAGATATATGCAAATTCTCTTTGCAGACTTTATTTGATCCTCTATTATTGTCTGGCTACTTTTATTTCTTTCATGTTTCCTATTCTATTTTTCTTTTGTTCGATTCTTTTCCATTTTTGTTGATATGAGTAATGCATATTAAATTTATAGTTTTGCTTTTGTGTAGGAATAATAATGGATCGGTGTCAACAGTAGGGATGAAGAGCTACATGGATAATGCGGCTCTGAGCAAGCGCCACGCAATTTCTCCTCTATTTGGATTGCAAGAGTCATATAATTCCATTGATTTCAGCGGAAGAGGCTTTGTACTTTCTTGCCAGGGGTAATGTTACATTTTTTGTTCTTAACAATGAGATCACCCTGCTTTGGATTCTTTTTAGGTATATAAACTCATGTCAGGGGGTTGTTTTTCCTGTCAAAAAGAGAAAAAAATCATGCCATATAAACTCCCATTTTCTGCTCATGGCTCAAGTGCAGGCCACTGCCAATCGATTGGGGAGGGGAATTTTGCGGCACCTTTTTTTTTTTTTTTTTTTAAATCTTTGGAGCACATGTTCAGTATCACTTTAGTATATTTTTCTGTTGGTTTGATTGGTAGTACAATTTCTAATAAGTTAGGACACCTCAAGGTTTACATTTTACTATGGTTGTTTATATCAATACTGCATGAATGCTTGTTCCTCTTCTTTATTTGGTCCAAATCTTGCAAGTTTTTGGTTATTTCATCAACTCAATCATATAATACTGGCTAATAGATAATCCATTGAATTATCTTTTGTTTGGTTCTCTAAATAATAACATTACTTTCTTATATACTGAGTAATAAATAGCCAAAGGTGTATCTACGTTCTTTATGTGCATCCTGCATCTTTATTGCTCTTTGGATATATATTGGATTAAGTTTTTATCTTGATATGATTACTGTGTTTGTTGAGGACCTTCAGAATAAGTATTTGAATGCATAATAAACTTGATTTTGGACCTGATCAATGGATGACTTCCATTTTTGTAACATTGATTTTAGATCGTTTACAATTTGTTGGAATTTTGAATTGGGGAGAAGGAGTTAAAGTTTGTATTTCTTAAAACTCGATTCTGCATTTTTTCATTAAGATTACATGGCTATTTATAGCCGGAAGGTTTACAAAAGTAAAGATATAAAATACACCATTGTTGAAAAACTACGGATCCGCAAGTTTTGACAATGGCAATCAAACAAGGCGGCTACTTTGACGACGGCGTGCGCATCTCTTTTTTGACGACGGCGGGAGCATGCGTTGTCGGGGAAGGCGGCTGGAGCACGCTTAGTTAGGTGAGTTTATTATTCAACATTTCCCCCCCTTAAACTCATCCTCTTGAAATCTTGGATTCCCAGCTTCTTTCGCAAGTACTGGAAGGTTTCAGCTTTCAATGCTTTTGTAAAAATATCTGCGACTTGTTCACTTGAGCTGACATACTTCAGCTCCACTTCTTTTGATTTTACATGTTCCCGTATGAAGTGAAAACGGGTGTCGATGTGTTTTGAGCGTTCATGATGCACTGGATTTTTTGCAAGGGCAATGGCGGACTTATTATCGACATGAATCTTGATTGCACTTTCTTGTTGTATTTTCAAATCTCCAAGCAATTTCTTCAGCCAGATTGCATGACAGACGCATGCAGCAGCAGCAATGTATTCTGCTTCACAAGTCGATAACGCGACAATGGGTTGCTTCTTTGATGACCAAGTGAATGCATTTCTACCGAGGTAGAACACGAACCCTGATGTGCTTTTTCGATCCTCTTTGCTTCCAGCCCAATCACTATCACTGAATCCAACCAATTCAGTGCTTTGATTTGTAGAGTATAGCATGCCATAATTTATTGTCCCTTGGATGTACTTCAAAATTCTTTTCGCAGCTTTCAAGTGTGAAGTTTTTGGTGTTTCCATGTACCTGCTAACAAGACCAACTCCAAACAAGATATCAGGTCGTGTGCAGGTTAAGTACCTCAAGCATCCCACAAGGCTTTTGTAGTAGGTTGGATTTACTGGGTTTCCTTCTCCTTCTTTAGTCAATCTGGTGCCAACTTCCATCGGACTGTCGACACTGCAACAATCTTCCATTGAGAATTTCTTCAGGATCTCTTTGGCATATTTTTCTTGTGAGATAAAAATTCCTTCTTCATATTGCTTGACTTCAATGCCTAGGAAGTATCGCATCAATCCCAGATCGGACATTTCAAACTCCTTTTCCATTGATTTCTTGAACTCCTGGATCAAGGCCTTATCGTTTCCTGTAAAGATAATGTCATCAACATATAGACATACCAATAAGAATTCTCCAGACATGTTTCTTTTTGCATATAGGGAGTGCTCATATGGGCACTTTACAAATCCATTTTCGATAAAGTATTTATCGATTTTTGAATTCCAAGCTCTTGGTGACTGCTTCAATCCATAGAGCGCTTTCTTCAACCTGTACACCTTGTCTTCTTGGCCTTCAATTATGAATCCAGGTGGTTGCTCAACATAAACAACCTCTTCAAGATTTCCATTCAGAAATGCGGATTTAACATCCATTTGATGTATCTGCCACTTCTTTTGAGCTGCTAGTGAAATGAGCAGCCTCACTGTTTCAAGCCGGGCAACTGGGGCAAAGACTTCTTCATAATCAATTCCATATCTTTGATTGTACCCCTTTGCAACGAGACGGGCTTTGTGCCTTTCAATTTCTCCTTTTGCATTTCTTTTTGTCTTGAACACCCATTTGACTCCGATTGCTCGATGTTTGTCAGGAAGTGATGTGAGCTCCCATGTATTATTTTTTTCAATGGCTTGAATTTCTTCCTCCATAGCTTTTTGCCACTTAACTTCTTTAGAGGCTTCTTGAAATGTCAATGGGTCAAGACCTGCAAACAGACAGAAATTATTGAATTCACCATCAATTTGCTCACTGGAGTCATATATGTCCTGGACTCTTCTTGTTCTTCTCACAAGAGGACTATCATCAGAGGATTGGCTTTCAACTTCAACATGATCAGGTACCATGTCCTCCATTTGTTGTTGCGGTTCCTTTTGCTTTTCCTGTTCATCATCAAAAGGAACATGCTTGGTCTGCTCATCTTCATTCCATCTCCAAGTTTGATCCTCATTGAATATAACGTCTCTTGACATCACCACTTTGCGGGTTACGGGATTGTACAGTTTGTACCCGCTGAAATTTTCACCATAGCCAAGAAAAATGCATTTTTGGCTTTTATCTTCGAGCTTTGTACGCTTTTCTTCTGGCACTTTTGCAAAACAAATGCTTCCAAAAATTCTCAAATGATCAACTTTTGGCTTTTTCCCACTCCAGGCTTCTTCGGGAGTTATGTCTCCAATACTCCTTGTTAGGAACCTGTTCAACAGATAGACAGAACAATTTACAGCATCACCCCAAAATTCTTTGGGAATATTTTTCTCTTTCAGCATACATCGAACCATATTCAAAATTGTTCGGTTCTTTCTTTCTGAAAGACCATTTTGTTGTGGTGTATATGGCATCGTGAGTTGGTGTGATATCCCATGCTCTCTGCAAAAATGATCGAATTCTCGAGATGTGTATTCTCCACCACGATCTGTTCGTAGGCACTTTAATTGGCACCCACTTTGTTTCTCAACAAGGTTTTTAAATTCCTTGAATTTAGAGAAAACTTCACTTTTTTCTTTCATCATGTAGATCCATGTTTTTCCACTGTAGTCATCTGTAAATGTAAGAAAATACCTGTTTCCACCAATAGAAACTGGAGTAATTGGTCCACAGACATCAGAATGTACCAGCTCAAGTCGCGATCTAGCTCTTCTCGCGCCATACTTCTTGAAGGTGTGTCGATGTTGTTTTCCCATGACACAAACCTCACAAACATCGTTGGAGGATTCAATCTGCGGCATTCCTGTCACAATATTCTTTTTCTGCAACAATTTCAATGCATCAAAGTTAAGATGCCCATACCGGAGATGCCATAACTTGCCGCTATCAACAGTGGTTGCCTTCAAGCATTTTGAGTCATTTATAGTGAGCTTCAGCGGAAACATTCTGTTTGTCGTCATCTTGACATGTGTGATCAACCTGTTATTCTTATCTCGCAAACTAAGAGCCAAATTTTTCATTTGGATTTCATATCCCTTTTCCAACAATTGGCCAGCACTCAGCAGATTACTTTTAATTTCAGGTACATAATAAACATCAGAAATGCATAGATGTTTTCCATTATGTAACTCAAAGGTAATATCTCCTTTACCTTCAATTGGCCTTTTTGACAGGTCACCGAATGTGATATTGCCCATTCGTCTTTCATCAAGTTTGGAAAAGAATTCCTTTCTTCCGCACATATGGTTTGATGCACCTGTATCCATGTACCATGTGACCGTATGAGGTGGCTCTAATTCTTTGCAAGACATTAGTACAACTGGACCATCCTTCTCTTCTTTATCAATGAGATTCGCCTTCTCATTTTTGTTGTTGTCTGCATTGTACCAACATTCATTAGCAAAATGACCAAATTTCTTACATACTCGGCATTGAACTTCTGATTTGTCAAATCTTCCAAAGTTCCCGCCATGTCCACGACCACGGGCTCGGAATTGTCCTCGACCTCGATAGGTATTCTGGCCACGTTCATTTCCTCCATTATTTTCGCCATTATTGATTCGATTCTGATCATAGCGATTGTTGACTCGGCCATCTCTTCCTCTTTGTGCTTGATAACGTCCACGTTGTGGACTTCCTCTGACAGCATTATTTCTTTTAAACGACAATTTCGTTTGCAGTGCTTGCTCCAAGGATTGTTCGTCTCCCTTTTTGAAGAGTCGATGCTCATGGGCTTGTAAAGAGCCCATTAATTCTTCAATTGTCATTGCCTCGAGATTTTTTGATTCTTCGATAGCAACAACGATAAAGTTGAATTTTGGGTCTAGTGACCTCAAGATTTTCTCCACAACACGAACATCTTTGATCTCCTCGCCATTTTGTCTCATTTGATGAACAACAGAGATTACTCGGGAGAAGTAATCTGAGACGGCTTCTGATCTGCTTTGTTGTAGAGTTTCAAATTGGGCTCTCAAAGATTGGAGCCGGATTTTCTTCACTTTATCTACTCCATCGTGGGCTTTCTTTAAAATTTCCCATGCATCCTTTGATGTTTTTGCTGTAGAAATCAACTCAAATGTGGCTTCATCTATGCCTTGGTATATTGTGAACAAGGCTTTTTTCTCCTTTTTCTTTATCTCCTTCAATTGATCGTCATCTTCTATTGATGATGTCAACTCTGCAAAATCTGTTTCCACCATATCCCAGACATCAAGGGATCCGAGCAAGGCTTCCATTTGGATACTCCACATCCTGTAATTTTCTTTTGTCAATTTGGGCACCTGTGATTGAAGAGAACTGGTTGACGCCATTGTGAACAATATCTCCTTTTTGTTGCGCAGCTTCCTTCTCCAAAATTTTCAATTTGACAAATTCCTCCTCACCTACCACACTCACTACTTTTAATAAATTTTTTTTTTTAAATACCCCACTCAAATTTTTTTTTTTAAATCGCACTATTCTCCCCTTTTTTTAATGCCCAACTTTTAATTCTTTCACAACCGCACTATCACACACTAGCTACCCCTTTTTCTTTTTTTTTTTTTTTTTTTAATCACCCACTAACTAATTTTTTTAATCATACAGACTATCACACACTATCACACACTATCACCTTTTTCTTTAATCACCGCACTATCACACACTATCACCTTTTTTTTTAAAAAAAAATATACCCCACTAACTTTTTTTTTTTTTACTTTTTTTTTCTTTTGTGTGTGACAGCCGCACTACACTTGTCACACCCCACTAATTAATAATTATTATGAATTCACACCCCACGAATCAATAATTCACACCCCACTAATCAATAATTCATAGCACTATGTCACTTGTCTCCTTGTCTCCTGCCTTAATTCACCTTACGCACAATTCTTATTTGTGCACTTCAGCTTTGCTATGGCAACCGAGCAGCAAGACTTCCTCTTTTTCAAAATTAATTTCCCAAAACCATGGCAACAAATCATGGTCAACGGAGAAGCTCACAGCGACGGTGGAAAGAATTTCAGGGAGGCAGTGGCTCGAAGACGTAGAGAGAACGCGGCGCCGGCAGACGCTACTGGTCGTCGGCAGCGGGCGGCGCAGGAGCTGGGCAATAGATCTGAGCGGCGGGTGGTGCTCACGGTGGGAATCGTCGATAGCGCTCGCTGGTCGGAACAGATGCTTGCTGGGCTGTGAGAAAGGTAGTACACGATGGTGGCTGCTGGAGGAGCAGATGCTTCGCCGGAGGTTGCAGGCGGTGGTGCAAGCTCGTCGGAGGTGTGGGTGCAGCTGGTGGTGACTGGATCTGCAGCAGCGTCGGAGACCGTGGTGAGCAGAATTTTTTTAATTTTGAGTGTTTATACTCAAGTTGTTTTGCTCTGAGTTTGATCGCTCAGGCTCTGATACCAATTCTGTTGGAATTTTGAATTGGGGAGAAGGAGTTAAAGTTTGTATTTCTTAAAACTCGATTCTGCATTTTTTCACTAAGATTACATGGCTATTTATAGCCGGAAGGTTTACAAAAGTAAAGATATAAAATACACCATTGTTGAAAAACTACGGATCCGCAAGTTTTGACAATGGCAATCAAACAAGGCGGCTACTTTGACGACGGCGTGCGCATCTCTTTTTTGACGACGGCGGGAGCATGCGTTGTCGGGGAAGGCGGCTGGAGCACGCTTAGTTAGGTGAGTTTATTATTCAACACAATTTACATTTTGGATATTTCCTCCCACCAGGTATAGGACATATACTATGAATTTTGAATTCATGATTTTCTCATTGGGGTATTAATATTTTTAATATAGTATGGTGGAGTTAAACAAAAAAGGCAAAGTGTAAAGAAATTGGCTGAAGAGCTTGACAACTATCACGTGTAAGAGATAATGTTGATTGGTTAGTGCATGGATTGTATTTCTATAAAATTTGGATGTTAAGGTTAACTGTTGACTATTCTATCTGTTTCTCTTACCAGCCGGTTAGCAGAGTATTGTTGTGTTTACAAGTTGACACTGAATGGTATGAACTTTTCATCGAAATTTGTCATTTTGTGAATAATTGTGAGGATTGTTTGGTAAGTGCATTTAAAATTGGGCTTGACTTCCTGTTTAGAATTTAGATTCCATCCATCTATTTTATTTGGGATCTGGAAAATATAGGAAATAGTTGTAGAACTTGAAATTGATCTTAGATTTAATATAGGCTTGATTGTCTTATTTGTGGAACCTTAACTGAATTTGGCCTACGTGCATCTAAAATGTTGTCAATCCTACTCATTTGTACGCAGTAGCCATATCTCTTAACTGTTTACATTTGTACGCAGCAGCAACTGACTCCATTCAGTAGCAACTTTGGAGTAAGGTTGATAGTTCCAGCTTCTTCAGATTTCAGACCTTCAGTCAATGTTGTCAATTTTAATGTGGATGATATCATCTGCAACTTGAGAGTGTTTAAGGATTAGCTTGATATTCTCAGCCTGCACAGCCCCAGGTAATATAAATACTAACCAGCTATTTCACATCCATATAGTTATGAGATTTACATTTAACATGGCATTACTTTGCTGATGTTTTACATGGTGAAGGAAGTAACAACCTCCCTCTGGTGGAATATTTATATTGTAATGAATGTCTTGGTTAATCAGAAGTTCATTCGGTTTCGATGGTGCAATAGTTTCTTCGATTATACTTACCAAACTCTCGCCCAATGGGCGGGGGTAATACTAGTACCTTCAATAGTATGAAAAATTGTTGACCCAATAAATAAATTGGGTTCCGAGTTAATTGTTATCACTAAAATAATGTATTCCAAATTCAGAAGGTTTTTGGATCTAAAATAATAATACTAAGCTACCTGAATGTCTGCTGGGTGCTAAACCCATTCCCCTTGGGTTCCTAGAGGTCATCGTAGCCTTAGATCTCCCAGAGGCCATTTGGGGCCTCCCAGAGGCCGTCATGGCCTCTAATGCTTCCCATAGGCCGCCATGGCCTCTAAGCTTCCCAGAGGCCCCATAGGCCTCTTAAAGGCCATCATGGCCTCCAAGGTCTCCGAGGCCGCCATGGCCTCTAGACCTCCCAGAGGCCATCCAGGGCCTCCCAGAGGCCGTCATGGCCTCCAAGGCTTCTAGAGGCCACCAGGGCCTCTAGACCTCCCAGATGCCATCAGGGGCCTCACTGAGGCCGTCACGGCCTCTAAAGCTTTCAAGAGGCCGCTATGGCCTCTAAACCTTCGCTGCCCTGGCCTCCAAGAGGCCATCATGGCCTCTGAGGCTCCCAGCCTCAATGGCACCAATGCGCAGCCGCCATCAAGAAGTCCTCGAAGCTGCCGGCAGTCTCCATCACCCAGCCGCCATAACCACCTTCTCAGCCGCCATTAGCCGCTCCAGCCGCCACGAAGAAACTCTCCAAGGTAGGCACCATCAGGAAACCCTCCAAGTAGCCGCCAGCCTCCATCCCAGCCTCCAGCATCCATGTCGTCAGCCTCTATCGAACGCCAAACGCATCACCAACGCTAGGGGTGCAGAGCGGTTATTAGAAACGGTTCCTTCGTTGCTACACACGATTTCCAAAGGCGGTTCTCTCCTTTGCCTATAAATACCAACCGAGGCAGAAGGGAAGAGACATCAACTCTCCAACACAACTCTTCAAGAGCCGCTCTACATTTTTCTTGTTTTTTTTTTTCTGCTTTCTTTTCTTGCTTTCTGCATATTTCTATTCGTTTATCGCTTTCTATATTAAATTTCTTACCGCTTTCTTTACTTCCAGCACTGTAATTCCATTTCAGTTCTATTTTGTAATCTTTCCAGTTATTTCAATTCAGTTCTGGTTCTTCCTTCTGCAATTTTTCTTGGTTAACAAATTGGCACGCCCAGTGGGACACGAATTGGAAACCATATCCGCTTGAAAGAAATGTCTCTACAAGAGAAAATTTATGTTAGATCATATGTTGCAGAATACGCCGGTGACACGGCGGTAGACACTACACCATGGGGAATCTTTCAGACCCCCACAGTTTTGGAGCAGATACGGCTATCAATGACAGAATTGATGGTTGAATTCATGCCTCTGTTTACCAAGCACCTCATGGATGCCCTGCGGCATGTTATGGCTGACCAGATTGAGAGAGTATGAAGTTCCATGCGTCTCCAACGGGATGCAACTGCTCCTATGAACGGCATGAATGCGCCGCCTAGTCTCTCATGTCCAGGCCCGTCAGGCTACCAACAGAGGACTTGGGGAGCCACACCATGCCAGCAACCATCTTCAGAGTCTGGCGGCCTGGCAAGTGTTTTTCAGTTGCCTCACCAGGCTATTCTTTCTAATACACCAGCGGCATCAAGTGTGCTGAATCTCCGAGATGTGACACTACCAGTGCCAATCTACGCATCACCAACCCTCACGGGCTGCGGGATGACCAACAGTTGCGTTAGTCTACTACCCTGCCAATCGGCACCACCAGTGCCGACCATGGCCTTAGTCCCTCATGTGGCGACCTTCTCGCCAGTACAAGGGAATACATTCTCAATACCTACCACGAACCCTAGATGGACACCTTCAACGCTAGAGGGGCAACCACTTCAAAAAACTAAGAGGCCCCGTACAATTACGGTTCCAGATATGGAAATAACCGACAGTACAATGGCACACATGCTGCCTGAAGTAAAAAAATATTTAATTGTGCAGGACTCCACTAGTCTTGCCCAGCGAGCCGAAAAAGCGGTTTGCTTGGAAAAGTTCCTAGCGGAACAAAAAGAGAATCGTCCTCCTACTCGCAGAATCCACTTGAAGGAAGTAAGGTTAAGTGAAAAGGACGACGGGCCCCCGCAAGTGGCGGTAGAAGAACTAACACAGACCGCCAGGCCATACACATGTGCGGTCCTCAAATCATCAAGACAGGAAGAGGCCAAGTCTAGGTCTGAAGAAGACCTCTTTGGGTCGAGTAAAGCAAAACAAGTGTTTTCTTCTCTACTCAAAGATGATGTGGTTAAGCTGCCTGAAGGGCGGAAGTTATTGGCGGCCGTGGACGTTCAGCGCCAATTGTTTTGTTTGCAAGCAGACCTCAATCTATTTCAAGCAACAAGGATGGCGGCTGGAGCCCTCCTGATGGCGGCTGAGGATGCTCAAGTGGCGGCTGAGGATACTCCCGTGGCGGCCCCGTTTTGAACTCGCGATGGCCGAAGCTAGAGATCAAGTGGCGGCTGGAGCTTTTCCACGGGTGACGCACGATGGCGGCTGGACAGCCTTCGACGGCGGCTGGGCCTATCCAGGTGGCGGCCAGGCAGCCTGTGAAGGCGGATGAAGGAGGTTGGATGGTGGCCTGGCGCGTGCAAGCGGCGGCTGGAAGGGCCTTGACGGCGGTTGGTGGCGCTACTGATGGAAGACCGATCCGACAACGCTGGAAGCATATGAACGACACTCGGTCTGCGGACTGAGCTACCCAAGGTGGCGGCGGCACTTTGAAAAAAAAAAAGATGGGTCAAGCCTATATTGAACCCGTAAATTTGCCTTAGAAAGTCCTAATCAGACGAATTACGCGAGGGGGGCATCTGTTGACCCAATAAATAAATTGGGTTCCGCGTTAATTGTTATCACTAAAATAATGTATCCCAAATTCAGAAGGTTTTTGGACCTAAAATAATAATATTAAGCTACGTGAATGTCTGCTGGGTGCTAAACCCATTCCCCTTGGGTTCCTAGAGGTCATCGTAGCCTTAGATCTCCCAGAGGCCATCCAGGGGCTCCTGGAGGCCATTTGGGGCCTCCCAGAGGCCGTCATGGCCTCTAATGCTTCCCAGAGGCCGCCATGGCCTCTAAGCTTCCCAGAGGCCGCCATAGGCCTCTTAAAGGCCATCATGGCCTCCAAGGTCTTCGAGGCCGCCATGGCCTCTAGATCTCCCAGAGGCCATCCAGGGCCTCCCATAGGCCATCAGGGGCCTCCTAGAGGCCGTCATGGCCTCCAAGGCTTCTAGAGGCCACCAGGGCCTCTAGACCTCCCAGAGGCCATCAGGGGCATCCCAGAGGCCGTCACGGCCTCTAAAGCTTCCAAGAGCCTGCCATGGCCTCTAAGCCTTCACTGCCCTGGCCTCCAAGAGGCCATCATGGCCTCTAAGGCTCCCAGCCTCAATGGCACCAATGCAGCCGCCATCAAAAAGTCCTCGAAGCTGCCGGCAGTCTCCATCACCCAGCCCCCATCACCACCTTCTCAGCCGCCATTAGTTGCTCCAGCCGCCACCAAGAAACTCTCCAAGGCAGGCACTATCAGGAAACCCTCCAAGTAGCCGCCAGCCTCCATCCCAGCCTCCAGCATCCATGTCTGTAACACCCCGGATTCGATAACCCTGGCCGGGATGTCACCGCCACACGTCCCTAGCAAGACGCGGATTCTCCGAGCTTGCTAAAGAGATGTAAGGCTATAGGTATTGTAAAGAATTTTAAAACAAGTCCGGAATTTATTTAAAAATAATAATAAGTCTTATCCACACATAATAGTAGTAATAATATGTCGCAGCGGAAATAATGTAAATGGGGCCGACATGGCCAAAACTCGGGTTATACATGCCCGATATGCAGTATCACAAAAACGACAAATTTAATGTTTAAAAATTCTTTCCCCCAAATGCACATGCTCATGCATTTTCTTCATACTCTGAAAAAAAAAAAGAAAAACAACAATTTTATCAGTATTATAAAATACTGAGTAAGTCGATTCTAACATAGCAATAAGGGGTTTAGTTAAATAATTAAATTTTCTCCTAATCATGCATATGACAATCGATTTACCAATATAAAAATTAATAATTTAATCGTACACTTGAACATGCATTTAAATTCATAAGTAATAAATTAACATGTTACAAAATTTAAGACAAAATTTTAAATACATAATTTAAAGACATAAATAAATAAATACACAAAGAATTAAGTCTTTTATTTTCCCCGTTACGTCACCATCTCAAGAATATTTTAGTGTAGCCGGTAGTCCGGCGGCCGCAGCCGTATCTGCCATACCCAGTAACACTTCGGAGCCTCAAGAAATTCATACGGATAATCCTGAGAGTGTAGGCCATGTATCTCAAGCCGTTTTGGCGTAGTATTTCATTTAAATTCTCTCGTCCATTATAGGCCCGAAGAGAAAGGCTAGAGGGGCACCCAGCAGAGCACTCACCCTCCACCAAAGTATTTCATATCATTTCGATTTAGTGTAACGGGATTTTTTTTTCAAAATTATAGATTTATCGTATTTCAAGGTTTCAACCGTTTGTTTCGAAATTTCAAAATCTCATAAATTTTAAATCGTTTGACGTCACAGTTTACGCCTTTTTAATTTAAAATTCATTTCAAGTCCGAAAAATCTGAAATTTTTACAGTGTATCAAAAACACCCTAACGAACAACTTTTGTGTTTTAACAATTTCGAAATAAGGTGAGGAAACATGTCAAAAATCGAGTTAATTAAACAGGCAGTGTTCTGTCCGGATTCAGTCTTGGTATAGTTCAAGAATTCGACTTTTTAACATATCAAATGGACTCCAAAAATTCTGAAATTTTATATGCACATACTAGATATGATTATCTACAAATTTCTTTTAGATTGCAAAGACTAGATTGGAATAGAAATTATAGAAACATGCTCATCAAGTTCGGACATATGCACTGTCAGCTTTTCGAAAATATTTTGGAAAACAGTTTATGTTCGACGCGATTTGAGGTAGTAAACTTTGATGAACATTTCTGAAATTTTTACACAGCATAGATTAATGTGTTAGGATCAAAATCCTAGTTTTAATTTTTTCAGTTTGAACTCTCGAAATAGGGGTTTTAATCGGATTTCACAAATTGCGCAAGATAGGGTTTTTAGGTTCGGTTTTTACGTTTCGTTACAAAGTGACTAAATCGGACGCTCTTAAGCCACCCGTATTGATATGAAAGGTATCAACTTACTGTAATGGTGCTCTTGGTCATCCTAGGGTCACTCGGCTCATCTAAATTCACTACGAACGGATCTTCGCACACGTTCTTCTTCTCCTTCAGCCACAAACGTGTTTGCAAGTCCAATATTCGAAAGTTAGATTGAGGATTGGAGACAAAAACGAGAAAGAGACCTAATGTAAACCCTTACCAATGATCAAAGGACTGTGATCCTTGATCTACATGTCTCTACGGTCGTCGTTGGTCGCCGGAAAGTCGTCGGGAAGTGTTTGGCTTTGGGGAGAGTTTGGGAGAGCTTTAGGGTGAATGGAGGCTGTTGTGACTGATTATGGGGTGGGAAATGAACCCTAGGTCGTCCTAATACCCTTACCCCCGTCCAGAATTCACTTTCCATAGTCGGGGGTCGAATTATGGCAACAAATCGCTGAAATCGCGTGATCTGCCGCATTCTGTGTGCCCACGCGGGGTTGGCGCGGTGGAAGGGTAAACCCCGCGCGGCCTCTGCCTGGACCTCGGTCCGGGCGGGTCGTGCGATCCGTCGAGCCTTTCCTCTTCTCTTTCGGACTTCTATCCCTCTGTGTTCTCGGATTCCGATTTTCCGGGTCATTCTCGGATTGTACTTCCTATCCTAAATTTATTCCGACTCAAATTAATTTCATGTTTGAAATCTTAAGTCCGTCGGTTTTGGGTTCGTCGGCTTCTAAATCGTCGTCTTTTGACTTTCGTGCATCCCCGACTTTACGGGTGTTCGGAAACAAAACCTCTTTGCTCATCGGATTAAATTCTATTTTATATCCTAAGAATTACGCGTATTACAGTCTACCCTCCTTAAGAATCAACTTCGTCCTCGAACTTGCGCTTTATCATCTCGCGAGTTCGGAAATTGTTTGATTAAGCGATTGTATTTATTGTGTGTTGTTGTTTGTTATTATTTGACTGAACCCAGAATTGAGATTTCCAAGTTGCCTACGTACTCCGTGAAGGGATCAAGTCATTACGTAGTTCAAAACAATTTGAATTTGTTTATTTGGTTTACAAAATATTCGGGCAAAAATATCCGGAAATACTCGGGCCGTTACATCCTCCCCCTCTTAAGATTACAGTTATGTCCCCATAACTGTGGTTGCATCATCTTGGAATAGGGTCGGGTAACGCTCCTTCATGTCTGCTTCCAATTCCCATGTTGCCGTCTCGGTTTCGTGGTTAGACCAAAGAACCTTGACCATCCTCACGGTCTTATTTCTTGTGACTCTCTCCTTCACGTTGAGTATTCGTACCGAAAATTCCTCGTAGCTCAGGTCATCATCCAATTCAATTTCTTCCGGTTGGAGTACATGGGTCGGATCGTGTACGTACTTCTTCAATTGTGAGACATGGAACACATCGTGGACACGAGCAAATTGTGGTGGCAATGCTAGCTGATATGCTAGGTTTCCCACTCTCTCTAGGATCTCATACGGTCCTATGTATCGTGGACTCAATTTCCCTCGCTTGTCGAAGTGCATCACACCATTCATTCGTGATACCTTCAGCATGACTTTATCGCCGATTTGAAATTCCAAGTCTTGCCGTCTCACGTCGGCATAGCTCTTTTGCCGGTCCTGAGCGGCTCTCATCTTTCCTTGGATTATCTTGACTTGTTGAGCCATGTCCTCAACAAGTTGTGGTCCAACTTCCGTGGTCCTATTGCTTTTTTCCCAGCTCAATGGGCTTCGGCACCTGCGTCCATACAGTGCCTCGAAGGGTGCCATGCCGATGCTAGCATGGTAACTATTGTTGTAGGAAAATTCGATCAAAGGTAAATGGTTTTCCAAACTTTCCTTAAACTCTAGTACACATGCCCTTAGCATGTCCTCTAACGTTTGGATCGTTCTCTCCATTTGTCCATCCGTCATGGGGTGGGACACGGTACTCATCTTTATTTTCGTACCGAGGGCTTCTTGCAATTTTGTCCAAAAATGAGAGACAAATCTACTGTCTCTATCCGAGATGATGTCATGTGGTACTCCATGTCGTCGTACCACATTATCGACATACGCCTTTGCTAATTGGTCCATTGACCAAGTATCCTTCATTGGGATAAATATAGCAGTTTTCGTCAACATATCCACGATCACCCAGATTTTATTCATCCCTTTCGGTAACCGCGGTAACCCCAAAACAAAATCCATCGAAATGCTATCTCATTTCCAACTCGGGATTTCCAATGGTTGCATTAGTCCTAGGGGTTTTTGACGTACTGCCTTGATCTTCTGGCAGGTGAGGCATCTTGCCACAAACTCGGCTACCTCTCTTTTCATGTTCGGCCACCAATAGTTCTTCTTTAAGTCCTTGTACAGTTTATCGCCTCCGGGATGAACCGAGTATGGAGTATTATGGCCTTCCTCCACTACTTTTTGCTTCAGGTCGACGCATGTTCGTGGTATACACCACCTTCCCTTGAAGCGGATGCTCCCGTCCTCATGAATTCTAAAATCCATTGCCTTTCCTTCGGCAATGCTCTTCCTAATTTCTTCCAACTTCTCATCACCCAGCTGGGCGAGTCGTATTTCATCGAATATGGTAGGTCCCACTACCATCGTGTTGATGACTTCGTTTATTGTGCCTGAATGCACCAGCTCTAGACTCAATTTCGCCAAGTCTCTGTATAATTCGGCTAGTATCACGAGTGAGTTCGCCACGTGTTGAGTCTTTCAACTCAAGGCGTCGGCTACTACATTGGCTTTTCCTTCATGATAAGCAATCTCCAGGTCATAATCCTTGATTAGTTCCAACCATCTTCTTTGCCTCAAATTCAGCTATTTTTGCGTGAATATATACTTAAGGCTCTTATGGTCGGTGAACATCCGACACTTTCGCCCATAGAGATAATGTCTCCATATCTTTAAGGCGAACACGACTGCGGCTAGTTCTAAGTCGTGCGTCGGGTAGTTTTCTTCGTGTGGTTTTAGTTGACGCGATGTGTATGCTATAACCCTTTGATCTTGCATTAGCACGATCCCAATCCTTCATTCGAGGCGTCGCTGTACACCTCGAAGTCTCCATCCTCTGATGGTAACGCCAATACTGGCGTTGTGGTAAGTCGTTTCTTCAAATCTTGGAACGCGGACTCGCACTCACTGGTCCAGTCGTATTTCACCCCTTTCTTCAACAGTTGGGTCAACGGGCGTGCGATTGAGAAATCTTTTACAAATCGCCTATAGTAACCCGCCAGTCCAAGAAAACTTCTTATCTCTGTTGGATTCTTTGGTGGCACCCACTCGGTCACTGCCGAGATCTTTTCCGGTTCTATTGCAACTCCGTTGGCGGATACTATATGCCCAAGAAATGCCACTTCATTTAACCAGAAGTCGCATTTGGACAGTTTGCCATACAGTTGATTTACTCGTAAGATCCCTAACACTTTGTGTAAGTGCTCGGAGTGTTCTTCCTCGCTTTTCGAGTAGATCAAAATGTCATCTATGAATACCACCACGCATTGATCTAATAGTTCTCGAAATACGTTGTTCATGAGGTTCATGAACATTGCTGGGGTGTTCGTCTGCCCGAATGATAACACCGTGAATTCGTAATGTCCGTAGCGAGTTCTGAACGCCGTCTTTGGGATGTCCTTTTTGGCGATTCTCAACTGGTGATATCCAGATTGCAGGTCGATCTTTGAGAATACTGAAGCTCCTTTCAGTTGGTCGAATAAGTCTTCGATCTTGGGCAACGGGTACTTGTTCTTGACTGTGACTTGATTAAGTCCTCTATAATCAATGCATAGTCGTAGACCTCCGTCTTTCTTCTTAATGAATAAGACCGGGGCTCCCCATGGAGACGTGCTCGGCCTTATGTATCCTTTCTCCAACAACTCCTCGAGTTGTTCCTTTAGTTCCTTCATTTCTAGTGGGGCCATGCGGTAAGGAGCTTTCGAGACAGGTTCCGTTCCCGGAATGAGATCTATTGTGAATTCGAGATCTCTCTCAGGTGGCATGCCGGGAACGTCTTAAGGAAATCCATCCGGGTATTCTCTCGCCACCGGAATGTTATCTACCTTGACTCCTTCGGCCTCAAGGTTATGAATGTAGTATGCATATAACGCGTAACCCTTACACATTAAGCTACATAATTTGAGGGCGTTAATTATCTTGTTAGACTTCTTAGGGGGCTGGGAGTAAAAGATGACTCTTTTTCCCTTAGTCTTTGACAGCGTGATCTTTTGCTTTTGGCATTCGATCACGGCTTTATATCGGGTTAGCCAATCCATCCCTAGTATGATGTCAAAATCCTTTAGATCGAATTCTACCAAGTTCGCGAAAAACTCTACGTTCTTTATAACTAATGGAATTCCGTTATAGCGCTTAGAGCATGATACTATTTCTCCGGATGGTAGTTGAATTCCTAAGTTGATCAGCTCGCACTTAGGTATATCTAGTTCAGGTAAGACTCTTGATGATATTATTGAACAACTAGCTCCTGAGTCAAACAGAACTTTAAGGGGCGTACTTAAAACATGGAACGTACCTCCCATTACGTCACCCTGCACAGGCACATCCTCCTGGTTGATAACATTCAACCGCCCCATTGGCCGTCCCTGATTGCCTTGTTGATCCCGGTTCGGGTTCTGATTCTGTTGCTGGTTTGGGTTCTGCGGAGGGCGTTGAATTTGGTTGAAGTTCTGGTTTTGAGGGGGTCTATACCCCTGGTTGTTTCCATTCCGCCCACCTTGATTACGGGGTTGCGTTGGTCCCGTGCCTAAGTCTTCCCTCTAGGTGATGTTTTCCATTCGAGTGCGGCACTCGTTCACCCAGTGGCCATTGCGACCACACCGGTAGCACGCGCCCTGTTGGGGGCATCCCCTAGCCAAGTGGGGCTTGCCACATCTCGGGCATGGTGGCACCGGGTTACCCTGGAAAAAGATTCTCCCATCATTTCCCCCATTGTTGTTCGGAGGGGGTCTGTTCAGGCCTCCTCGGAAGTTATGTCCCCCAGAATTGTTACTGGATCGGTTAGCCCTATTCCTCTTATCTTGTGCCTGAGATACCCGACTGGGCTCTCCACTCACTTTCCTCTTCATTTGTTACACCCTCGCGACAGCTATCGCACGATCATATACCGCCGGCAAGTCCGGGTAATGGACGCCAGTGATTACTTCTCGTATGGTCAAGTTCAGCCCCATTTCAAATTTTTGTGCCTTTTCCACATCTTCGGCACGAGTCTTGGTGCGAAACGCACCAACTCCTTGAAACGGGCGTAGTATCCCTGTACCATTTGTCCTCCTTGCTTCAACGAGAGGAACTCCTCGTACATCGCCGCCTTTGTGCTCATGGGATAAAATCGATCCCTGAGCAGTCCCATGAATTCCTCCCACGAGTAGGGTTCTTCGTCCTCAGTTAACTTGTCTTGCGTGGCACGCCACCAGTCGTCCGCCTCAGCTCTGAGGTAGTATAATGCCATGTGCACCTTCTCGCCAATCGGGCACCTCACAGTGTTTAGTAACTTATCGAATGTTCGGATCCATTCCTCGAGCTTAGCCGGGTCCTCCTCGCCGGCGTAGTGCGGAGGGTGATACGAGTTTACCATAGCTAGGTAGTTAATGCGGGCCTCGGGTGGAGGTACCGCAGCTGCTTGGCCCTGGTTCACATGTGCGTTCCCTATCGCAATGAGAAACTCTTCTAAAGTGCGTAGGCGAGCGTCCATGTTGTTTGGCATAGGGTTTGCTGGCTCCTCCTGAGCATGCACCCCCTCGTTGGGTATAGGCATATCTTGCTGCCCAGGTGTTTCGTTGGTATTGGGAGTAAAGGGCCGGGCGCGTGGTCTTCCTCTCGGTGCCATGCTGTTGCAAGAACAAGAGATTTTAGATTTTCTTGTTGAAGTATCATATAATGCTTGTGAAGTGATTTATTAAATAATGGATGGTATTAACAGGTATCAATCCACTAGATCCTGTTAGTAGAAGTTGTTTAGAGTTTTAGTGTATTATTTGTTGTTGTTGGAAGTTGCTTAATACTTGTTGTTTGTTTTTGTTTTGTTTTTTTTTTGTTTGTTTTTTTTCCCAAAAATCTAGTTTCTAAGGTTTAGGGTTTTCAGGGTTTCAGGGTTTTCAGGGTTTGGGGTTGGAGGTACCCTTGTTTAATTATTGTCTTTATATAATATATATATGTCGTTTATTTATTAATACTTGTATTTTTGTTTAGTTGTTATTTCATTTTTACATATACATATGTTGTTTATTTATTACTCCCTCCGTTTTTTAAAGATAGCTACTGACCAACCCAGCACGCAGTCCAATGCACAATTTAAACCATTAATAACTCAAATTCGGTAGAAGTAAAAATTCTAAAACTTCGGTATTTAAAAACTACAAGATGAGACGAATCTAACAAGATCTCACTTGGCTATATTTTAACTTGTATATCTATGATAAAACTTCAAATCAAAGTGTTTAGGTGAATAATGTCAATTTTACCAATGTAGCTATCTTTTCTAAACGGAGGGAGTATTATATTGTTCCTTTATTTGATCAAGGTAATTAAAGAATGATAATTTAATAAAATGTAAGGAATAATTTAAATATACTTGTATATAAAAGAAATGCTTGTATATTTATTACTCAAGAGAAAACTTTTATTTGGGTTACAAGCATTCGAAACAGAAATCTAATGGGAAATATAAATAATAGCGCATTGGTATGGATCTCTGAGTCTAGAGTGAATAAGTAGGTGCATCCTCGATGGGATCATCCTCGTCGCTGGATACGTCAATCGGGGTGGGTGTTCCAACAGGCTCGGGGCTCTGAGGAAATACATCATCAGCTAGGTTCGTCAGCTCCATTCCTAAGTGCCCTACTTGCATCATCAGTTCGTTATCCTTGTTTTGAAGTGCAACCACTTGGGTTTGAAGTTCGGCGACTTGGGCCTTGAGTTGAGTTATATCGTGATGGTCAGCTTCCCTAAGTTGTCCCAAATGGGCCACCTTACCCTCTAGTTGTTGTACCCGAGTCTTGAAGTAATTGACATGTTGTTGTGACTCTAGATAGGCATTCATTAGTTTCATCATCAGATTGATCATGTTTGCGTTGGGTTCGGCCATCTAATGTCAACAAGGGAGGTTAGAGTTAGAACATGTTTCGAGCAAGGTTAAGATATGCAGGAATTTAAATTTATATGAAATATGCATATGCAATCCCCCCAACAAAAATTTATTTTAATGTGTTTTTAAATTAAATTTAGTTCATGGATCATAGTAATTTAAAAAGTTGGGCCTCTATATTGGGCCCAAAATAATAATTTGGACTAAGGTAACAAAACATAGGTATTTGGGCCAAAATGATTGGGCTTATCATAATAATTAAATATTGGCCAAAATAATAAATATTTGGGCTTAAAATATTACATTAAGTAAATAAAAATTTTGGGCTAAAATTTTTGGGCTTAAAATAATACTAGTAGTTTTAAAAATAATAATGGTTTAAAAATAATAGTAGTAACTAAAAAGCCCATGACGCAGCCGCCTAGGGTTTCCGACTTGCCATCCCGCTCCTCTGCTTCGCCGTCCCATGCCGCTGGTTGGCCGCCCGGCGTGGCGGCGCCGACTTCTCCAGATCCTGGGGACACCCCTAAGTCCTTTGCTGATATCCTTAAGGGCGCTCAACAACAGGCCACCCCGGTTCGAGTTCGGCGAGACCTCCTTGCGGAGGGTTTAATCACCAAGTCTTTCGTTGGCCCGAATCAATCGATTCCAAAATTTACTATTGATGAGTCCGTCGACGTGGAAGCTAGTCAAGCGTGGGAGGATGCCCTTGTCATCAAGCCGCTGGGCACGTATGTCGGCTACATGACTTTGCATGATAGGTTTAAACGTATGTGGAAAATTGAGGGGACAATGACGCTCATTGACGTTGGATACGGCTGCTTTGTGATTCGCTTTGATCTACTATCGGATCGTGAAACTGTGGTGAACGGAGGTCCCTGGATGATCTTTGATCATTGTCTTGCGATCATGCCTTGGACAAGAAGTTTCAACCCGTGTACGACACAAGTCAACAAAACCCTGGTGTGGGCCAGGATGAATGGGTTACCAATGCATCGATTTCGTGAGGACATTCTATGGGCGCTGGCTTCGGGTATCGGTGATGTTGTCAAATTTGATATTAGCACACGCGACTCCTCTAAAGGCAGATTCGCTAGGGTCTGTGTTGCTCTTGACTTAACTAAACCTGTTACGGGAAAGCTGTTGGTGAATGATGAGTGGATTCCAATCTCCTATGAAGGGCTGCATCTACTCTGTACTAAGTGCGGCCGCTATGGTCACTTTGATCGCGATTGTCCTCATGTGGCTGAAACGCATGGGGAGGGGGATAAAGAGGTTGCCAACCAGCATGTGCCCGCTGAACCCTCGCCTGTTGATGCTGAGCAGGGAGATCATGGCATGCATGAAGTAGAGGAGCACGGCCAAGAGCCTGCTTTTGGTGATTGGCTCAAGGCGGTTCGGAAGGGGGGTCGTAAGCCGCGTCCGCAGCGTCCTAAAAAGAATGACGAGTCGGTGCCTGTGCCGGCCAAGGCGGATATGGAAGAAGTCACGGTGATAGTGAAAGCTAAGGAGGTCAACGACGTTAAGGGCAAAGGGGTGCTTGAGGACAAGTCTTCTGGGACGCTGGAGGAACTTCAAGGTTATAAATTGGCTATGGTGCCATTTGTGAGTCGATTGGATCGAGGGCCTGCCATAGTACATGGGGTTAAACGACCACGGATCGAGCATGGTCACCGAGCGTCGGAGGTCGGGGAGCATTCACACAGGCCGGGCAGACCATTGGCCGAGACTAACAAGTTCATGCTTCTCCATAATCTCTCTGAAGACCTCATTCCTGATGGTGATGAGATGGAGTCAAGGGGTAGTGAGAATTGGGCGGATGCAGACGATGGCGGTTCTGAGTTTGGTGGATCCCAGTAGGGATGGTACGTCTTGATTTATTAATTATATTATGGAATTTACAGATTTTTCAATGATTGCATGGAATGTCTGTGGTTTGATGAGCCGGACGGCTCAAAGGTGGATGAGTGATTTGCTACGGGATCACAAGTCGGATATCATGTGCGTGTTGGAGCCACGCGGTCCGTTCACCAGATTGCGACCATATTTTATTGGTATGGGATATACTCTAGTTTACATACATGAAGCACTGGGCATGGGTGGTGGTATTTGGGTTTTGAAAACTATTTCCAGCCCTTATACCATCACTATCAAACACATCTACAGTCGCATGATTACAGTTGAGTTGTTGAAGGGCTCGTGTTGTTGGACATTATCAACTCTATGCAGATCCTAATTACCAACGTCGTAAGAGAAATTGGGATGCACTTAAAGAAGTTGCTGGGATGATCACTACTCCTTGGATTGTCCTAGGAGATTGGAACGAAATTGCTCGTGCAAATGAGGTTAACGGTGGAAACTTTTTGGCCGATCGTGCGACTGAGCTGAGGGAGCTTTTTGATAGTTGTCACTTGATGGATATGAACACCATCGGTCCTGAATTTACTTGGACGAGGATGGCCGGTGCTGGTCGTCGAATTAGCAAACGATTGTACCGAGGTATGGCTAATATTGCTTGGGACACTCTTTTTGATGATGGGCGAATTACTCACCTACCTCGGCTGGGCTCGGATCACTGCCCCTTGCGGCTGTCGTGTGGTGGTGCATCCGGTGGCCGACTTCCTAGGCCATTTAGGTGGGAATGCATGTGGCGGGAGCATAGTCAGTATAAGAATGTTATTCGAGATTGTATGCAAGCAGGCACCGGCGATATTGAGACTACATTACAGGCCATCCGGAAGCAATCTCTTATTTTCAATAAAGAGGTATTCGGTCATATTCGAGACAGAAAGCGCAAACTTAAGAATCGACTGGCAGGCATTGAAAAAGGCTTGTTCATGTTGATTCCGCTTGGCTTTGGCGCAAATATGAGGAAGTCCAGGGTGAATTAACTGATGTCCTCATGCAGGAAGAACTATTGTGGTACCAAAAGGCGAGGGAGTCCTGGGTGCATGTTGGAGATTAGAACGCGAAGTATTTTCATGCCAAAACTAAAGTTCGTCGAAAGCGAAATAAGATATATGGGTTGGAGTTGGACGATGGGACTTGGTTGGAGGATCAGGCTACCTTGCAAAATCATGTGATTGATTATTACACCTCCATGTTTGCTGCACCAGTGTGCTCATTAGCAGGTGATGAACTTCCCAGCTTGCAACCACTTCAGGAAGCTCATAAACAGGAGTTGGAAACCCCCGTTTCTCATAAGGAAATTGAGGACGCCTTGTTTTCTATGCGGCTGCTTTCTGCACCGGGTCCGGACGGGTTCCCGGCCGGCTTCTACAGGGAGTACTGGGAACATCTTAAAGGGCCTATTATTCAATTTGTTATGGGAGTGGTGACCTCTCGTATGTTGCCAGATAATCTAGCTCATGCCTTCCCGTGTCTTCTTCCCAAAGTGGACGTTCCCCGCTCTATTTAAATTCATAAGTAATAATTTAACATGTTATAAAATTTAAGACATAATTTTAAATGCATAATTTAAAGACATAAATAAATAAATACACAAACAATTAAGTCTTTTATTTTCCCCGTTACGTCACCATCTCAAGAATATTTTAGTGTAGCCGGTAGTCCAGCGGCCGCAGCCGTTTCGTAAGTTTCTTGTGTAGCCGGTTGTCCGGCGGGCGCAGCCGTATCTGCCATACCCAGTAACACTTCGGAGCCTCGGGAAATCCATATGGATAATCCCGAGAGTGTAGGCCATGTATCTGATGCCGTTTTGGCGTAGTATTTCATTTGAATTCTCTCGTCCATTATAGGCCCGAAGAGAAAGGCTAGAGGGGCACCCTGCAGAGCACTCACCCTCCACCAAAGTATCTCATATCATTTCGATTTAGTGTAACGGGATTTTTTTCAAAAGTATAGATTTATCGTATTTCAAGGTTTCGACCGTTTGTTTCGAAATTTTAAAATCTCATAAATTTCAAATCGTTTGACGTCACAGTTTACGCCTTTTTAATTTAAAAATTCATTTCAAGTCCGAAAAATCTGAAATTTTTACAGTGTATCAAAAACACCCTAACGAACAACTTTTGTGTTTTAACGATTTCGAAATAAGGTGAGGAAACATGTCAAAAATCGAGTTCATTACACAGGCAGTGTTTTGTTCGGATTCAGTCTTGGCACAGTTCAAGAATTCGACTTTTTAGCATAACAAACGGACTTCAAAAATTCTGAAATTTTATATGCATATACTAGACATGATTATCTACAACTTTCATTTAGATTGCAAAGACTAGATCGGAGTAGAAGTTATAGAAACATGCTCATCAATTTCGGACATATGCACTGTCAGCTTTTCGAAAATATTTTGGAAAACAGTTTATGTTCGACGCGATTTGAGGTAGTAAACTTTGATGAAAATTTCTGAAATTTTTACACAACATAGATTAATGTGTAAGGATCAAAATCCTGGTTTTGAGTTTTTCGGTTTGAACTCTCGGAATAGGGGTTTTAATCGGATTTCAGAAATTGCGCAAGATAGGGTTTTTAGGTTAGATTTTTACGTTTCGTTACAAATTGACTAAATCGGACGCCCCTAAGCCACCCTTATTGATATGAAAGGTATCAACTTACTGTAATGGTGCTCTTGGTCATCCTAGGGTCACTCGGCTCGTCCAAATTCACTACGAACGGATCTTCGCACACGTTCTCCTTCTCCTTCGGCTACGAACGTGTTTGCAAGTCCAATATTCGAAAGTTAGATTGAGGATTGGAGATTAAAACGAGAAAGAGACCTAATGTAAACCCTAACCAATGATCTAAGGACTGTGATCCTTGATCTACACGTCTCTACGGTCGTCGTCGGTCGCCGGAAACTTTTCGAATGGTCGCCAGAAAGTCGTCGGGAAGTGTTTGGGTTTGGGGAGAGTTTGGGAGAGCTTTAGGGTAAATGGAGGCTGTTGTGACTGATTATGGGGTGGGAAATCAATCCTAGGTCGTCCTAATACCCTTACCCCCGTCCAGAATTCACTTTCCATAGTCGGGGGTCGAATTATGGCAACAAATTGCTGAAATCCCGTGATCTGCCGCATTCTGTGTGGCCATGCGGGGTTGGCGCGGTGGAAGGGTAAACCCCGCGCGGATAGCGCGCGGCCTCTTCCTGGACCTCGGTCAGGGCGGGTCGTGCGATCCTTCGAGCATTTTCTCTTCTCTTTTGGACTTCTAGCCCTCTGTGTTCTCGGATTTCGATTTTCCGGGTCATTCTCGGATTGTACTTCCTATCCTAAATTTATTCTGACTCAAATTGATTTCATGTTTGAAATCTTAAGTCCGTCGGTTTTGGGTTCGTCGACTTCTAAATCATCGTCTTTTGACTTCCGTGCATCCCCGACTTTACGGGTTCTCGGAAACAAAATCACTTTGCTAATCGGATTAAATTCTATTTTATATCCTAAAAATTACGGGTATTACAATGTCGTCAGCCTCCATCGAACGCAAACCGCATCACCAACGCTAGGGGTGCAGAGCGGTTATTAGAAACGGTTCCTTCGTTGCTACACACGATTTCCAAAGGCGGTTCTCTCCTTTGCCTATAAATACCAACCGAGGCAGAAGGGAAGAGACATCAACTCTCCAACAGAACTCTTCAAGAGCCGCTTTACATTTTTCTTGTTTTTTTTCTGCTTTCTTTTCTTGCTTTCTGAATATTTCTATTCGTTTATCGCTTTCTGTATTAAATTTCTTACTGCTTTCTTTACTTCCAGCATTGTAATTCCATTTCAGTTCTATTTTGTAATCTTTCCAGTTAATTCAATTCAGTTCTTGTTCTTTCTTCCTTCTGCAATTTTTCTTGGTTAACAAAAATTAAACAAGAAATGACCCAGACAGAAAAGCTCAACAATCGCAATTCACAGACATATACAAAACCCTAATTACTTCTGGAACAAGAATAAACAATTTATACATATTTACCAAGAAAGAAAGGATCTTCGCGGAGATTAAGGATTAACATTGTCACATTGATAGCCAATGCGCGCAACGATAACGATAATATCATCAATTTTCCCGCCTCTGCAGCGGCGGCGGCGGCGTTTAGCCTTGCTTGACGTAACCGAGTAGGGCGTCTCGGCGAACCTATCGAAGGAGTTATAGAGAGCAATGTTGGCCATGTAACGGGCGATTTCAAACAGCCCTGATTCCATTCCCATGTCCTTCACAATGTCCACAATTTCCTTCATGTGAAGGTTGTCCGTCAGCCCGTCCGTTCCGGCCACGATTACGTCGCCCGATTGCACCTCGAATTCAATCTCTTTCGCCACGCTCGGATCGTCCTTGGTTTTCCCCAATTGGTACGGGCAATTAAACCCTCTCTGCTGCACCGGAGATCTGTACACCACCTCGCCGCCACAAATAACCAGGAACCCACTGTCGCCGACGTTGGCCGCACGAAGTTTGTTTCCGGAGAGAGCGATGATTCAGGCAGTAGAGGAGCCGCTCACGGTAGTGTTCTGAAACGCTTCTTGAAGAATTTCTTTAGGGTTTCTGATTGGGTTGTGATTTATAGCGGCGACAGAGTTTTGCATCAATTGACGAGCGTACTCACCGCCGTCGATTCCATATTTGGACCATCCACCGACGCCGTCGGCGAGGCCGATATTGTGGGCCTCCGGGCAGATGAAGTGCGCATCTTCGCCGAGGGGGCGATGCGGATTATCCTTGGGGAGGTAGATTGCGGCGGCGTCCATCTTAAGGACGACGGTATCTCTCAAAGAATTCATCAGATCAGATCAATCTCCAATAATTGTGTGTTTCTTGAAAGTCTTGACTGGTTTCTTGAAATTCTTGAAGAGATTTTTGAGAATGTAGAGAATGGGGATAGATAGATAGGCTATGTAGAATGGATTAATGGAATGAAAGCACATATTTATGAGTGCCAAATGAGTTTTATTTAAGGTAACTGTATAGGGTTTGGAAGAGTGTTTCTAAAACGAAGAAAATTGTACGTTGTACATCCATATATTTTCTAATATTTTTTTCATTACAAATTTATATTTTACGCGCGTAATTCGTACTATAATTTTTTTTATTTTTATTCTCTTTTCTATTTCTATTCTATTTTTTCTCTATATTATAAGTGTGAAAAACTCAATCCTTCCACACTTCTATTTCATTTTCAACCGTCCAATTGAGAATCTAATTTTAATCTTGACCGTTGATTTCTTATTTTGTCTTCCAGTCTTCCTCATTGTTTAGATCAATCCCGCAGCCTCCAGATTCGTTCCTTCTCAATCCCTAATTCGGCGGCATCTACCATCTTCCAATCTTCTATCACCGCCCCAATTCCCCAGCTCGCTGGCTTCCCTTCCCTTGAATCTTCTCCCGTTCATCCACGACACGGCCACCGGGTAGAGCATTTTTGTTTTGGCTTTGCGCCACCGGGTATGGAACTTTCCTTCTTCTTATTCGCTTATTTTAAAGATTGGAAATGTCAATTTTTTTCTTGTTGGGAAAATCCGGCAACCACCAGAGACAGAGGTGGCCGCCGGCGACGGGCTGTGGAGGTAAGGACGGCGGAGTGGCCGCGGTGTGATGGAGGTGGCTCACACGGTACGGAGAAGCAACGGCTACTGCCGCTGAAGGCTGTTCGACGCACAGCTTGCCCGCGGCAGCCTGGTGGCGGTGCTGTGGTGGTGTCTGGACAGTGTTGGGGTGTTGGGCAGCGACGATATTGTAAAGATTGAGGGATTTTATTTGTTTCAGTGTTAAGGGTTTTGTTAGCTTTGGGGTGCAAATGTTGAATCAAGTTTGTTGGCTTCATTAAAATATGTTGGATGTTTTGATTGTATGGTTGGATAATCCTTGAATATTGAATATGGGTAATAGGATGATAAATTCTTCTTGTTTTAAGTGGTGATTTATTTTGTGGAGTTTTAGGTTCTATTATTGATTCTTCCCCCAACGCTACAACTTGCCTTTTCCTCCCAGTCCTGGACGGCCGGATTCATGCCTGTAAGTTCCTTTTTTTTATTCTTCTATTTTGCTCCTCAATGTTGTTAAATGTCGCTGCTGCCTGCGTTGTTGCAATTTTTTTGCTGTTGAGGCTCCATTTACCTTGATTTGTATTGGATTTGAATATTGGAGTTTGGAATTTGGGATGTATGCTTTTCTTTTAAGTTTGCATTGTATTGGTTTCTCTGTTTTATGTTTGTACACTTGCTTGAACCACTCAGTGTTTTTAGGAATTTTTAATTAATATTTATTTTGATTATTTAGAGTTCAGTTGTGGATGAAGATTCAAGATAAATAGTACAATAAATAAGTAATAATGGGTAATAGTTTATCCGTCCCGTCAGGCCTTCGTCGATCGCCCCTAATCGCCTCCGCCGCCACCCCGTTTGATCCAATCATCTTCCAACCCTTGCGGCGCCTGCCTGTACCTGCCCGTCGTGCCCACCGGAAGCCATTAAGGTAAGGTTTTTTTTTTAATATAGTTTTAGGGTTATTATTTGGGGGGGTTCCGAATTGGGGATATTGCTCGGTCGATAGTCATTGCCTAAATTCGGCAGAAAGTTTTTCTTTTGCTGTATTCCTAAATATCTCTCTGCTCGCTGCTTGCCAGCTTCATTACCGCCCCCCTTCGCCCGCGGTATCTTTGCCTTCGCTGAATCACAGAAGAAGAAAAGTAAGAGCTTCAATCTGTGGTATCTTTTTCTTTTTGTGAAAGGCATGATAAAGTTTGTTTCTCAAGATGTTTTCTTTATCTGTATTGGTAGGTTATGAAAATTATTATCCAAAAGACAAGAAGTGAATTCTGAAGCAGAATGAGCAGAAAGCCAAGTCCAAAAGTTAGTGTGCGATCATTTTGTAACATTATCATATTTGTTTGCACTGAAGATATTTTTTTCCAATTAAGCATGCTGTGGTGGGATATAACCTTATTTTCATTAGGAATTAGGTCAACTTCTGAAATAATGCAGCAAATTGATCAATGTGACAATGTCGCGCTGGTTGTTAACAGAGATTGGGATTTAAAGTGATTCCTCCGCCCGCGGTATCTCTGCCTCCGCCTACAAAGCTGAATGTAAGGATTCTACGTTTCATGCTGCTCCTGTACAATTCCTGATGATCTTAGTTTAGGGTGGGTTTGTTTGCACAACTCCTTGGTCTATATGTTTCCTTAAGTTTCCGTAAATTACATGTATAGTTGTTCATCTTTACTTGCTGTTTTCAAGCCTAGTGATAATGGCCAAAATTGTCCATTATTTCCAATCCATTTTTGTGTCTGAGACGGACATTTTGATCGTATTCCCATCTTATTTTAATAAGAAAGCAGTTGAATTCGACAGATTAATGCGAGTTTGTAAGAATAATAAGATGGAAATAAAAAACACAAGAATATGCAATTTTAATTGTATTTGTGTTAGAAAAATCAAAAAACATGAAAAAATGAAAAAGAAAAGAAAAAGGAATGAAAAAGATGGGCAAAAGAATAAAATAGCCCACAAAAATCAAAAGATGGGAAAAAGAATAAAAATCCCACAAACTGAATTTTTGGCTAAGTGTTGAAAATCGATGCGGTTTACATAATGCGGTTTATACCGCATTGCCCATGTAAACCGCATCACTGAAGAGAAGAAGAAAAATGGCCAAGTGTTGAGAGGAGATGCGAAATACCCAATGCGGTTTCCTCAATGCGGTATATACCGCATTGACCTTGAAACCGCATCAAAGGAAGAAACCCAGCAACAAAGTGAAAGATGCAATGCGGTATTACTCAGTGCGGTATATACCGCATTGATCTGTAGACCGCATCGTATCAATACAAGGAAGCCAAGCAGGAGTGCAAGCAACCCATGCAATGCGGTTTCCACGATGCGAATTAAAACCGCATTGGGGAAGTATACCGCATCCCAGCCCAAGACCAAGAAGAAAAAGAAGACATCATGCAATGCGATATGTGATGTGGTTTATACCGAATTGCTTGAAGTAAACCGCATCTAATTCAAAATGCATCCGGATGAAGCTGTGGAACACGTGGAAATTGCATGCTACTGTTAATGGGCCCTGATGGGTTAGGGTTCTAAAAAGAAGTATAAAAGCTGACCCTCACCAACACTTGAGGACACACTTACACACTTTGACATTCCAGCAAGGGGACAAAAGGAACAAGAGCATCAGGTTCTTCACCCCTTAAGGGTTAGGTAGGTAGTTTAGTTAGTTTATTTTTCATGCATGTAGTTTAGTTTTAGATGTTTTGATCTTAGTTCAGTTTGTAAAAAGCTTGTTACTACCATTCTAGTGTAGCAATTTCCATACTCTTTACATGCTTTTTAGTTAGAATGAACCCAACCTTCAATCTAATGATGGTTTTGAGTTATTTATTGTGCTTTCAAGTGTTAATACAAGGAAAAATTGCAGAAATGGGTTTTGTTTCATGTGTCTAACACTCCTTAAATGCTTTCCTTAGTAATAAATATGTTAGAATGTTTGTTTGTTTCAACTAGGTTTCATTTAATGTCTTCCTAGTTGACTTACATTCTCAATAAATGCATGTTTAGTTGGTTTGTAGTATGTTATGCCTTAGAGTTTCAAATGGGTGTTCATAGATTTTAGATAATTTAGGGTTTGTTAGAAATAGGTTTTATTGCTTTACTTTATCTTCCTTGTTCTAGATCTTTTATTCATGTTACCTTAGATAATTATGTGTTCTTCCTTAATATGCATGTAGTTCTTGATGTTTAGACTGTTTTAGGTAGATTTACCTTTGAATTTCATGTTTATAGTTTTAGGATTTAATTCATGCTATTACACATTGAACATGTATAATTCTTGATAACCAAAAAAATACTCAAGTATGACTGCAAGATGACACTGATGTGAAATGAATGATGTGGCCAATCCCATCTATCATAAACCGCATCAGCTTAGAAACCGCATGAACACTTGTGAGCCAAAAATATAACTTATGCAAAAATTGCATGCAATTCGGTTTAGGTAATGCGGTTTATACCACATTGCCCATGAAGACCGAATTGCATGATAAAAAAGATAGTTTGTTGATTTCCTTCATGCGGTCTCTTGCAATTCGGTATACGCAATGCAGTTTATACCGCATTGTCCATGTAAACCGAATTGCCTCCTGAAACCGCATCTAATTTAGTAAACCGCATTGATATCCTATTATTTTAAAACTCCAAAAAAAGTATTTTATTTTCTTGAGTTGTGTAAGTTGCATGGGTGTATTGGGCTTAGGCCCATTACATCTAATTTTATCCATTACACATCTCAAACCATTAGTGTCTAAATTATTGTGTGATTAACACTCACATAATACCAAAAATATTCTTTTAATTTTATCTTTTCTTTTTATTGTGTGTATGAATGAGTAGTAAGGAATATCACAGATCAATGTTGGCAAAAAGGTCCCTTCACAGGGATAACCATTACCCCGTCTTCTGTGTATTACTTATTGCTCGTTATTTTGCATGATTTAATTGGAGATTGGTGGAAGCTACGGCAAAAAGGTCTCTTCACGGGGATAACGATTAGCCACTCAGCCAATTCCCAGTTAAATACTGTTTTCTTTTCTTTATCTTAATTTCAAACCTGAATTTCGAGCTATGGTAATATTAGACAGTGTCGATCAACACTGTTATAATAGTACTGTAGTAAGAAAACATGTGGGTTATTCTTTATTCATGGATAGTAGGACTTTCGATAATAGCGATAACTGTTATTAAAGGTTCCTTACTGTCTAAAAATCTTACCATCTGGAATAATTGGGAACTAGATAGCAGATGTTTGTAGTCCAGAGTACCCCAGTTATTTCTAGCACTCTTTTTAGCCAATTCTTCTTATCTCAAGGCTAATCCATCTTTGTGTATCAAATTCTGTCTAATCTTACCACATATTTTGGGGTATTTTATTTTACTTCTCATATACATGTATGCATGATATTATTATGTAGATATTGTGGTCAATATTATTTTGGGATCCTTCCCGTGGACATAGAAGTCTTGATCTAAATCAGATGTTGCATAATAAATTTCCACAAAAATCACCTTATAAAATCCGAATCTGAGTAAGGGATAATTTCACAGTTATGACTAATTCATCTTCTACTGGGGTTGATTTTGAGAACTTAGAAGCAGAGTCAGCGATTAGGTCTCACCTAGACTGAAAAGATCTGTGTTTTAATTGAGAGTCTAGTACCTGTGTAGGGAATGAATTTCAAATATCAATTGTTTTCTCAAAATTGCTGTGTGTTGGAAATCTTATATTAGATATTACATCAGATCAGTGTCTACTTGGACTCAGATAAGATGTGATAAATAATACTAGAGGAACAACATATAGGCCTTGGTTAATTTCTAAGGTAGGGTTGAGTATTCTTTCAACTACTATCTTCTCCCACCAAAGCCTAGAATTGAGTCTTGAGTGAGTACATCCGGAATAGACCTACTATTCCATTCAGTTTGTATCTCATAACCAATCAGATGTTATAAGCCCTGTGGCTTACTGATATTTGGGAAGTTCTAAATCTGCATCTAGTTATCAAGATCAGGGGCTCTTTTATACTAACGAAATGTGATAGCTTTTGAGACTTCCGAGTGATAGGTTTTTAAATGCTTTCTTTACCACTTTCTTTACCGCTTTATTTTAAATGCTTTGTAGAGGACACTCGGAAAAATTAGAGGTTGGCCGCCGTATGTAAGGTTTAAGAGTTATGGATTAGTTCGGGGTTTAATTTGGACTTTGGGTGTGACAGGGGAGGATGATAGGAGTACTTGGCATATCAACTAATGATATGTTAGGTGTTGCTTATCCACCATGGAGAAATAACATACCTCGGCAGGGGCAGTTATTAATCTGTGGTATCTTAGATGTTGAGGTCTTAAGAGCATGCAAATTCTGACTGTAAGTACCTGTCTGTTAAAGGGAACATAGTTTAGAAAGCATGAGAGTTAGCTAACTGATGAATTATCCCAAACAAAGATCAGTGTATAAAATGGAAATTTAATTGTGTCTCATCTGAAATCTTTGTCCAATCTTTATTGTTTTCTTCCTGTCCCTTCTGTCACATTTTAAATCTGCTTTATAGATAGTATAGCTTAAATTTTACATGCTTTCGTAGAATAGTTCTACCCGCTTTCATAGAATAATTTTTATTGCTTTTCTTAGAGTAGATTTAATTGCTTTTTAGAATAACTTTACTATGCTTTGTAGTATAACTTTTATTGCTTTCATTGGCTAGTTTAAATTATGTCAAGCCTTAAAACCAAACTTAAGCTTGAAACGAGTAACCGAGTGGAAAATCTTAGTAAACGACGTGGGCCCTGCTTCTATCGCACATCCTCCAGTGAACGATCCGGTCTTACTATAAATTACTGTAATTTTTGACACCGAGCGCTTTCGGGCCACAGTTTCCTACATGAGTATATAAAAACGTGACAACCTATAAACATATCCCTAATCCCAACTCCATCTTCATAGTTCGGTTTTTCAGAAAATACTCATATAGTGGGAAATTGTCAAAAGTTTCACCTAGCAGTGGCTTGTTGTTTAATTGTTCTTGTTTAAGTGGTTTAAAACTTGCTTGAATTTGAGTGGTTTAAAACTTGTTTCAGTGGATTGTTGTACAATTGTTCTTGTTTGCGAACTACTTGTCACTTGCTCATTTTCACTTGTACATCAATTGCCTTTTTTGTTTGCTATGCTTTCTGCCGGCGACCTCCAGCCACCATCACGCCCCTTTTCGTACATTAGTATTGTGCACTTTGCTGCTATCCAAGTATTGAACCTCTTTTCATATCTCTCTGTTCTTGTTGCTGGTCTTGGTTTGGGAGCTTTCTGAGATTCTCTACTTGTCTGCCTAGATTTGTTGTCTTTGTTTGCCTTGATTTGATTTGCTGATCCAGCATTCCTTTGTTTTCGGTATTTGATTTCAGCCTGTGAGATGGTGTTGTGTGCTGGATGTGATGCTTTTACGCCACAGTTCAGCGTTCGACAGCAACCCACACCCACACTTTAACTCCCCAATGTATATGCACTTTAGGCTGAAATGCAATATATTCACTATAACTTGGGATCTTTGGTGTTCATAGCTTCGCGGGTTGCATTTTTTTAAATTCAAATGCATATGGGCACCCGATTATGTTACCTTCCAGTTTGGTGTTTGAATTCCTTGCATTTTTGTCCTGTGGCTTGCAGTTTTTAAAAAAATGGATGGTTCTTCAGCATCTTGTTTTGAAGCTGGTTTGGTCGATTGTTCCATTCAACCGTGTGCATCTTTCTTTGCCCAAGCTTGTTCTACGGATTCTCCAACTAGGTCGGCCCCAGAGACGGGTATGTTTCCTCTTTCCCTCTTCGTTTCACTTTAGTTTGCCTTTTTTTTTATTTGTTTATAAGATGTTGCTTTAGCTGTCCTCCTTTCTGCTTTTGATCGGACAAGTGGTGTGCTGTCGATTGATCCGACGATGGATGTCCCTGTTGTTGTAATGCCTCTTGTGCCTGACTTTGCCCTGGCTTCTACTGTTTCGTGATTTTGTTGTGGTCATGTTTTGTTAGCCATAAATTCATTCCCCTCTTCGACACTATGTTAAAAAAAAGGTTCCAATAGATTGTTGCCTCATGGCATCATTATCACATCTATTATTTTACAATTCTAATTGTCTTTTCCTTCCGTAAATCTTTCCGCAATAGGATCTCATTGTACACCCAGCTTCCAATTATATACTGATCGGTTTCCTCACTTTCGTTTCACTATGATTGTTGTATGTTATTATCCGTTCCATTCATGCTTTGAAGAATTGTTAGTAAAAAAGTTGCTGTTCTTTTATATTTTTATATACATTGCCTCTGGTCATGGGGAAAATGGTTTTTTTTTGTGTTCATGCTATATAAATCGACATCCTAGCTCATTTGCCATCCTCAGATATAAAGACTTTATGGCAACCACGTTCACCCTCCAAGACAACTTCAGAACACTCACTGTATGAAAACATTCAAACTTACTTTTATACCTGCAAGCTTAATTAACGTTTATGTCTCCAATAACTGCCTACCTGTTTATTCTTGCAGGTCCTGCCCCGGTCTTTCACTGAGGCTATTCACAGACCGACACATTGATTTCAGTCCAAACCACACTGCGGCAGTGGACTTTCACTCTACACTACCATCATCCTTTTTTTTTGTATCTACAATGACTACCGTTGGCATGAGTTTTGTCGTGTTCATCAGCTACACGTTGGTGTTCAGCTAACACTCACAAATATCGGCCCACTGAAGTTCTATGCAACCTTCGATTTTGCTGCCTATGACAACGGTATACATTCCAAGCAACCCATTGCTCACATTCCGCTTCTCCATTTTATGCTCTAAGACCACATTTTATTCATTCTTTGCAGGTGCTGATACTGATGTTGTGGATTCCGACGACGACTCAACCAGCATCATCTCTATTAGCTCAAACGACTCCGCGGACAACAATCTTGATTACTTCCAAGTCGACATCAAACCATCCCACAAGAAAACTTTGGTGAGCCTACCCTCAAACAAATAATAGCCGTATATAAACATTTTCTACCATTTCAATCAATAACATGCTTTACTCTATACAGACTATTCTTCTCGACTTTTGGCAGCATCATGACTCAAAACATAGAATATACATGCAGTTCGGGAATGCCAACAGATCTCATGAAATGGAGCTAAAGTATACACAAGAGATCCGCCATGGTTGTAGCGACTCATTAAAAATATCCAGAGGATGGCGGCAATTCTTTCGCCATTGTAAAATGCTGGTGAATGAAACCTGGCAGTTCACCCTACTTTCCACCACATATGGTCCTCAGCATGATGATTTCCTCTTCCGAGCAGACCTCGTTTCATCCACCTATTAGATTCAGTATCCACTAGCATCGTCTCTATAAACCACCGTTTCACTTGTATCTCTGTTATATTAGGTCATTGCACACTTTATGTTGATCTTCGTATTGTATTCTGTAATTGCACCTCTATGGCCACATCTTACGTTTCTTGTAATCCCCTATTCATGTCTGTTTCTGTATGAATGTTGCTCGGTCTGTTCATTGTAAGCATGCCCTCAGTTTTAATTAAAACTCATGAAAAAAAAAATGTTAACCGTGTAGTGCTTTGAACATATTACATTCAGTTTCCCATATCTTCGCACATAAACATGTACATACATCTGTCTTAAATAGTTCTACCATTTCTACATTTCATACAATCCAATAAGTATTTTAAAAAATAACCCATGTACCTATTTTTTTTTTTTTTAAATCCACCATTTCATTTAAGTAAATAAACCAATATGTATTTTTAATATTCAATGAACCCATTATAAATGCACAAAAAAATATAATATTAACAGAATTTAAAATCACCGATTTACATGAGTTCTGTCAAATCTTATTTAATTATAAATTTTATTTCATAAACATGAAAAAATTCTATACCATTAATAAATAAATACATTGAACTTTCAAACTCATTACTATTAATGTTCCAAACTCCATATCTACAAAATATAATAAAAATGTTGGAAAAAGGGAAAAAAGAAAATACAACATAAATAATAGCACAAAGTAAGGTATCAATATTTTAATTACATAAAATTAAAAATATTTGAGAAAAACTAAAATAGACCACCAGATGGTGATTTCTCAGTGAAGTTGAGCTATGATATGAGTTATGATCATTTTTTGTGCTCTGTATATGGGCTATGTTCTTTTCATGTCTTGTGTATATAAACTGTATATAACCTGTATTACTTTATTTTCAACCTTTATTAAATTGTGAATTATTTTCTGTGGAGTAAGTTTAAAGACAACCAGGGATAATTTAAATATCATAATATGAGTTATCATCAATTACTTTAACTCATAAAGTAATAAATAAATATACAAGTACTATTTGTATATAGCGAAAGAGAAAACCCTCAGCAAAGAGATTCAGTGTTTTTTGCAGACAAAGTATTAAAATAAAAGTCGAAAAAACTTCATAGTTAATAGTAACTTTCTACGTCCATTAAGCATATACAACCATTGTGTCAGTTCTCAACTTGTGGCTGAAAAAAAGGGATTTTCCACACTTTCAAATAAAACTATGGCTTTTGACACATCTTTTTTTTTTTACTTAATCCCAATTCTTATCCAAAAAGGGAACAAAAAATATCAAAGCGTATCACTTAATTTATTAACTGACTAAATATATGTAAATTACGAATTATATAATGTGATTGTTATAATGAAACTACAATTTTAATTTAATTATCTATATGCCATTTACTAATATATCTTTGTATTCCATAACTTGTCCGGCGCATTGCACATCCTGACTTCCCACGCAATCAATTCATATACTTCACACAACACAATACACTGATTATGTATTCCACCATTTTGCAGGTGTTAGCAAATTCCTGCTCTACATAATTTTTATATTGTTTTAATTTGGCTTACTCAGCCATCCATACTTGCCTTTAAACAAAATAAGTATCACAAAAAAAACCAAGGTGCACTTACTTATAATTATTTCTTTTTTCCCATGGGCAGTTGTACGCCATCAGTATGCTGTGCATCACACAACTATTTTGGCTAGTATTAAGATATATATATATATATATATATATATATAAATCATAATGAACTATTAATATCATTATTAACATTTGTGTGTCTTGTGCTTCCCACACTTCTGCCTATATATGAGTGTCAATGTTTACCATAAATATATCATTATTAACAATGATATAAACTGTCGATCATTGGAGGATCTAGAAACTTAAATTCGGTAGCTCAGAAAATGATGGTATCATCAACAATAAAATTCTTCAATAAATATTAAAAACCATCCATTTCATTTATATAGAAGTATGCAAGTCTTCTTAATTTTTTTTAATTAAAATAAGAACATCAATTATAGCAAGGATAAAAAGCAAGACATATAAATAAGTAATTCCTTACCCTCACTAAATTGATTTTCAAGCTCTTGTAATTGTAAATAAATTATACTGAGAAATAATTATACTCGAAAATGGTGGACATTTGTCACTTGTGGTGACTTATTTCTAAAATAACATCTCCCAGATGTCTTGTGCATCCATATCAAGAATCTTCACTTCATTATTGATATAAATGTTGTAATTCTTTCCATGAGATCATCCCACCCATTATCTCTCAAATTTTGAAGATTTTTCTTATTTACATCAACCATAAGCATGGCATTTACAATGCCTTGCTCTTTTTTCGCATCAGCTCATTCCTAGTTACAAATATAGCCAGCATCTAGTGTACTACAAAGCAAGGTTCTAAATATCTTGGATCGTTTTTATCTTTGCAAGTTTACGATCGTAAGATTCTACCAAATTGCCACTGAGAACAAGTATACATACATATAAGTGAAGGCATAACACAGAATTTTGTAATAAATTGCCACGGGTTGGAAATGCATTTTGTAATAACTTCCATATCAAAATTTTTACCTTCATGGGTGCTTTGATCTTCCATAAATGTTTCCAGCAGCTTGTCCCCTCCTCCAACAGAGTCCCCGTCTCTTTCTTCCAGCACGAACGGGTTGAAAATAGACCACTGCTTTCTTTATTCTAAAAAACTCGGTCAGGAATGAAGCGACACATCTTCTTTCTATTTAATTCTATCATCATATCTTCCCACATCTCCAATTCCCAGTCGAACAACGGCCTCCTAAAAGATATGTTCCATTGCCATTCCACTCCACTCCACTTGCCAAACTCCACCACTTTTCCAGTCTTATTTGATGCTAAAGCAAACATTCTTGGATAAAAAAGTCTCAGTGCCCAACCCCTTTCGACCCACACATCCTGCCAAAAATTAATTTTATCCCCTTAACCGACTATGATTGTCCATCCACTTGCTTGATCAGTCGAGTCAGGGGCCTCCCATGAACTGCAGACTTTTTTCACACAAGGTGTTACTAACCTTTGGCTCCGACACCAGGCGAGCCTCACCACCATAGTATTTTACAACAATGACATCCTTCCACAACGCTTGTTCGCAACCGAACCTCCACCTCCATTTGAGTAGTAAGGCTGCGTTAAAATTCTGTGTATCCCAAATTTGTAGCCCGCCTGCTTCTTTGTGTTGGCACACCTTCTCCCAACTGATGGTGTGCATTTTTCTGCTACCATTCCATTCGTTCCAAAAAAAATTGCGTTTCAGCTTCTCCAATTTATCTGCCACTGTCTTTGGCACTTTGAATAAGGACATAAAATACATAGGGAGACTGACCATGACCAATTTAATCAAACACACCTGCCCTGCCTGTGACAAAAGCCTTCCCTTCGACACCTGTAGCCTCTTATCAATTCTATCTAGACACGGCTTCCAAATTTCGGTCCCATTTGATCTCCCCCCGATAGGTAACCCCAAATACTTCACAGGCCAATCTCCAACCCCGCATCTAAGAATTTCTGCCGCTTCCTTCACTAACTCCGCAGGACAATTAATTCCAAATAAATAGCTCTTGCCAAAATTAATCTTCAGTCTGGTTGTCAGTGTAAGGCACCACAGTATCCTTTTGATAATTATCACTTGATTGATCGATCCTTCGCAAAATAAAATCGTGTCATCGGCGTATTGGAGGTGTGTAATAACCGACCCTCCTTCATTTGATGGCAGTCCAGAATACTCTCCCTTATCCGCAACTATAATCATCAATCTGTTGAGTATTTCGGCTACTAATATGAAAAGATAAGGTGACATCGGATCACATTGTCCTAAACCCTTGTGCATTTTGAAAAACTTCGTTGGGATCCATTTATCAACACCTCCGCAGTAGCCGATGTCACGCATTCCCTAATCCAACCGATCCATTTCTCTCCAAAACCCATCGCCTAGAGCACACTGAATAACATATCCCAGGGTATATTACTATAGGCCTTTGCAAAATCTAGTTTCACAACAAAGCCTCTTCGACCAGTCACTTTTGTCGAGTGAATAACCTCCGCTGCGATCAAAACCCCATCAAGAATTTGCCGACCTCGCACAAAGGCCATTTGAGACGCACCTACCAATTCTTCCATAACTCCTTGTAGCCTTCTTGCCAATACTTTTGTGATAATTTTATAAATGCTTCCCACCAATGAAATAGGTCTGTAGTCTCCCAACTCCATAGGTCTGTCCACTTTTGGGATCAAAACAATAAAAGACGCACCTGCTTCTCGCGACAACTTCCCATCCGTCTCCATTCTCCTAACCACCTCCATCACCTCCCCCTTTATTCTTTCCCAAAATTCCTTGAATAAAAACCCAAGTTGAAACCATCAGGGCCAGGGGCTCGGTCACTCTCACAACTCCACACGGCCGAACGAACTTCCTCCTCTATGATCCCCCTCTCTGGCCAATCCCTCTCTTCCGCCTTCAGTCTGGACAAGCCAATGTTATCAGCCTGGAATAACACACCCCTCTGTTTGGCGAAAGTGGCCAGGAAAAAATTAAAGGCGATCTCTTTCACATCTCTCGGATTGTCCACCATATGCCCATTCCACCTAATCGCCCCAATGAAATTATTTCTTCTATTAAAAGTCGACACAGCATGGAAAAATTTTGTGTTTTGATCCCCCTCCTTCAACCAACTCACCCTCGACTTTTGGTGCCACCGTCTTTTCTCTGCCAAAAAAACATTCTTCTGTTCTTAATTGTCCCTTCCCCTGCCACTCTTCCCAAACCATATCTTCCGCCATTGCCCCTTCCAATCTCCCTTCAATCTCCCCAATATCAAACATCAACTTCTGTATCCGATTTTCTAAATTCTTCGCCCCATATCCATCCCACTCACGGATCTTCTTCTTAATAGCCTGGACCTTGTCAAAGAAACTCCCTCCCCTCTCGGACCTGTTGCCAGAACCATCCCCACCCGAGGCCGCTCTCACCATATCACTGAAACCACGTTCTTGTAGCCAATAATTGTAGAAGCGGAACGGTTTAGGGCCCCACGACTTGTCCTCTGATTCCAATCTAATCTAACAGGGTAGTGATCGGATAATACCGAATCACACCTACTCATTTGAGAAATGCCCCCCTCCATCTGAAGCCATCACAAAACTATTATTCGTCATCACCTTTATAAACATAAAAATAAAAATAAATAAATAAAAAAGCAATCGTGCATTAGATAATCATCTTAACATTATAAGAAGGCCTTCGGCTATCATGATCATAAGTGCAGATTCTTAGTTTTTCTATATACTAATAATGTTTTTCTTTTCTACGACATCAACATGAAATTTTATGTTCAAAAAAATTATAAAGAATCAGTAATATATAATATATAAATATATAATTTTAAACCTTATTAAAATTTTAAATCCAACAATATTTACATAATATTATAAAAAAAAAACCTATCCAAAAAAAGTGTAACGCTAATTGGATTATCTCAGATTAACTTTGATCACTGTATTTGGTAGTCACAATCAAGACAATCAAGATGAAACTCAAGCATATCAATATCAGGAACATTATCTAAATTCTGAAATAGTAATCCATTCTACCAGAAACTCTTACATTTATTCTTAAGAACGTGATTTTTATTGGTGTGTGGCTTAAATACACTTTTGAAAATAATAACTATTTTAAAAAATTCCATTTAAATACAAAAGTTACCTACTACTATTTTTGGCTTCCATTTTGCTTTTACCTTTAGCTTCTACTTTTTTCAAATGTCCATCCAAATGGCCCAAATATCCCCTAGCTTTCCTCAATTATTATTATTATTATTGTTATTACTAGTATTTTTTCCGCCCAATGGGCGGAAATTATCGACAATATGAATGAAATTATCCAATTTAACAAATAAAAAATTGTTCAATTTTATTATGTCGATTACATTCCCCAACCCCCTTAAACTATTTTAAACATTACATGAGTACATCTATGCATTGCATAGAAATCGAACAATATATGTCATTATCAATATTTATATATTACAATTTAGTATCTTAATAAAATACTTATACTACAAACAATAGTTGAAAGGACAAAAAAATGAAAAAGCAAAGATAAAAAACTTTCTACTCAGGACTCTAATGTCATACATTAACAAAGAAAGTACGTGAAATCATATTGTACTCGATAATTGATTATTGATATTTATTCACCCTAAAGCGTTGAGATATTAGAAATTTTATAAAGATGTAGAAATTTCCAAATTGAATTAGAAAAATATAAGAATACTTTTGTAAATGAGTCCATTGACAAATTAAAATGACTTTAGTTTCATCAATTAATTGTCGTATTGCAATTTATTTAATTAAGTTAATTTATCGAATACAAATATTTGTTATTCATTAATGAATATAATATCAATCGATAAAGTACTTATTAATAATTTCAATTATTGAGTATTGGTTATAAAGTACTTATTAATAAAGTACTTATAGTATTCTTTAATAATAATTTCAATTAATAGAGTATTGGTTAAGAATAATAACAAATACTGAAATTATATTTAAAAAATAAATATTATATCAACCCATAAAGTTTTTGTTGCATCCTTTATTTTGTAATATTTTTTATCTATAATAATTAATGAAATAAATTATCTGATGTGAATTTCGTTCGAATTTGGTTCTTCTATATTTTGAAAGTGCACTATTTTTTAAATAATTACTTCATTTTTATAGCGAAAAGGAATTGACTTTTGCTACTGTTTATTATTCAACTTTGACATAATGCTTATACAAATCTATAAGAAAAACATAGTAAACTGGGATCTTGTAAGATTCGTCTCGTCACGTAGTTTTAAAATACTCCATCCGTTTTGTTAAAATTGAAACGTTTGGAAATTGGGTACTATTCACACACGCAGTTTGACTTAAAGTTTTATCATAGTTATACTAGTTAAAATATAGTCAAGTAGGATCTTGTTAGATTCGTCTCGTCGAGTAGTTTTTAAATATCGAACTTTTAGAAATTTTACTAGTACCGTACTTGTGTTATTAATGGTTTAAAATGTGCATTGGACTGCGTGTATGGGTCCGTTTCAATTTTTCTAAAACGGAGGAAGTATCAAATTTTAGAATTTTTTCTTGTACATATTTTGAGTTATTGATGAGTTATTGATCATTAGAAATGTGTATTGGGTTGCGTGCAGAAAGTGAATGTTGAGGAAATAGGTAGGTTACTGTTCATAAGGGAATTTTTATGAGAGAGAATAGATAGGTTACTGTTCATAAGAGTAGGTTGCTGTTCATAAGGGATATTGTTTTTATATATTACTAGCATTAACCCGCCCAATGGGCGGGAATGCGAAAAATGTGAATAAAAATTTAAATTTAACAAATAAAATTGTTCAATTTTATTAATTGATTACATTTTTTAAGCTCCTTAAACTATTTTAAGTATTACATGAATACTCGTATACATTGTACAGTAACCGAGCAATATAAAATATGCCACTACGAATAATTTATACTCCATATGAGTACAATTTAGTGTCTTGAAAAAAATATTATACTACAACCAATAGTTTAAAAGGAGAAAAAAAAATGAAAAATGGAAGATAAAAGACTTTCTACTCACGGAATTTAATGTAATATATAGGCAAATGAATTACATGAAATCACAGTTGCACACGGTAATTGATATTAATATTGATTTACCTTAAAGTCTTGAGAAATTAGAAATTTCATAAAGATGTAGATATTTCCAAATTAAAATAGGAAAATATAAAAAATACTCCTGTGAATGAATCCATTGATAAATCAAAAATTAGAAATGATTATGCAAAAAAAAGTTATTGAATATACCATCATCACGAATTTCATAATGATATGATTTTGTGGGATGTATGACCATAATTTCATCAAGTTATTGTCGTACTGTAATTTAATTAATTTAGTTAATCTATCTAATACAAATATTTGTTATCCATTAATGAATATAATACGAATCTAATTTGTGGGAATTGATAGGTTACTGTTCATAAGGGTAGGTTACTGTTCATAAAGGATTTTTTTTGTATATATTATATAGATATAGATTATTATTATTATTATTATTATTATTATTATTATTTTGTGTTTGTTTCCACCAGTTCCAATATAGGTTACCTCAATTTTTGTGACATGACTGAAATCTTTTTCTAGATCCACCACGATCAATTGTTTATGGATAGTAGTAATAATTAATGTAATCAATGAATGCCTACTTAATAGGTGATTACTTGTGATTACTTTTAGTGTAAGTAACTTTGTTTTATTAGAGGCAAGCCTGCAGCCTCATTGCCACTTTCCTACTATATAAGTATCTCTATGAAGCTTTGCAAGTGATCAAACAAACACAAAGTCTCAAAGATGGTATCATCAACCGAAAGAAGATCAGCCAACTACAAGCCCACCATTTGGAATAATGCATATATTCAGTCTCTAAACACCCCCTATGGGGTCAGACAATCCAGATTTGAAAAACTAAAACTTCAACTCCTACAACAATTTATTGCCTGTCTGTATGATCTGTCTGTCTGTCTTAATTCTGAATATGAATAATCTTACAATTTGCAGGAAACTAGGTTCCTGGAACGAGCAGAGCAGCTGAAAGATCAGGTGACGATGTTGCTGGAGAAAACGGGGGATTTATACGATCAGATTGAGCTGATTGATGTATTGCAAAGACTGGGAATACATTATCACTTCACTGATTTTATAGATAAAGTGTTGAAGAATGCATCCTCCCTCAGTGTCGTTGTTGATGATGATGATGATGAGAGGGATGCCCACAATTTGTACGCTGTGGCTTTGAAATTTAGGCTTCTGAGGAACCATGGATACATCGTCTCTCAAGGTATTATATTACTTCTATATTGGTTCTCAATTTGAACATACAATTTTTCATTTATTTATTTATCTTTTTATTGCACGAGCCCGGCAGCACCTCACAGCTATGTTCGAGCTGATCCAGAACTTTTAGTTTGGTGGATCAGGTATCAATAACTAGTACAATTAACTTTAATATAATAATATTATATACTTAATAAAAGAAATTAAATTTAAAAAAATAGAAAATTTAAACTATAAAGCACTCTTGCATCAAAATAATTATTTTTTCTCAATAAGTTATCGTATTTTGAAATTGTTATAGAATTACATAAATACTAGGAGTAACATTTAAGAACAAATCTCATTCTATAAAAATAACCAAAGAATCATTTCATAAAAATAACCAAAGAATCATTCAACAATTGATTGCTATTATCTAATTTATTTTTTTCATCATACTCATTGCTTAAATAATTGTTCCAATGTTATTTTTCGCTACATGAAGAAGCAATACTAGCTTCAAAGAAGTATGGGCTACACTCTAATTGACCAATACTCTAAGTCGTTGTGTTTCATGAAAGAAAATTAGAGAAAAATTTAAGAAATTATGGGCTAAACTCTATTAGGATATTAATTGGACTACACTATGTTAATACTAACCTTTTTTTTTTTTTGTTAATTGACCCACCTTGCACTTAGCTAGATCCGCCCATGGCTATGTTCGATGGCTATTAAGAAAATCGTAAAAAATACTATATATACTACTTATAAGACATCTGCAACAGATTTTTATGATCCCACACGGTTAATTATTTTTAATCATGTTAAGATCGGGCAACCGTTATATTGCGTATTTTCCCTAGTTCATGGAAAAAAATCCATATCGTCCCGTAATTTTAAAAAAATTTCAAAACTGTACCACAAATATCGAATTAGATGAATCCGTCTCATAAATACCATAATATTCGCCGAACCCGTCCCATAACTACCCTAATCATCGCCGGATCCATCCCTCCATTAGGGTAGTTATGGGATGGGTTCGGCGATGATTAGTGAAAAAATCAGTTCACGGACGGGTTCGACGAATATTATGGTAGTTATGGGACGAATTCATCTAATTCCGTAGTTGTGGGATGTTTTGAAAATTGAAAAAACTTATGGGACTAAATGACTTTTTTTTTTTTTTTCCCTTAGTTGCAACATGCCATTCTTGTTTAACAAATAAACTTAGGGTATGTTATGCTAATAGGGAGCTTTAGCTTTTGAATGAATCTCTATCAAAAACACCGTTCTGTACACAAATTTTTAGTGTTTGACTTTTTAAAATTGATTGGCCAAATGTTTGGTGGCTTGGTGACCTCATCCTATTTGCTAAAAGAAAAAGGAATTGGGCATCTCCTCGCCAAAGTACAAAAGCTAGTTGTTTTTCCTTCAATCAAGATCTAGCCGATAAAGTTTGGGACTAACAAATTAAATCACTGCCAAGCAAAATAAAATAGAACAAAAGAAAAGGAGAGAAGAACAACCATTTACATTCTTAGCTTCTTCACATATCTCGACGTTGGGAAGGGAGATGAATCCTGTGTCTCTACACTTTTTTTTGATTATTTTCTTCTTTCAGCTGTGATTTGTGGAGAAGAAGTTACATGGTTGTTGTTCTCTATTTCTCTTTTGTTGTGTTTTGTTTTGCTTGGCGGAATTTGATTATGTTTTTCCCAAACTTTATCTGCTAGATCTTGATTGAAAGAAAAACAACTAGCTTTTGAACTTTTGTGAGGAAGATGCAATTACTTTTTCTATTTGCAAACAGGAGGAGGTCACCAAGCCACCAAACATTTGCCCAATCAATTTTATTTAGTCAAACACCAAAAATAGGCTACAGGTAAGCATATGAATGTTTCTTCTGTTAAATTTTTTTAGTCCAAAGTGTTTGAAAAAAGAAAAACGGCATTAAGTAAAATGAAAAAGCAAAATTCTTGGGATGGGTTCGGCAAAACCTTGTTTTTGGCTAATCAGACCGCCGGCTCAGCATAAATCCACAATTAAGACATGCTTGGGATGGGTTCGGTGATGATTAGAGTAGTTAATGTACGGATTAGTCTAATTCGATATTTGTGGATCATTTTGGAAATTGAAAAAACATAGTATGAGACTAAATGGTTTTTTTTTTCATTTAATTACTCCCTCTGTTCCATTTGAAATGTCACATTTCTTTTGGACACATTATTTTAGGTAGAATGGGTTATTGTTTAAAGTTGTGTAAATAGTTGATGTGATATTTGTTTGAAGGAGTAAAAATTTTTCAAATAAGGAAATGTGACAATTGAAGTGAGACGGATTAAAATAGAAAATGGGACATTTGAAAAGGGATGGAGGGAGTATTATTCTCAACTCTTCCAAAAGCTACATTTATTCTAACAAACACTTATCTAGAATTAAAAAATCGAGCTCCTATAAAAAACTATAGTTCCACTACAACTTCTAGGTTCAACTAGTTTTGTCAAACACGGTAATATTATTGAATGCTAATTTGTAGTAATCCTTCAGGAGAGGAGAAGTTATTTCTTTTGAATTAAAGTAGCAGTCATTTCTTTATTTCACTCTCTATTATTATTATTACTATTATTACGCATTTGTAATATCACTTTAAATTGAAGCATCAAGTGTATGAGTGAATCAATAAAATATTTTCTAATCTAATGAAAAAAGCAAGCCGCAGCTTTTCTATTCAAGTTACATATTTTCTACGTTTGCAGCAACCTTAAAATCAATTTCGAGGTCTATCTCCAACAAATATATAATGTTTTGAATTATTGCAGATGTTTTTAGGAAGTTCATGGATGACGAAAGTAGAGGCTTCAAGAGAAGCCTTTCCAATGACATGAAGGGGCTTATGAGCTTATATGAAGCTTCATACCTATTGATGGAAGGAGAGGCCATTTTGGAGTTAGCCCAGTCTTTTGCTACCCAACAGCTTCAAGAAAAGTCTTTTGCTACCCAGTCTTTCACTTGAATTTCCATATCATTGGAAAATGTTGAGACTCGAAGCCAGATGGTTCATCGATGCATATGAAAAGAGACAAGATATGAAACCTTTGCTACTTGAGTTTGCTAAACTGGATTTCAACATGGTTCAAGCAATGTATCAGGACCAACTAAAGGAGCTCTCAAGGTTTGAACTTTCATTAATCAAAAAATGTGTAACGAACACACACTATAAGATTCTAAAAGCTCTGTATACTATGCAGGTGGTACACTAAAAATAAACTCGCGGAAAAGATGAATTTCTCAAGGGACCGATTGGTGGAATTCTATTTCTGGGGCATAGGATTAGCTTACGAACCTCGCCTCAGCTGCTGCCGGATTCTGGGTGTCAAGTTTGGGATTCTTGTAACATTTCTAGATGATATTTATGATGTCTATGGAACCCTTGAAGAGCTGACGCTGCTAACCAGTGTGGTGGAAAGGTTTGTTTGTTGGTTCTGGTAATCATAAAAGCAAAAAGTTAATCAAAATTGGCTAAAACTATAAAAAAAAAAAACTATTTGTGCATTCAGGTGGGACATCAACGATTTGAATAAACTTCCCGAGTACATGAGGATATTTTTCCTTGCTTTATTCAATACAGTGAATGAAATGGCATACGACATATTGATTGAGCAGGGTTTCAACGTCATTCCATATGCTCCCAAAATGGTGGGTAAACTCAAATTTCTTCCATCCTTTTAATCCTTCATCTGCAAAATTTCAATTTCTTGTCATCATTAAAAATTGATACTAGTGTGGAAAAATGTGCAGTGGGCAGAGCAGTGCAAGAGGTACCTGGTGGAAGCAAAATGGTACTTTTCGGGATACATACCAAGCTTCCAAGAATACATTGACAATGGTTGGCTTTCGGTCGCGGGTCCCATGGTTCTGGGTCATGCCTATTTCTGCGTGACCAAAAAAATTGAAGCTAAACGGCTGGAGGATATGCAAAAACGCCCCGAAGTCATCAAATGGACATCTCTAGTTTGTCGTCTTGCAGACGATTTGGGAAATTCTAGTGTACGTAATTGTATTATAGTATATTTCTGGTCCAACATTATGGGTGAGTTCTCTGCATACAGGTTGCTCCGGAAGCTTTAGATTGTGCTTCTGGGCTATGTACACTAATAACAGCTCTGTTTACACAGTGCTTCTACTCAAGTAGTGATTTAAATCAGTTGCCAAATTATTCTCATCGAATTAGAATTTTATGACTGATACAACTATTAGCTATTTCTACTCAACATTTATATTAAAAACCAATCGTTACAACTCCCAACTGTTCTAGTTAGCAGCTACAGCCCCGTAGCTACGGCTCTGCTTGACATATCATGTTTAAAACATTTGCATGATGGAATTGATTAACTTATCTGTACTCAAAGTGTACATTTGTGACGTGTTCCAGGATGAGCTGAAGAGAGGAGACAATCTGAAATCAATCCAGTGCTACATGCACGAAGCAGGTTGCAGCGAGGAAGATGCCCGCGCCTACATCAAGAATCTTATAGCGTCAATGTGGAAGAAAATCAACAGAGACGTCTTGATGAACCGCGAACATGGGAAGGACTTCATCAATGCATCCATTAATTTTGCAAGAGTTTCGCAGTGCGTTTATGAGTATGGAGATGGGACAGGAGTTCCAGATGGGGAAAATAAGCTTCGGATAGTCTCAGTAATTATGGAGTCCATTCCTCTGGAATGAATAACAAATTAATTATTTATCAGTCACAAGGAAATAGGAATGGAATTCCATGGCACTCAAAGATCAGAGAAACCACACTTGTGATGCACTCAAATAGGATTAATTAATGGAATAATTTTTGCTACTGTGGTAGCAAGTTGGTGTAATTTACTGCTTTGAAGAAGTCCAATGTTTCGCTACTTCATAGTATTTGTAAGCCATGAAGATTGTGCGTTGCTCTGTCTTTGTTTTTCTATTACAAGTGTTGTCAACTCAAGAATACAATGTGATTTTATAGAAACTCAATACAGTATAGATATTCCGCTATCTGCATCAAAAGAGCCACTCTCTTTCACTTGTTCGTGTGACGAAAATTCAACACACAAATGAAAATTCAACTCAAGAATATCATTCACTAAGGCCTTAAACCAGATGGCTTCTTTAACAGAATCAGAAAGTGTCACATACTCTACCTCTGTTGTAAAAGTGGCAACAAGGGATTGCAACTAATACTTTCAACACACACAAGAACCACAAATAGTAAACAGATGTAGACTTTCTGTTATCATGGTCATTCACAAAATTCAAATCCACATAACTATATATAATTCAACATCCTTACCGGATTTCATAAAAGAAATTCCATACTCAAATGAGAATTTCAGATACCTGAGAAGCCACTTCAATACCTCTGAGTCAGGCTTACCAAGATCCACTGGCGAATGTACATAGGGACAAGGTGGGTCAATTGACCCACAAAAAAAAATAAAAAATAAAATATTAGTACTAATACTTTGGTATAATTAGAAATTAGGAGGTAATTTTAGGACTAAGTGTTGAATAATTTGAATAGGAGTTTATTAACATGTTGATTATTTTATTATAAATGTGTATAGTATATTTTAAGGGATTGATAACTCTTTTTTTTTTGCGGAAAAAAAGAATCAATTTCATTCATATAACAATCCAAGGTTCATAGTACATCAGAATCCAGAGAAAACTAGGTGACAGCAACCATACAAGCAAACGAACAACATAACAGTGATAAACCCCAACTCGGAACAATCATTCTATCTTTCATGACCTAACCATCCACTCCTAGCCTTCACACCCCCAAGTATGGATCCATCAGACATGGCAATAGGAAATTATCCACTGGCAACATCAGCAGCGATCGACAACATTACTCAATTTCTACATGTTCTTCCTCTTAGGCAAGATTTGGAGCGTCAGTAGCCAAAATAGCAAGTAAAGAAGCAGAAACACTAGCATCAGACATCCCTTAGCAAGCAGATGCAGAAACAATCACAATAGCATCAGACTTCCTCTGCATATTCTCAAATCGAAGCCCATTGTCCAGCCTCTTCGGTAACCAGCGTCCCCACAAATTATAGTCCCTTACAAGCCTTCTCAAAATTCGTCCGGCCATAGGGCTCTTATGTGATGTATCAATAAAAAACCTATAGCATTTCTTTTAGCCTCTTAAAATTTGAATGTTTTAATTGCAATTGGAATTTTAAAAAGTTTTAAAAATCTTTAGGTATTCAATCCAACCTTATGACTTAGACTCTATCAATTTTATAATGGATTCTCTTCGAAAAATATAATTCTACAAGTCTTTATTTTCAAAAAAGGTTTCTACGCATTCTGTACAACATGCCAACTCTTTCTAAAATATACGGATTTTTAAAGTCCAAAAAAATATCACAAAATTTAATTAAAGGGTTCGGTTATGGTGCAATTGAAAAATCCGCAGCACATCAAGGCGAAGATCTCAACCGTTCATTTCAAATCCAAGGGTTGTAAATGAAAAAGGGTATAATTGTCATAATGAAATCATAACCCTATATTTAGTATGTTATCATATCTAATACTTGGTAAATCATATCAAAGATTTGGTAATCGTATCTAATAATATATGGTAACAAATCTATTAATTGATCATTTCAGCGATGCTACAAAAAAATAATTATGTGATGCTATCAAAAATATTGCATGAAGAATTCAGCGACCGTGCGTAGCGTAATTCAGCGACACAATGAAGAAGAATTCAGCGATGCTACAAAAATACAATTCCGCGGTGCAACAAAAAAACAATTCAGTGATGCTATCAAAATAATTCAGGGACACTACCTAGAAGAATTCAGCGACACTGCCTAGCAGAATTCAGCGAAACAATCAAGAAGAATTCAGTGATGCTACCAAAATACAATTCTGCGGTGCTAGCAAAAACAATTCAGTGATGCTATCAAATATATTTCACCTACTATATGTATAGGAATTCAACGACCATACCTGGACGAATTCAGCGACACTAGCGAGAAGAATTCAGCGACTACGCAAAGACGAATTCAGCGATGCTACGAAATACAATGCAACGATAATACCAAAAATAATTCAGCGACGTTTTCATGAACAATTCAGCGACTTTATCAAGCACAATTCAGCGATGCTATCAAGAACAATTCTGCGACTTTTCATCAGCAAATTCAACGACTCAACTATGAACATTTCGGGTACGTTTTCATGAACAATTCAACGATTTTATTTAAAAACATTTCAACGACGTATATCTATGTATAGCAGCATAATTAAGTAAATTGGAGGGTAATGTAATATCGATCTTTGAAATGTAGAGAAGAAGAGAAGAAGAACGGAAGAAGAAGGAAGAAAAAGAACGTTCATTCTCAAATAATATAGCAAATTTACTCTTTTAACCTTCAAGTTAATCTCAACCGTTGATTTACAAAATTAATCAATGGTGGGAATCTGCCGCAGCACATCAAGTCAAATGACTTGATCGCACCCTAATCAAAACCTTAATTAAATATATCTTCCTAAATTTAGCTGCTTACTCTTTATGATATTTGACCTACCAAATAAAATGTTCTGGATCTGCCACTGCCCAGATCGGACATAAACCTGCTCAAACAACTCACTGCATAAGCAATAAGCAATACCAGGATGAGTTCTCATCATCAAGAACATAATTGAACTAATCGCATTACAACAAGGAGTAGGCACTGATAGTTGGGCAAAGAAAAGTGAGAATCTAAAGGTAAACCTGTAAACATAATTACGGATCTTGAATAAACAATTTAGATACTTACTTGATGCGGAAGATGACATAATTAATTTGAAGATGAGAAGACTTTCTTGGGGTAAATTAGTTTCTCTTTCTTGACCTTCCCTTACGTAGCAGAAAGAGATGGAATAGTCTGCGTATAGGGCTGTCAAAATGGCTTACCGTTGGGCCAACCCGCCACCGCCTCCCAAAAGGGTGGGTTGGGCTAAATAAATAAAGGCCCGTTTGGAAGCGGACCTAAATGGGCTAGCCCGCCTGAACCCGTCGTCGCTTGGGCTGGCCCGCGGCGGGTACGGGCCAGCCCACGGGCTAAGCCAAAATTTTAATTTATTTAATTTTTTGTTAAGTTTGTTATGGAAATCTAAATAACATATGTATTTGTAAGAATATTGATTAGTTGAATAATATTTGAATTCATATATTTTAATTTGATATTAGTTAATATAATTCAATTTATAATTTTTATAATTATAAATTGAATTATATTAACTAAATTAAATTAGAATAATTTTATCACTTTATATGACATGAGTTACTTAACATTACTTTTTCAACTAATATTTTTCAAAAAGAATACTATACAAAATTAAACTAAATCATTTTAGATTTTATTAAAAATATTATTTAATTTTGAAAATTAGCTAATATATTTAATTTTGGATAAATAACAATATTATACAATTTATTATATAATTAAAATTTAATTTATTAATCAAATAAAAAACCGCGGGCTAGCCCGCCTGGCCCGCAACCCGCCGGCGGGTTGGTCTGGGCTGAGGTTATTCTAGCCCGCCCCGCCGTGGGCCCAGCCCACCTAAGCCCGCGAAATGGTGGGCGGGAGTAGGCTTCGCCCGTGTAGCCCCGCCAGCCCGTCTTGACACCTCTATCTGCGTACATTAATTAGTGGAGAGAGGACTAATTTATTGGCAGGCTTTAATTCTGGTACGCCCATCAAATACCAAATCTAATATCAAATCTACAACCAAGATTTGTTTAACTACTAAACAAAGCCCTAGACCAATAGAATACTAAATTATGGGCCCAATACTTTCGCCACATATTCTTACAAAACGGACATACTTAGGAGATTTCATAGCAAATTTTACTCAAAATATTCTTAACATAGTCAGATTAATTCAAATTCAACACACTTTTAGCAATCCGGTTTCTGTAATGGCATAACAATTGCCAGCAGGTGCAGACAGCGCTAAAAATGATGTGTAGCCCTTTGTAAAGTAATGTATAAGCCTTATAAAGAGATGTATAGATGGTAGTTTATTTTTTTATTAGTTTTTGGTTAGTAACCTCAATCCATCCATTTTTTATACTCACATCATTTCATATACACATACCCATCACTTTAGAATGTGACAAAACC